>OY744521.1:27722924-27795424 GCA_963556195.1 Sepiola atlantica | reverse complement strand
CATAACATTATTTGAAAATATTTGGTTATATTCCCTAACATTATTTGAAAATATTTGGTTATATTCCCTAACATTATTTAAAAACATTTGGTATATTCCATAACATCATTTGAAAATACTGTAGCAATTTTTACTTATACAATCATTTAAATGTGAAAGCATCTTAAATGCATGCAATGAAGAATAAGTAAGTAAATTTAATACTCATGATCACAAGGATTGATAATTAAACCATTGTCAGAATTATCTCCCTTGAACTACACATTCATAACAAAAATTTGATTGGATCATATATAATCTGAGAGGACTGATTTTCTGAGCATACTTACTATTTAACTTATCAGACACTATGGTTTAAATTAGCCATTTAAAACATAAATTGATTGATTAATCTCAATTTAGCTTTTCACAGATCAGTGCGTTGAAAATCAAAAAATAATGACAATGTTAGACCCAGTAATCTTATAAATACCCTTTAAAAAGAAGAAAAAATAAAATAAGATAATGGAGAGATTCCCAGTGGGATTTAAACACCACATACGTTTCCTCTTCAGTAAAATGAAGAGCTTCAAAATGTTGTAGTCCATATAAAAGTCCGGTCTTCATAGCATGCACTCAAGTATCATGCTATAATGTATAATACAGGGTGGGCAAAATAAGGGTCCTATTTTTAAAAATTCATAACTTTTTTATTTATTGATTTTTTTTTGATTTTTTTTTAGAATAAGTAAAGGACCCCTTTCCGAAGCAAGCATGAGCCGTATTAGCCCTAAGGAACGTACCCTCATTTAGAAAACATTATTTTTGCTTAAAAAACTCAAAACAGTGTAAAAAACAATACTTTAGTTTTTGTAAGTTTTAAGAAGTGTTTTTCGGCTAAAATTTGTTTTGTTTATTTCAAAAAATCTCGGAAGGGTCAGTCTACACACACATAAAGTTTGGTGAGTTTAACTTTTATTTTGTGGAAGTTATTCAAATTCAAGTTATTCAAATTTAAAGATAGGACCCTTATTTTGGCCCACCCTGTATATATATATATATATATATATGGGAGCAAATAAATCTGTATCAGAGGTTTCAAAAGGAAAAGGGACGGGGGAGAAAAATACTGTCTTTATGGCATAGTAGCAGCAATAGCACGGGATGCAGGCCACCTAGTAAGTCGTTTGCCTATAGTCTCTACTTGGAAACCAATGTCTAATAATGCTGCATGGTTTAAGATTATTCGGCCATCAAAGACAAAAGCTGGCTTCAACATCGATGCATACAACTGCTTGTAGTCCAGATTCTGCAAAAAAAAAAAAATATATATATATACATGATAATTGTGATATCCTATGAAGTAGTAAATTAAAAGAAAATTAGAAAATTACAAAACTAGTTTGGTTATCAATTTATTGTTTCTGTTAACATTTTGCCCAATTTGATAATTTTCAAATAATTAAATGAAAAATAAAAAAGGAAAAAAAGGAAATCAAAGAATGCCAAAGAAAATGGTGGTTTCTGCTGTCAATAATGATTAATGTAAAGTAAAAAAAAAAAAAAAAAAAAAAAAAAAAAAACAAAGCAAGATGGAATAAATAAATAAAAAAATTTCATATTAATGACAAAATGACTTGTTTTTGATGGAGTTTAGGTTTAAATCTAATAGTAGAATCTGTATATGATGATTACGGCATTTTTGCGCGGACATGGAGTTAAATATTCCCAGCATGATCATCTAATGGTGTGCATTTCTCAAGAACCGTTGCGTTCATTTACATTTGTTGCTGTAAACAGTATTTTTATTTTCCTATTTTTTATCAAGGTCAAGAGCCACTTGAGGATAAGAGTGAATGAGATGGAACGATTGTCAGTCGAAAGATGAGAAACAATCAATGGTATGAACAAAGTTTTATTACTTACTAGCGGAACCCGTCGCCCGGCATTGCACGGGAGAAAGTACTACCTATTGCATGACGTCAAATAAAAAAAGGAAATTACCTATTTTTTCTCCCCCCCACCCCCGTCTATTGTGTTGGCGAATGTTTTAAATTAAAAAAAAAATTTTTAAAGTGGTAGAGTAGAATGGGATCGAACGCTAAAACAGGTGATTATTGATCCTGCCTTCTTACCGACTGCACCACGCATTCGGGTTAAAATAGATGTAAAAATAAGTCAATTAACTTAATAATAAATAAGAACCAGTGTTTTGTGAAAATTAAACTGTGTGTATTAGTTCCCGGTGTCGATGAGTAGAGTGACAGTACAGAATTGTTAGAGAGAAAAGTTTTTGCTACCACCTATATGGAGTTGGTTTTTAGGAGAGTCGTGGATGGCGGGCCAAATGTAATATTTAGTGTAAGCTGGGAAAAAAGAATAACAAATGTACTAAAACACGCTCGAGTGAATAAGTGTAATGTAATGGTGAGTTTAGTAGCCTGTGATGCATGTGGTTATTTTCCTATTCTCCGAGAAGGTACAGGGGAAAAATCGTCTCTACTTTATATATTAGATAGAGCAGGTTATGACAAATATTTGTTTACATTGGATCTAAAAGGGACCCCCGTCGTAATTTGCAGGGAAGAAGTCCTGTGGTAATGTGTACCACAGACGAGAAGCTCTTGCACAGATGCTTTGTCTAGAGAATTCCACCTGACGCTAGACACATGGAGGAAGAAAGCGAAGTCTTTTTCTGTTGTGGTAGAAAGACAAATTCATGCTGTGAATGTCTTTCAAGGAGGAACCAGAGATGTGAGCTTAGTTAACCACCTTTCATGAAGATAACAATAGAGTAGAGAGAGACTGTGAGAAATGGGCTGTAGAGAAAAGAACATTCCCCCACTAGATTTCAAAATCGAGTTTGTATTCTGTAAAGGCAAGAAAGAGTCCTCTGAGCGGCACCTCCTCAGATGCGGAAGCAGTACTTCATTTTAGGACATATCTGACTTAGTATAGAATTGCATCTGAAGTCACAGTTTCTGGTGCGGTAGAGTGATCCAACCAATTTTCCACCGACCTTCACTACAAACCGGATGTCTTTCATTTTAGACCTACAGTGAAAGTCAGTCCTAAGAGCTTATCAAAATAAGGGGTTTCTTCAAGGAGAGAGTCATTCAGTTTAACTGCGGCAAAACAAGGATCAGAGAGTTGGTGATGAAAGGAGGAAAGCTTGGTTTTAGAGGTCTTAAAAGTAACAAGCCCCTTTTTCCCCAGTGCCCCACATGTTCCAGATCCCAAGAGAAAATGAGCGAGATCGAGATCACCAGTGTTCTTCAACATGCTGCCATAGACAGTTATGACTTGCAGAATCGATGATGCCAATTCAACTTATGATGTATTTTATTCTGTTAACTTACATGGCTAGGTAATTAAATACAAGGTTCATCCCTGACCCTTAAATTAGATTCCCTTGTTTAGATAAGACAGCAAACAGAACTGACACATAACCGCCTCAGTCAATCAAAACATAACATGACTTGTATTCCTCCATAGAATTATTGTCAGGTAGAAAATATTGAATGCCTTTGTGCCAAACTAAGTTGAATATTGTATGTTTTAGGCAAAGTACAAAATTTGACACCAAATGGAACCAAACAGACTGATTTCAGTTTAGAGAGGAAACACCTAATACACATCAAATCAGAGGGAGGTGAGAGGTAGAATATTATAAAATTTGTGATGCAAGAGGAAGAGACAAACGACAAATGTGTGTTGGAAAAGTGCCAACAGCATTCATCCATCTTGTTCTCTCTCTATCTATCTCTCCTTTTCCTACTTTATGTAGAACATACCTGCATATAAAATACAAATAAAAACTATACTTATTTAAATGAAAAAGTGTAAATAACTAAAATACATTTGACAACCACAAAACAATTTTTGGTATGAAATCTCAAAGCTCTATTGGGCCAGTCCTTTCCTAAAACTAAGCATTCAACAGTGGAACATGAAATCTCAATCCCATTCAACATCGTTTAAGATAAACCAACAAATGAAACTCGTGAGAATTCATAAACAATTGATGAAGAATTAAAATGGTTTCACTTACCACAAACTCATCCCATTCTGTGCAGATGACGATGGCATGGGCTCCATCCGCTGCCTTATAAGGGCAGGAAAATATATTGACAAAATCTTTCACTGAAATAATAATTTAACAAAGTCATTTTTCAGAAATTGTTTTATATTGATGGGTAAAATTAATTTCCCTTACGAAGAGTAAAATCAAGATGTTAATCTACTCAACCTTGAATTCTTATTCAAATTTTTATCAAAAACAATTACATGATTTTGATTATAGAAAATGTCTCAAATTTTAAGTTTAAGCTTAAGGGTTCTTAAGAAACTGAAATTCAGGGAATCTTGCTAAATTGGTGCTTAATGACTGAATAAAATTTAATGCAAATCTGAAATAGCTGAATTTTCAAATAGGAGGTTGTACTCGTATCATTCTTCCTAAAAACCTTTGTATTCATGGAAAAATTAATATACACGTCTAGCAAAGCAAAAAATCTGAATACAAACAGAAATATAATTTGGTTTAATCCATCCATCAAGAAAATGTAAAGACAAATGTAGGAAACATTTTTTAAACTAATAAACAAACACTTCCTTACATCAATAAAACTACATAAAATATTTAACAGAAACACGCTCAAAGTTAGCTACAGTTGCATGGAAAAACGTAATAAAAAACATGATAAAAAAACACAACAAAAAGATGCAATACAAAAAAAGACTACACACATAACTGTAAAACATAATCTGAGAGTTCCATAAGTGAAAAATGTTTACAAACTAGTGTAGTATACGAAGCAACCATAATAAAAAAAATTAAAAAAAGAAAGAAAACACAGAACGAGTATACACAAGTTACGGATGCCATCTGGAAACAAAATGAGCTATGCACACAAAAGCTCATTTAAAAACAAAAATATGTACATAGCACAACATTGTCCAAGTACATATAGAAACCTTAAAGATTCAAACCGAAACAGACCAAAAATCACATGGAAAATCAAAAAATAGCACCAATTTAGAACAATCACTCTAGATACACTACACTATGCTTAGAAGAAAAAAATAAAAATAATTACATACTCAGCACAAAAAAATTATTAAATAAAAGATCAGAGCTTATATCTAAATGCAGATACAAAATAAATAAAACAAAGTAAATAAATCTCTCTCATATATATATATATATATATATATATAACTCAATGTCTGTGTGTGATGCTTGCATGTTCCCTATAGAAAGAAAGGTTAGCGAATCTACTGTGATGGAATCCCGAGACGAGCAACCAAATAAGTGATATCCCATGTGAGTCTTTCAATTATGTGATGAACACTTATTATCCGACACAGCACACATTAACATTTATATTTTGCAGGAATTTGGTGGGGGGGGGGGGGGGGGTATGTTCCCTGAATTCTGTAATGGTGTCTACAATAAAACACATGAGATGAAATAACTGGCAAAAGAAATACAAACACGCATAGAAATAGTTAAAATGGACAATTCAATGCTAGAATACAACAGGCACCTAACTCAATAAAAATAATAATAATGAAAAGCATTCCTTTTCTCGGAATTTGACATCGTCTATAACATCAAAGTTTACTTATCTGTTTATACATTTTTTTCTCCTGACAGGACATCATATCTTTCTTCCTCAATCATGTTTTCCTTAACTGTCCTTTTTTTCTAATTAAATCATCTTTTTTCTCCGACCTCTGTTCCATGACCCCTGCCGGTCCCAAGCTCGAAACTCAACCTTTTAAAATGTCCGCCAAAACAAAACAAAAAGTTGTCTGCTTTTTTCCAATTTCATTTTTCCCTTTTTTGCTTCTTTCTCTTCCTCCCAGACAATCACATGCTTGCCCTCTCCCCTCCTACTTCTGTTCTATTAATTTGAAGCCCCCCCCCCCCGGCGAAGGAGAAGGAAAGCAAACCAGCCAAACTGATACAATCACCTATGGCCAACACCTCCTCATCAATTTTGCCCCCCCCCATCTCTCTTTACCTGGTGATGTTAAGAAAGACAGAGAAAGAAGCAGCCAGTTTGATACCATATACATGTTTTACTCTCCTCCTCTCACCCTTATGCAAGTGTGCCAGTTGACACGGTTAAGATTTGGATAAAAATTGTTGTTTGGGATAAATACAATTTAGGCGCGCAGTGTGAATATAATTGTATTGGTGTGTGAAAAATAAAAAATAACGCCCACGCAAATTCCGGCGTGGCCTTATATATTAAATCAACTCAAAACGAGCGGACGTAGTAGGGAGCACACCACGTGATATTTCTGTCCAATGGGATTTCTCCAAAGACATTTTTCTAAACTTTTCTCCTTAAGCTCGCTGGAGCCTATCCAAATAGTATTTAAGCACACACAAACATCAAACCCTCTCTCTCAACTGACTCTTCATTCGGAGGTTACACGCGTCTTACTATCACTCTTCCATTTCACCTTTCGCGCGCTTCATACAATTTCACAGGCGAACATTACTTATTGCCTTTCTTAACATTTTATAACACATGAGCATTTCAACAAAACAAAAGACATTCTCCTTTTTACTTACCCTGAAACTAAAGAAAGGACTTCTGAACTCATTACAAAAGGAAATATGTTATATTTGTTAATGGTTTATTTCAGTGAATAAACTTCCGTTGGTTTTGCATGTAAGTCTTATTATTATTTTTATTTGTGGCGGAAGTTATCACCAAAAAAAGGCATGACGACCACCACACAAGTAATATATCATGAGTGCACATTTCTGTTTATATTTTTCACCAATCTCTTGTTTTTCCTTTTTTCCTTACTGTTTCAAAGCCGATCACTCACCATCTTCTGTTTTTTTTTTTGTTTTTTTTTTAATCATTATTTACGTGGTTAGTCCGCTTAACATGTCACACTGCATAAAATCTAAAAGTGTATTCTTACGTAAAATTTACAGGTGAAGACAACGGAAGTGTTTCCGAATCTTTAAGTGCACCCATTAAGGGGCTATGAGGGTATAACTCTCTTCAAACTTAAAATATATCCGATTCTTATGAAATTTATATCATATATATAAAATTTTCCAAGGAAGACAATGGAAGCTGCCCCAAATCTCTACTTTACCTGCTATGTGCTGAATATCTATGTGCCCCCACTTCTAATTGACCCATGGGGACAAAACCTCTTAAAACTTCAAATACATATATCTGATTTTAATGAAATTTAAACCATATGTATAAAGACCCTAATTTAGAGAGTTTTCCAACATTTCAGCTTCTTTCAACTATATTAGGGGCAAAATGGGAGGAGGGGGGGGGGGGCAGTAAAAACAAAGAAAGTAATATGGTGTTATGAGCACAGTGAAAAAAGTACAGAGTAGTGATCCTCATTTAATCCCGAGCAACGTCAGGTTTTCCTGCTAGTAACAAATAAACTAAACACACACAAAGCCAAAACAAAAAGTAAACGGATACAAATTGACTGCTTAAAAACAATGTCAAACATGTTACATAAATGCATAAATTATGTTCCTTCAGATACAAATGCTTGATGCAATTACAGATTAAATCAAATGACAAAGAGAGAAAATGTTTTTAATCGGCCAATAAAAATTAGATATGATCTTTTGAGCTTTTAGATTTTAGACAGCAACATTTACACATTAATATTTTTAGCATTAGAACTGTTACAATCAACAATACGAATGTAATTAGAAATGCTACGACTAGGAATACTACAACTGTGACTATTATAATTGGTACATTAAATATTCATTTGTCCTAGTGTCAGACGATAACCCAGGAAGTATATAAATTATTTGTTCATACAATTAGACTTCTAATAGGGTTCTTGAAAATATTTTTTATTAATCCCTAATTATTGTGTGGGTCTGTTTTCTACTCACTCTAACAACGTTAATTTGATTTCTATCTTTCCACCAGGTAACTAGGCTAAACTGGTTTGAAACAAACAACTGCTTTCCAAGAAACCTGTGTTATTCTGGTAATGTTTGCACTTGCAATAAACTTTTTATGGAATATGTTAGACGCACTTCATGAAAGCCTTGTATTTAAGTCGTGGTCGACTGCATAAAGCATCGAAGCAGAACAAACAATCGAAACAAAGGTCAAATCAAAAGCAAAAAAAAAAATTGTGAAAATTAGAGAAACTTTAAAGCAATTGATCAATATTGGGTTACTCTGAATATGTTTGCCGGGGTTATTTTATTGGATCGCACTCTGAACTGCCTGGAGACAGGATTGGTAGCAGCTCTCTAAACTGACAAACAAACATGCCAGCAGCTACGAGAGGTCGTGTATACTCCTCATGTGTCAAAAGTGTGCTGATGTATGGCTCCGAAACCCGGGCTGTCTCAGCCGGCACACTAAAGAAAGTGTACCGTAATGATAAGGCAATGGTCAGGTGAATCTGTTTGGTGAGGTCTGAACAAAGCATACGTTTTGGGTCTCTACTCGCACAGGTCAACTTGAAAAGCCTCGTAGACATTATGCAGAAGAGAAGACTGCGTTGGTTGGGGCACGTTGAGCACAGCAATGGCTGGATTGCTTAAGCCCGACAGTTGAATGTGCCAGCAGAGAAGATCACTTCTGGCAGACCCAAGTTGTCTTGGGAGGACGTGGTCAAACGTGATAGGAGAGCCTTGGGTATGGATTCTGTCAGGCCTCACTAAAGACAAGAATGGAGGGAAGACTTAGATAAAACTATACAATCAGACCCCACCCTCATCATAGGATTAATTGTGGCCTGATTCAACAAATAATCATCATCATGATGGATGAGGAGGAGGATGAATGGATGGATGAATGGATGGATGAGGAGGAGGATGAATGGATGGATGAATGGATGGATGAGGAGGAGGATGAATGGATGGATGAATGGATGGATGAGGAGGAGGATGAATGGATGGATGAGGAGGAGGATGAATGGATGGATGAGGAGGAGGATGAATGAGGAGGAGGATGAATGGATGGATGGATGAGGAGGAAGATGAATGGATGGATGGATGAGGAGGAGGATGAATGGATGGATGGATGAGGAGGAGGATGAATGGATGGATGGATGAGGAGATGAATGGATGGATGGATGGATGAATGAGGAGATGAATGGATGGATGGATGGTGATGATGATGATGATGATGATGGTGATGATGGTGATGGTGATGGTGATGATGATGATGAGTGTGGGCTTGAAACCAGAGTCAGTTGTCTTCCATACGCAAAAAGCAAGTCGATTGGTTAACAGTCAGGGGATGAGACATATAAATATACAAATCTAATCAGTTGCTGCTAAAAAACTAAAGAAATTGATCATAATGTAGTCAGGTTAAATAAGAGCCATTTAAATCCCTCTGAAGATATTGACCAGCCGTAACTCTTAGTCATGGAAATTGATTCATACTTCGATAAATAAAATATAGAGGTAAAATTAAATTGTCTCCATTTTTTTTTTACATCTGAGTCTTTTCCAGCTATCGAGCAATCGGCCAGAGACTACACCGTCAGCTCCAGACCACAAGACTCAGAAGAGCAGTCAACAGACATAATCCGATTATGCTATACAATGAGTATGTTGTTAAATGTGATAAAATGTTTTAAAATATTATTATAGATTTCACAGTGCTTTAGATGCAATTTTGTATAGTTTATATACATATATATATATATATATATATATATATATATACATATATATATATACATATATTTGTGTGTGTGTATGTGTATTTAGGCAGCATATTTGTCTCTAAGAAAATATGCTGCCTAAATACACACACACAAATATATCAAATATATGTATATATATATATATATATATATACATATATTTGATATATTTGTGTGTGTGTGTATATTTAGGCAGCATATTTTCCTAGAGACAAATATGCTGTCTAAATACACGCACGCACGCACACACACACACACACTGTCTATCTGTCAGCAATGATCATGTTTGTCTAACTCGTGGACAGCCATTATAATCATCATCAGTTGTAGCCTATCAACTGGTGTAGATAGAGATATCCACTAACAATAAATATATATCATTTGTTTGTGAGACATTCGACCAGAAATCGCATATTTTTGTTAGGCTTGGAGTATTATATAATTGTGACAGAATTACATACAATACGTAGTTAAAGCAAAATAAATTGTTTCGGACCATTAAAATATCTCGTCACAAAAGAATATTTTTTTTATTGCTCCTTGGCCTTTTGGCTAGGATCAAAGTGTAGTATCTGTTCTCTTAACAACAGCATTGGAAGTTTTCATGTAATTATCTCCCTTGAAAGTAAAAGTATTAAAATGTTTTTAAAACCTATCGTTTTTTTTTTATATAAAATATCTTTTATTAATTGTATTAATAATCATAATATTACTATTGAGGAAAATATAATAAATGTATAATAAAATTTGACAATACCAATCCTAAATGTATATTACAGAATATTAATTTATTATAAACTTTTAAAAAATATATATATATATTTGACAGAGTTTAGATAATACTATATATACTGTATCATTATATTTAAGTAAGGCTTAAAGGTTTTGATGTTAATATACTTAGGAAAGATTCGCATTTATTCATATTTAGACTAGATTGGATTGGAATATTAGATTAGCTAAATGCATTATTCTATTATTCTGCAATGTATTTATTATGTTTCAAAAATTGTGACTGACGGACAGACAAACAAAATCCTTATTTATATAAGATACTTGAAGAATTAAGATTGCTTCTGCTAGTTATTATTATATACATCAATACTTACCCATTTCTGGTTTGTCTGTGATCATTGGATTCATCAAGTCACTAGAAATAAGCAGAAATAATAAATATAGAATTTAATACATTTTTCATTTTTCCTTTTCAGTAAAGTTTCTATTTATGAATAGTTGTGTCATCTTTATTAATGATTTAAGCATTGAGAATAGCAATGCTTTACAAACAAACAAAATGTTTGATCCAAGACAAGCCTGTTAAAAAGGTGTTTTTCTTTTACTAATTTGGTAGGTAGGTTTGGTAGTTTTGTTTTACGGCATATCAACCCTTTTTGGGTTATTTAATGCCGAATCTGGTCATTATAGTAAAAGTTTTTATGCTTCAAGTTCTTTATATCTTCAAATGTTTAATCATCGTTTTTGGTTTGGTAGTTTTGTTTTACGGCATATCAACCCTTTTTGGGTTATTTAATGCCGAATCTGGTCATTATAGTAAAAGTTTTTATGCTTCAAGTTATTTATATCTTCAAATGTTTAATCATCGTTTTTGGTTTGGTAGTTTTGTTTTATGGCATATCAACCCTTTTTGGGTTATTTAATGCCGAATCTGGTCATTATAGTAAAAGTTTTTATGCTTCAAGTTCTTTATATCTTCAAATGTTTAATCATCGTTTTTGGTTTGGTAGTTTTGTTTTACGGCATATCAACCCTTTTTGGGTTATTTAATGCCGAATCTGGTCATTATAGTAAAAGTTTTTATGCTTCAAGTTATTTATATCTTCAAATGTTTAATCATCGTTTTTGGTTTGGTAGTTTTGTTTTACGGCATATCAACCCTTTTTGGGTTATTTAATGCCGAATCTGGTCATTATAGTAAAAGTTTTTATGCTTCAAGTTATTTATATCTTCAAATGTTTAATCATCGTTTTTGGTTTGGTAGTTTTGTTTTACGGCATATCAACCCTTTTTGGGTTATTTAATGCCGAATCTGGTCATTATAGTAAAAGTTTTTATGCTTCAAGTTATTTATATCTTCAAATGTTTAATCATCGTTTTTGGTTTGGTAGTTTTGTTTTACGGCATATCAACCCTTTTTGGGTTATTTAATGCCGAATCTGGTCATTATAGTAAAAGATTTATGCTTCAAGTTCTAAAAATAAAATAAAAAAGGGGAGGGAGAAAGGGAGAGAGGCTGTTGTTTTTGTTTTTGGTTTTGTAGAACATAATTAAGTTTCACAAAAAAAAAAAAAAAAAAAAAAAAACGTCAATGTAGGTGAATTTCGTCTCAGGGAGCCACAGGGCAGCCTGATCTGGTATCACCAGACTAATTTGGATATGGTTAATTAAAATTTCCGGAAGTATTTATGCTATCACATATTTTTTTCTCACATATCTTTGTTTTTTATTATAAAGCATATATTCATAATACAATGTGTTTATATAATGCAATATTAGAAATGGCATATTACAGAATAAAACAATACAGAGCACCGACGGAATTAATAATTACTTATATTTGTATAATGCAATCTATACACATCATAGTGCAGCAGACTATCAGGTGAGAAATTTGTGGTAAAAACATTTATCTGTGTGTGTGTGTGATGTTTGCATGTTCCCTATAGAAAGAAAGGTTAGAGAATCTACTGTGACGAGTCTACAGGGTGTGGATAATATTTGTCTGCAAGATGACAGTCTAGGAAAAAAAATAACCATTTCATTTTTAGAATCTATTCATCCAATTTGAATCAGTTTGTCTTCATGACTCTTTCTATCAATCTCACTCGATGAATCCGTCTTTCGCTTTGGTGACAGTTTCGAGGCGAACTCTGAACCGGACACAGGTCTTCGTCACCGTTTCCCCATTTAGGCCACCAAAGGCTCTGGTGATTCTGGCCTTTAACTCGTCGGTGTTGCAGCTAGATTTGTTGGCGTCTCGTTCCATCATGATTCACAAAAAGAAGTTCAAAAAGTCACAGTCAGGCGAGTTGGGAGGCCAGATATCAGGTGGAAGTGTGGTCGACAAATTTCTGATAGCCAGGCCTGGGTTCTCCGACTGATATGGCAGGGTGCCAAGTCTTGCTACGACACTTATGACCTACCGGCAGTTACCGGATCGATCTAGGGGTTCACTACCTCACTCAGAACATTGATCTTCAGCCAAAGGCCCTTGCTGCGTTCATTGTCGATGATCTCCTTAACTTCAGCGATGAACTTTGATGACGGTATCAGATTGTTGATCATACATTTTTCTCTCTGATGCCACCTCAAATGCTGAATCTTTCAATCCATTATTGACCATTTCTACCATCCTCCTGCTGAAAGTATTATATATATTAGAGAGATCTGCTTTCTATAGAAAGTATTATATATATTAGAGAGATCTGCTTTCCATAGAAAGTTTATTAGTACTGGTTTTTATTTATCTAAGAAATTCTGTTAAGTTTCTTGTGGTACATTAATTTTTTCCAATACTGGATAAGATACATTCTAGAAGGTTTGGTCGTTTTATTTTACGGCATATCAACCCTTTTCAGGATATTTAATACCAAATCCGGTCATTTTGATAAAAGTTTTTATGCTTCAAGTTCGTTATATCCTCAAATATTTATTCATGGTGTTAGGTTCGGTTGTTTTGTAAAGGAAAAATGTTGTTTTTGTTTTTGGCTTTTCAGAACATGATTAAGTTTTACAAAGGAAAAAGAAAAAAACAATAACATCAATATTTGGTGCATTTTTGGTCAGGAAGCCGGTATCTTCAGACAGCCTGATCTGGTAGCCCTAGGCCATTCTAGAAGGACATGCTTTATACTTAGTAGATCCATGTGTATGAGAGTCTTTCTTCATAAGTAAGAGTGTGCCGATTGCATATGATTGATACAAGACCTTAGACAGATGCTAATAAACGCGGAAATGTAGGATCAAAAAGAAATGTACTTACTTCATGATTTGCGTCGGTTCAACTTTAGGATCATAGATACACACACTAGCACCTTCTTCCATTAAATGCTTGCAAATATAAATTGCGGAAGATTCCCTGTAAAAGACAAGAGATTGGATTTTAAGATAAAACTCTATAACAAATGTTCTTAAAATTGAAAAAAAAAAAAAAAAAGCTCATATCTAACAAACAAATCTTTGCTTTTTGGTTTTGACTTAAAAAAGGGTATTTTATTTACAAAATTAATTATTCCAGTCCGGAAATTTTTTAGAGGGGCATATTCTTCACTAATGCCTTTAAAAGAAAATCAGTTTATTAATAAAAATCACATTTCACCATTTTTCTATCTATTTTTGTTTACAGATAAACAATTACATTTCTTCTTACATAAATATTAGCACATTCATTTCTTAACATTACTTGATTATCATACTTGTAGGTAAACATTTTCCAATTATACCAACTATTTAAAGTGCTGTTTTCATCTAATGCTGTGAGCAGCCAAGCTTTTAAGCTTCTAAAATGTATATTAGAGTACTGCATATATAAAGTCGAGTAATCTTCGTGCATGGTACATTATTATTTTTTAATAATATTAATTGGATATTTATTTAAATAAAAAACAATAACGTAAAATAAAAAGCTACTTTATAAAAGATACTCCAGACATGTTTAAATTAACTGATCTGAATAACAGTTACCCCCCCCCTCGGAGTTACTTCCCTTTGACTGACTATTTTGACTCATCTCTGTATTAATAAAACTATGATGCAACTTGATCTTCATGACATGCAGGAATTTGTACAGACTGTAAGCTAGCCACCTGTTCTGCTTGTTGTGGATTTTTTGGGGTTTTGTAAGGTTGTTCACTTGGTCTTTGTCTTGGCGACAATCAGACCGGTTTTAAATGCTATTAATCTGACGCTGTTAGACGACAATGGAACACATGCGCACATCTCAAGTCACGGCTGCTATAATGAAATTGTATTTCGTGTGTATTCTATATAAATTAAATCGAATGTATTATCCTAAGTACAGATGTAGTGAAGTAATTGGGTGAATATTTAATACAAATACCAATAGATGTTTTTAAAAAAAAAACAAATTTAAAAGAAACTTACTGTAGACTTTGGTAATTGACTAATAAGATGTGTTCAATATATTGTGACAGTGTAATGGGTTGAAGGATGAGGACTTATTACTATGGAGGGGAGGAGTGGAGTTAATCACTCATATTCTGTATTTAAAAAGCAGTAAGCAAAGACAAAAGTATCAATCGGATAAAATATAAAAACTAATGAATTTGAATGAAACTAAAGTCTTTGCTTCTGAAAACGGGGACCAATAATTGGTTAACATCACATACGAAACAAGTTTACATGTATCATCTGTTAATGGAGCTATTCCGATAAATGAAATAGGGGCAAATTTAATTTTACTTTATAAGATAAAGGAGAAGTTAATATTTAAGACATCCTCAGCCCATTTAAATAGTGCAAGTGGGTTAAGCCCTTAAATACTTCAAAACAATGAAAAACATTGCTATGTTGAAAAGGACGTGAAAATACTAGTATGAGAAAATATTTAATTTGTAATGATGCAATTAGCTAAAGATTTGGGAATTTGGTATAACTGTGTAATTTGCCTACAGTTTAACTTCCATTAAAACAGATTTTGGTGGTGAGGTTAATGAATCCCTAGGGAAGCCTTTATAAGACAAAGGTTTAATTATTTATCTTCCTTGTGCTTATACATAGAATCCTTGTTCAAAATCTCATAGAATAATTCAAATGTTTCTGGAATTATAATGCAGACATACACAGACAGATGATGTTAGACAAACCCTGAAATGAGCATGACAAGTTCAATTCATAGTTTCAGCCATATTTAAGATGCCAACAATACCCATCTTAAGATTATAGTCGGAAAAGCTTGCACAACACTGCATTGACTCACGAAAAGTACTAAGAAACCTAGAGAGACACAAAATATCCAGATTA
The DNA here is from genome assembly GCA_963556195.1 of Sepiola atlantica. NCBI lineage: Eukaryota > Metazoa > Mollusca > Cephalopoda > Sepiida > Sepiolidae > Sepiola > Sepiola atlantica. Next base: position 27,779,752 of record OY744521.1, on the reverse strand, counting down.
GGATTGGAACAGGTGTTCACTCAGTTTTTCTTCTTCCAGATGAATACCATAAAGGCTTAGGGGTACTCCCAGTGGACTGTGTAGCCGAATAATCTTCTTTATTGTATAGATGATGAATTTGATTAATCTATAATATAAATGTGTGTGCCTGAGGATGCAATTAAAAACAAAGACCTATTCAAAGAAGATCAAACACCTTTTCTCAAGTAAAATATCAATAGGGATGCAATAGGTGTATTAATTTGTATGAGGAGGTTTTACAATAAAGAGAGGGGGTTAGTGTTTTCACCAGACAACGAAAACAACATTTTACGGTACTGATATCGATCCTGAACCAGTTTTCGTGAGGTTCGACTCGGAAGCGTTCGGCTGTCCTATTGTCATTAACAGTATGCAAGCACAACAGGGCTATGTATTTTACTGGTAGGAATTTTCTTCAGCGCACCTCACACACTTCATCCACTCATGCATAGAGATTTATACTGTAGTGATGTGATAATGAAATGGTTTGGTTGATATGTAGTCATACCCTTAATGACAATAAAAGTGTAAAAATTTGGGAATTTCCTTGCTTCCTTCCTTACATGTAGTGTATATGAATTTTCATCTTAATCCTATTAAGAGCATATGATTTCAGTATACTGGCATTTATCATGGAATACAAAAATATACTTCAACAATGTTAACTGATATATAATATTTTCTATGCGTTTTCTATTGTTGTTATGCAAAGTATTTTAATATGCATTCCCATTTAAATGAGAAAAACTTAAATGAAGTTATTGCAAAGATTACTATCAAGTAGATTCTCTACTTGAACTTCTGTAAAAAAAAAAAAAATGAATTCTTTCACTCGTTCTGCTATTGTGTGGGGAGTAGCAGTGGCACAGTGGTTACTGACATGAACTCGGTCTTCCCTGTTTGATTTCTGTTGGAGCTAATGTATCACTTTCACTAATACTCTCGGGAAAGGTATGACTACTCCATCTTCACCCCCTTCTAGCTATGGGGTAGATGTAGATTCTATAGCCTTTGGTAAGATAATTCATCTAGAAGAAAAAAAATCTCTGAAGTAACACTAGTTTGATAACACTGGGGACCAACCATTCCTATCAGCCTCATCGAAAATTATGCGATGAAAACCAAAGAGTCTTCAATTTTAAAGACGGCACCAAAAGAAAAGAAAAAAAGAATCATCAATTTAATCACGCTAACTTTATTCAGTAACATTTTTTTTTTAGTCATTTAATGCTAAAAACAAAATAACTGCTATATACAATTCATTGAACCCAAGTTGCTATTTTACTTATAACTTGGGTTTCATTTGATTTGTTTTACAACATATCAATTTTCTTTTTTTTTCTCATCTTTCCGTTTTTGCTGGAGATGGTGGATCCTACCGGATGCAAGACATTCACCGGCTATTTTAGACACTCCAGCCTAGAGATCTTTTTAAGATTCTAACCGTCCCTTTAAGTACAATTGTTTATATTTCTCTTGCACTCAGTTCACCGGGTATACTCGCCAGATAGCTTTTGAAATTCGTTTTCATTAGTCCTGTTGCTCCTATAATTACTGGTAAGATGGAGATTTTCCTAAGATTCCAGTTTCTTTTCATGTCGTACATTAGACCTTGGTATTTTGTAATCTTTTCCCTTTCAGCTCTGTTTAATCCTGCATCATTAGGGACACTGACTTCAACTAGGGTTGCTACTTTCTCCCTTTTGTCCCATATTACGACGTCAGGTTTAACCGCTCCGTTTTCTAGATATGTAGCTGTAGGGATTGCGTAGTCATAGTGGATGGTGTATAAATTATTTCCAACTGATCTTTCTAGTATATGCTCCCAGGACTTGCTGCTACATCGGATATTCAACTTTTTACAAATAGTCCAATCATCTATGGGTTATTTTATGCTGAATAAAGGTGTCAAATATAATTCTATAGGTAGGATAATTATTTTATATTGCTAGACTACATTGCTCTCTGAACATTTATCTCAGAATACATTTATCCCAGAATGCATTGCTCGTAGAAGGAAGTTTCAGTACGAATGGAAACATTAATCTGAGAAAACATTACTCCCAGAAAACATTATTCTTTAAAAAAATTACTCCTTAGAATTGTTAATCTTCTTTGTTCTAAATATGATTGACTCTCAACCAACGCCTTCTAGTATCTATTTGGGAAGAAAATAAAAAGAAATAAGGTTTAGATTTTTTTAAAGTATCAGATTGAATAATACAGTTGGGATGAACTTATAGATACTAGGGCATGGCGTAACCAGCCGATTGATCTGATCAGGCCTCTCCGATCTCCTATCTAGCCAAAGTAACAGCCTAAGTAAAAGAATGGCTCAGCCACTAGGACCCTGTCCTAAGGCATCACAGGTCACCACCCAGTCTACAGCTGACCCCGTTGCAAGGGGTTTACCTCTCTGTATGGGTTGCAGTCGGCGAATTTGTGGCCCCGCTGACAGGGTAATACTATAACTTGGGAGGGGGGTGTTCATACCTTTCTCAGTGGTATTACAGTATAAGAAGAAATGCAACAGGTCCGACTGGATTTGAACTCAGCTTAGCCAATAATCTGTGTTGCTATCCATTACTCCACTTGCAGTATTTTGATTATGATTTCTTAGATTATCATCCAAAAAAAAAAATGGAATTATCAAATAAAGGCATTAACTTGACCCCCCCCCCCCAATTTAATGTTGGATGGCAATTAATGTGACACACATAATTAGGTAAATAAATGGAAGAATTGAACTTACTTGCTTCAGCGTTTTCCTACTGATTACCTTTGAACCACTCCATCTTTAGAAGGGTTACTGTCTGTAGGAAGCTTGGTTTCTCTTTTTATAGCATATCAGCCTTTTTGGTTCAGTCAATGCCGAAATACACTACCTATTGTAAGCGATTCATTGTCTACAATTATGATCAGAAGTTGTGCTTTTACCCATAGTAGAGGAGGGGGGGGGATTGTGGGTTCATACCTTCCCCAAATCGCATTATTGTGTAACTGAAGAGAATAGATCTGTAAGTATTTGAACAACATTGCTGATTCTATGTCCTTAGCCTAACAACCTACTCTTTGCATAGTTAATGCTGTTATTAAATGAAATGGTTAATTATTCTATGGGGTTGCAAACGTAAAAGTCCATAATGAGAAAAATGAGACCTGTACAGGATTCTAACTTATACTTACAAAGGACTACCTTAAGCTGGTGTCGATTTTTACACTCGCCCAACAGAACTATGATAAATTGAAAATCACATTTGTACAGATTTTGTGAACAATACGTTTCTTTATTCATACTATTAAACTATATGTGTCGGTGGTAATTATTATACTGTAAACTTGTAATTAGGTAAACCAAGGAAATTATTAACCAGTTGATTTAATAACAGTATTATTACATACACCAACAAAATAACACGAGTGTCAACCAAAACGCAATGTTATACATAACATATTGCCAGAAATAAATTGCTTTGTTTATATATATATATATATATATATATATTTATTTATTTATTTATTCATATTGGTACAGAAAAATTAGTACAACATTTGTACCGTCGGTTTCAAACACGGAAGGACTTAGCCATCCGGCTCTCTTCAGCTTCTGTTGTCATCTGTTTCGGAAATGTGAAGTCACGTGTCAGATGACAACAGAAGCTGAAGAGAGCCGGATGGCTAAGTCCTTCCGTGTTTGAAACCGACGGTACGAATGTTGTACTAATTTTTCTATACCAATATAAATAAATATTACGCTCTTAATATTTAAAATTAACTTTAATTCTTAATTAATCGAGCACTCTGCTGGGATTTTTCCTACTATATTACAAAGATATATATATGTATGTATATTTATAATGAATTGTATACAATAGGCCTATTATATATTCTCCCTGAAAAAAAGCCCATCCAGGCTGGATTTTTTTTTAAATAGTAAAAATATTTATTTTTTTAAATCTGGTCGTTTTCATTAATTACAAAGACCAGATTTTAAGCAAAAAATTAATTTTTTTTTTTTTTTTACTTTATTTATTAAGTTAGTTTACGCAGAAACCTTTAAGCAGAGAAATGAAGAGAAAAGTGTTGAAAAATGGAGAAAAATATATTAGCCAATGTAAAGAAAGTAAATAAGAGTGAAGAAACCAAGTTCGATTAAACATGGAGGAGTGAGGGGAAAGTATAAGAAATAATATTAATTTTTAAAGTCCTCAGATTAATTTCCAATAAGATTAAATGAAAAGTAAAATACAACTGCCTAGAATAAGAGTTTTATGTACATCAGGAAGATTCATTATTCAATAATAATGGTGTCCCTTTTAGAGTGCAATACAAAATAGGAAACAGCAACAATAAAAAAGAAATATCTTGGAGCAATATAAGATGAATAGGGAGGTTGTTCCAGAAATTCAAATAAGTTTGATTGAACAAATCAACTACTTTTGACGATTCCGTCTTTTATTCAATTGTTCCCCCCCCCCCCCAATTCTTCTGATATATCCATCAGTAGTAAAGGTAAAATAACAAGAATTATTTACACAATGAGTACTTTCAATTTTGCTAAGTATAATTTTAGGAGTATTTAATTCAAGTAAAGTAAAAAAAATTTAAAAATTTGAAACCTTTCAAAACGGTTTTGCTGACAGATATTACTCTAAAACAATCGTTTGTTATTTTAATCCCATAAAATTGTTCTTAGAAATTATATTACCAGTTATTCAAAAACTTCAATATATAAATAAGAAACAAGATGTTTTCTTTAATTTCTGCTAGAATGAATAGTTAATGATTTATCTGACAAAATCCAGGTTATTTTTAACTGAGTATGTTTAACTAAAACAGAATAATGTCATAACATAGAACATTCAGTCTATTCACTATAATCCAACAAGATTACTTTGGTTGGCAGGGATAAATACATCATATTCCCGACAAGGATTCCTAAAGATTTATGAGAAGAATCGGTCATCAGCAATAGAGCACATGAAAACGGAGAGGTGCATTGAAAAAAAAAAAAACAAGTTGGAACTACATAAAAGTAGAAAAGTAGAAAACGAAGTCTAGAAACTGGATGCTGATGGAGAACATGCTTGCTGGAAGAACACTAAGACGATGCTTTCCAATGTATTCAAGACATTTTTAGGGTATGAGATATTTAGCCACAATAGAGTCTGTGCCACCAACACTACCAAGATAAAAACTTTTTTGAATACAAATCCATATTCTCCCAAGAATAATGGATGCCATCAATGTTGGAACATAACATTTAAAAAATATTATTCTCTGAATCTCTTTTTTTTTTAAGACACTGATCCTGTTTTGCATATGAAAGATGTTTGATTGACTTATATACTTATGTACGATTTGCTGCATCTTCATAGATGATTGCCGCCAGATTATGTTTCTCCACTGTTGAAATACACCATTACCTACCCAGTCGCAAGAACCTCCACTAAAGATAGTCTTTATCAAAAAAAGATACAACAGAAAGTCACATGGAGCAAGATAAGATGAATAGGGAGGTTGTTCCAGAAAATCAATGTTCTTCTCTGCCAGTAACAGCTGGATGTTCGGGGTGTTGTGAGCAGGTGCATTATCATAGTGAAGAAGAGCAGACATAAATAAATGTATCGTGAAAAGAAAATAATGGTTGCAAAAGCTAGGATTCCAGTTCTATACTATCTATAGATGAGGACATAATCCAATCATCCCCCTTTCGCACATAACTCACAGAGTATACCTAGTCCCATTACTTTTGAGACATATATAAATACAACTTAAACATTAATTTTATATGCCGCCTTATGTATCAGTTTGGGTCACTGCACCGTGGAACAGGCTGCTAAGAGGCATGGTCAGCTTGCAGATGACCAAACAGTTCAAGGCAGTGCTGGGCGTATCATGGCCACTGATCTTTGGATAATTACCCTTCACTTGAGCAGCAGAGGGTGTGAGGGGACACGATTCTGGTGTAAAACGATATCAACAGGAATTTAAATATACATTTCGAAGAGGTTTTTCACCTCAGTGTCAAGTTGTGGTCTCAATCGGACCCAGCCAAGGGTGTGCTTTCATCTCATTAAAAGAAATGCAGCATTCTCTGTCTGTGTTTCTGCTCTGGGGAACAGCCTAACCCTAAACTCTAACCCTAACCAGGGGTAGTGATGATGTCTATCATATCCAGATTTAAAGTGTTTACTCAACACCTACCCACAATAGGAGTATGTGACACAAGGTCGGAAAGTGGGATTTGAAAAGCCAGCGCCCGAGAAGGTGAGCACTCTGGCCATTAAAAATTGCCTGTGCAGCCCCGTCAGCATTCCCCGGTAGGGGCGCCTCAGGCAGTAAGCAATAAACTTACTACTCCCCAAAGAGGGGAGGCAAAGCCTGGGAAGATGGACCTCCTAGAACTGCACAGGACAGACCCATAGACAGGCGTAAATCAAGCCCCGAAGGCCAAGAAAATACCAGTCTATGGGGTGCAGGATCCATCGGAACAGATACTACACTTTGATCTTGGCCAAAAGGCCGAGAAAGTTTTTTTAAAGTGGCCTTGGACAAACATTTAGATGGTATATATTATTTACCTCCTCTCCAACGAAGGTTAGACACAAGGTCAGGTATAGTTTTGAGAAGCCAGCTCACTAGGATAAGCGCACTTTGGCCTACAAAAATGCCTGAGCAGCCCCATCAGCACTCTCCGGTTGGGGCGCCTCAAGCGATTAGCAATAAACTAAGCCCTTTTAAGAGAGAAGATAAAACCTGGGAGGGTGGACCTCCTAAGACTGAACAGAACCCTACCTCAGTCCGACAGCAACATCTCCTGTCTTTTTACATGGCTCGTTGCACTTTGCTATTTTTTGCCAATGAATTTGATTTGATTTACGAGGGAACAGTGCTCCACATAAGAGAGAATGTACATAAAACACACACTTTGATAAAAGGTGGGAAGTAAATAATTTGATTAGTTTTAGAAGTTTCGAAAGTAGAAAAAGTCCCACTGTAAGTATTCTTTAAATTGACCACAATATTAAAAAAAAAAAAAAAAAAATTAAAAAAACAACCCATTAATTATCTTTTAATTGTTATATCTTTGACTCCTTTGAGAATAAAATATTACTTACCTACAATTTAACGAAACACCTGTGCTCAAAATATTTCGACTAAAATGTAGAGAAATGAACAAGAAAACAAAAACTTAAGGTTGTGTTTTATTCTTATAATAACGCGCGCCTATGCTGATATTTGAAGAAGCAGACATTATTGGTTATGCGAAATAGAGATAAAATGCAACAATAATAATCACCAAAGAATTCAAAACAAGACGATAATAATAAAGTATTATTAGTAGCTAGACCAGCATCATAAACAATCCTTGAAATGGTAAATCTTACTACTACGTAATACCCTGGTACCACATTCACCCTGAGTGAATTAAGTAGACTTCCTTTGAAGGAGGAAGTTTCTAAGGAATATTAAATTCATAAATGGTCCCCAATCGCACATATATCCTGGTCAGGAGAGATGAGAACGTTAGGTTTTGCAGGGAGGTGTCGACGTCCTCCCACATATACCATCTTGTATTCGTAAATGGTCAATAAGGCTCAACGTCGCTTAACTTCAGTGATCTAACAAGAACCGGTGTTTTAACATAATTTTGTAGTATATAGTTATAATAGTTAGAATAAATCCACATAAAATCAAAAATACTTCCATAAGAAACAGTAAATTCAGATGTGTTATTCGTAACGACTGTTAAGAGGATTGAAGAATTTCAAGTTTTATGATTAATTATTTCCTTAACTACCAGACAATAACTTAGCTATGCTTAAAAAGAGATATATTAATCTAACAACCTGCATAGGTAATACTCTTATTAAAGGAAATGGTTACTTATTCTATGGGGGTTGTAAACAGAAAATTCTACAAAGAGAAGAATGAGACCTGTACAAGATTCAAACTTATACACACAAAGAGGGACCACCTTCAGCTGGAATCGTTTTTTACAACTCGTCCAACAGGACTATGGTAAATCGAAAATCGTATTTATACAGAAAACTTCATTCTCTTGTTTTGTCAACAATATATGTTTGTTTATTTATGTTATTAAACCAATGCCTTGATGTGTGTAAGCGGTAATCAAGTAAGAAAACAAAGGAAATTATTAACTGTTTGATATAATAACAGTATTACATAGACCAACACGAGTGTATATCATAACATATTGTTGGAAATAAATTGGTTGGTTTACTTATCTAATACATAAAATTATTTAAAAGTTAGATTTAAATAGCATTTTTTTTTTTTTAACTTAAAATATTTCTCAGGGTTGGGGGAAGGGGAAAGTAAAAAAAAAAATTGGGGGGGGGGGGATTTTTTTTTTTTTTTTTTTTTTTTTTTCAACATAAAATATTTCTCAGGGTAGGGGGAGAGTAAAAATGTTGATTCTAACTAGCCAATTTTCATGTTATTATTGTACCATGTTATTAGGAATAAACTAACGTACTTCACTGCAATCTATTTTTACAAATACTTAATCTGGTTCGACAATTTGTTAATATCAAGACACTCTTAAATAAGTGTCTAAAAAGAAAAAATAGCTATGAGGAATAACTCTTATTCTTTTAGTAAGAGTTAACATACTTTATTTTTTTAGCTTAGATACTGTACCTAACAAAAAAAAATTGTTGTGAAAAAAAATTGTTGTGAAAAAAAATAGTAATATTTACAAAATTAAGTTGAACGTAATGGACCTCAGGCCACACCGGGTCAGTACAGCTAGAAAATATGTGTAACAAATATTTTAGATAACCAATTTAAAAAAAAAAAAAACACTGAATAGAGAACTGTTAAAAAAAAAAATATCAAAAAGTGCTCAATATAAAAAAATATGCAGAGCCGATACAAGTTTACTACCCAGGTTTCATCAAACAAGGCTCATCAGGTAAACATTTACCTGATGATGGTTGTTTTGGTGGAACCAGGGTAGTAAACTTCTTTAATACTTGCAGAAAGACGTGATCGAGTAAGGAACCTTATTTCCTTTTGCACCCAACTCATAATACCACCTTACCATTTTTATCCTTAGTTTTTTACACTTTATAATATTCAATTATGGGGGTAGGGCCCAAGAATGTACTGTACTGAACATTAGTTTAGTAAAATAATATTTGTTGAAAAAAATATTTGATAAATTTATAGTCTTTAAGCACCTTGAATGACAGAGAAGCCTTGTGTATCCTTGTTACAACCGTCAAACACGATTATATAACTACCATTATATTCTCATATTTTCTTTTTTATATAATTTCCAAATTAAATAAAATATATTAAAGTAAAAAGTTATATTTCTTTTTTCTGGACGTCTGGCAAAAACAATGACCCCACAATATTATTGTACTCCCTTTGATCCAAATGAAATATACTTATCCAAGTATCCTAGGTAAGGTAGTTTCAGAATATATATGGTTAGGGGGGGGGGTCTATCTCCTAAACCCTAGGAGGAGTTCACGAATAAACAGACAGGAACTAGCCACACTGGAGAGTTGCAGTTTTTGACCTTAATTCTTTTTCAACAAAAAATTCTATTTTACTCGGATTCCTTTGAAAACGATGGAGATTTTTGTTTCTTCTGCTTATCTCAATTGGACAAGTGTTTCATTGCTTGATTTTAGATGTTTATGTATTTTTCTGAAGAGAAGCCATCTCTATCCATGTAATGACATGGGCATTTCTGAATTATTGCATTCTATGATTTTGCCTTTTGCTAGTCTATTTAATAAAACATGGTCTGAAAATGAGACTGGGTGTGCTGTGTGAGCTATAGGCGAAAGAAGGATAAGTGGAGTGTGTTATATGATATCTTGGGAGCATGCAACTGCAATTTAAACTTTCTGCGATCATTGCATTTTTCTCACATGCTTTTGTTTACACTTCCTCCTTTTCAGGTCATCAGCATGGATGAACAATTAACAAATAAAAAGAACATCCACCTACTGTATTCACCTTATGCTATATGTGACTTTTTCTTAACCCTATGCTAAAGGAGGTCATCAAGAGGACCCATTTTGATGGTGTAGGCGTTATCAAGAGAGCCACGATGATGTGGCCATAAAGAATATAATAATAAAAATAATAATAATGAAAACAAAAAATAGTATTGACTGATAGAAATCGTAATAATCCAAACAGAAATAAGGTAAAAATTGAAAAAAAAAAGTAATTACAAAATAAGAGTGAATTGTCCTCTACAAAGTAACTGTTCAGCAAGAAGCATAATCTACCACGTCACAATATATAACAATGAAAACCTGAATAACAAAAATTACTATGTAGAAGAAACCACACTAGATTTTTTTATCATCACAAAAGCACATTTAACAAAAAATATAGATATAATGAACCATTATTCGGAAATTAAGTATAGCAGATGGTTGCTTGCAGTTGAATGGAAAATCTTAAGATGGACAAGAGCATGCTGATTTTTAGATGATCCATGTAAGTTACATTTGAGCAAGAAACAAGAAATTAAGTGTTTAAGGATGTAAGATTACTTAATCATAGAAGTGAAATAGTCACTAACTGTAAACACAGAATAAACTTTAATTTAGGATAACTATTAGAAAAATAAAAATCTCAAAAAATTGAAATAAACTAAAAGAAAAAAGAAAATATGCTTATAAGATGAATCTTGAATGTCATATTTTGGTCTGGAAAGTAGATAGAAAATGTTTAAATGGTTAACAAAAGAATACTGTGACTGAAGTAATGACACTTTCCTTTTCTTTAATCCATTTTGATGTGAATATCACCAAAATATTTTTTAAACAAACAGATGAAATTCATTGGTTGAAGGAAACAAATAGGTAATGAGGAGGTAATAAAATCAAGCATCACCTGGTTGAAAACTGGATTAGACATTGCTTTACTATAAAGACGATTCTAGAATGTAAATCCATGTATTTAGCCTGATTTCCCTCAGGAATGAAAATAAAAACGTTTATATGTAGCTTACTTGCCATGAGTGTATTTGCATACTACTACTTTTGCACACGTTTATTGTGTTTGATTGTGACAGTTATACTCTGATAAGTGGCACCATCTGTTGCCAGAGTTCCAAAGAGATTTTTACATGCAGCACCTGGTCTTCAAAAATGGTATTGACCAGGCTTACAGGAATCAGTATGTCAGCATGATTATAGCCATATGTCTTCATTTTTTGTGAGAAAATATTTACATTTAATGGAAAAATACGTTATTTAAAAAGAAAAATCGCTTTTGCAATAAAATCGATCAGATGTCTTTAAATGCTACACTTAAATATTTTTTTTACAATATTTATTTTAAATAAGATTTTGAAAGTTAAATGTAATTATCACAGTATCATTTGGTTATCAAGTTATTAATTGAATCAAATTGTTATACAACTATAACTAAAAATAGAGACACGGTTGTCTAGTGTATATCAGCTTGGTTGTTTAGAACAGCAGCGACAGTCTTGTAGAGAGAGTGGGTGAAGATTTATGTGATGAATGTTAAACGTTTGAATGCTCATAAATTCTAAAATGAGTCCTTTATTCTATTCTATTCTATTATATATATATATATATATATGACTTTCTATTCAACAGGTTTAAAAATTACATTCAAATGGGAGAGCCATGAATTTGATAAATGTTCTGTTTTAAAATCTCCAAAATGGTTGCATGGTAAACAGCTGATTATCTACCCTTTCTGTCTCACAATCTAGGGTTAGGTCTCCTGCTCATGTTTCATGACTGATATAGTTGCGTTTCATTTAATATTTTGTAAATTTTCCAATAGTGAAAGTCTGCTTATACATGTTCTAAATTTGCAATATGCCAATTTAGTTAATATCCATAGAATTTAAACTCCTGGATGCCATATATTAGCGTTAGGATAGTACCGATGTCATTAGGAATACAAAAGAGGGGAATGCTTCTGTATTGTTAGCTGAAGGGCTGTTTCTGTGAATGGCCTAATTATATATATATATATATACACATACATACATACATTGTTTTTATGGGTTTGCTATGTTGAATATATATGTATTTTTCTTTTGTGTATAAATGATTGAAAGTTTTTTAAAAAATATATAACACATCACTCAATAAGTCCCGGTCCTAACAGAGATGAAACCGCTAATAAAAAATCCACATGATTTTTTATAAAGTACTAACCTTCAAATGGCACATGTCAAAATTTAAGCCTAATCAGATTATTAGTTTACAAATTACAGTTATTTACTTGGATGCTTGAATAAGACCATAGGGTCGAAATAAATTATTGCATCGGTGATTATGTGATTGCGTGTTACTTTACTTTATGTTATTTTTGCTCTGTTTTATTACATTGAGCTCTCATACCCAGATTTCCTCCTGGAATTTATTTCACTCTAACACACTACATTATATATATATATATATATATATATATATAGTCTCGGACGTTTCTCAACCATTAAAACTATATAAAAAAAATTTTTTTTTAAAAAACAAAACATTTTAGTCCCAAGTCGTTCGGTGGAATATCATTTTTTTGTAAGCCAATTTAATTTTTTTAGTCACTATATTAGTTTGCTTCCAAGAATTTACACTAGTTTTAACATTATTTAAGGGATCATCAGTTGTTTACCATGAAAAACTGTTTTTAAAACTATATATATATATATATATATATATACATACATACATACGCACACATTAGAATACTTGTCCAAGGACGAGTTAAATTCCTCAAACAGAACAGTTTTGCACCACTTTTATGTCTCTTTACAAAGATTAAGATCAAGATCCATTACATAACCTTGATTTTAGAAAAATGTCTAAAATTTAGGTCTTCAGAAGAAAGTGAAATTCAGGGAATCTTGCTCAATTAGTGTTTAATTACCATGGATCAAATTCAATGCAAATCCGATATTTTTGAATTTTCAAATGGGAGGTTGTGTCCATATTATACCCACTAAAAAGCCTTTAAAATCCGCCAAAGAAACTGAAATGTGGAGATTATTTATTAATTGATGTCTAGTATCCATTATTAAAATTTCACAAAAAAAAACAGAGGTATATGAATGTTCATGAAGGGTTTCAATCCCCTTACATAAAACTAAATATAGCCCACATTACCCACACTTGCACCTAATGATCGGTAAATTAGTTTAGGAGTGAAACCTGTACATACAAATGTATAAATATACCTAACTGTATAACGATATACACACACACACTCATTTTCTTCACTTTTTTTTAGCTGTGCCATCAGTTTACGTACGAATACTTAAATACGAGAAACTCGGTATGTAAACATATTGACATACGTAAAATGTACATGCTTTCTGTTTGCCCTTTCTCAGTGTCTATGCTAACAATAATTGTTCAGCATGTTCATGACTTGCATTATTTCTCAAATTATACATAATATCATTGGTTTCTTCTCAAATTAGTACATAATAATGTTGGAAAATGGAGGAAAAAGCCACCCCCCATTGGAGAAAAGTGCTCCATTGACCCCGAAAGGATCAATTTTTTTTTTCTGATTCTGAGACAATACACGTCTGGAGGTTGGCTGGTTCGAATGATGTCAGCTGTGTGACTCTTGGGTACTCTCGGAGGAGATACATTACATACAGACAACTGAGATTTATATAATAGAAGAAGATAGAATTTGTCAGTGTCTATACTAATAATAATTGTTCAGCATTTGGTCGTCAGTGACATCATTAATAATTAGCAAAAAGATTAATTATTTAATTTTCTTGAAGTTTACTGTTTTATTAAAGGGTTTTTTTCCTATTAATTAGCGTTAAGTCAAACATGACGTTTTTGTTCTTTGACTTCGTTTTCTTGTATTGTCCATTAATGCAATTTTATAATTAGAACCAAGAATCACATTTCTTTCTAAATATTTTCATATTACTATTGATTATATCACAAATATGATTTCTTTTAATCCTAAGGACATAAGGTGTTTCAGTTTCTCATGTAAATTAACTGTGAATTGAGCCCCTTGTAAAAGTAATCGTTTGAAACCATCCAATAATGTTACTCTTCATAATAAGCTAAAGATGACAGAGTGTACATTTACTTTAATAGGTTGATGTGATCCGCATAGTTTGAATAAATAAGTAGAGTGTTTCACAACAATAAGGATGCCCAAAAGATGCAGAACTATTGCTCACTGATGCGTGGACATGTTCTGTTTCCTTATCAACTCTTGACTCATGGTCTTCTAGGTGCCTTTGGTTTAGCTGAAGCTACTTAGGTATTAACAGACATGTCTCCTTTATAGCAATAAGGGGCGGAATCTTCGAGAGCTACGTTTTAGCATTGCAACCAATAGATGATGCATTTGTGTATCAGCCAATAGTCTTGGTTCCCCTTGCCATTTGCATCATTGCTGTTACGGTAGACTGAGGATCGGACACCCTAATCACACTCCAAAATACTTACATATTTTTCACTTTGTGTACTATTTACTTTTCCCTCCTCCCATTCAAACAATGAACTATTTACCAATTTTCCCTCAGATACGGTTTTGTCAAATTTATTTTGGGGTGCAATTGAAGAGAAAAAAAAATGTACTGCCATGTACAAGGATTGAACTCACAGCCTTCAGATTATGAATTTTTTTGTGTTTAATACATCCTTCTCCCCTAATCTTTTTCTGTTGTCATCCCATTGGCTTTTTTGTAATTTAGACTTTTCCATGTTATAAACTGCCTCCGATCGAGATAACTGTCCTCGACGGGCAACGTTGCCTTGTGTTTTATCTGTGGAGAAAATAAAATGTACTGCCATGTACAAGGATTGAACTCACAGCCTTCAGATTATGAATCTTTTTGTGTTTTATCTGTGGTGGTAAATGAGCTAAGTCGACACAAACCTAGGAATGCTTGAATGTAAACAAATAGTCGATAGTCAAGGAATCCTTATCGCTGGTTATACAAGTGATCCGTGTCGCTGGCTTTGCAAATGAGTTGTTCCGCTAGTCAATCAGGGACGACATTTAAATGTTCTGAGCACGATATAATGGGCAGAATTTTGCAACTCAGCAGTTGATGTCTGGGACATACGGTCATATTGAAAGGTCTCTTGTAAACCCCTGTTTCGTATAACCAGAGATTCTGCTATTTTTGTTTCTCAAGAAAAGTTCTTCCTACTGGCAATTGTTTCTCCTATTCTTTTGTTCCGTGCTAATGCTATAATTGTCCCCCATTTACATTGTTCCTGTTTCTAATTCCTGAAGATCTAAAAGTCTGTGGTTTATTCCTGGGACTTTGTATAACTCAACCCCGGAAGTCCCAGATTTCTTAAATTAATCAAATTGACAATCTAAAATGTTTTGGATATGCCAAAGTTACATTAATTTCATAATTTAATGTTACTCACTTCGGTAAAATAAATGTGAACTAAAAATTATTTTTAAAAAACCGAAAATGTCTTTAAAATAATTTAGAAAACTGTTCATGAGATGATGTAGCATGTTTTAAACGTTTTAATAAAGGGAAATATTTGTTTGTTTTTTAATTTTTAATAACATGAGTTTGTTTTTCAGTTCCATTTTCTTGCATGCATCCTCCTCATAATTCTCCAACTAAAACTGTGCTCCTCACACTTCTTGTTTGTTATTTTTTTCATACCAAGTCCCCATCTCTGGCTATCAATGAAAGTGTGACACGAAAGGCAGGAAGGAACGAATGTGCTAGCGTATTAACATACAGGATGTATAGGATTACTATTTTCAGCAACATGAAAAAGAGTGAAAGTGTTCTCACCTTGTGTCTGCCGTATCTTTCTTGAAGGCAAAACCAAAGACTGCAATCTTTTTATTAACTACAGTGTTAAAAAGAGCTTCGATGATTCGATTAGCAAAACGTCGGCGTTGAAAGTCATTAATATCAATCACCTGAATAATAGAAAAGAAAGTCATATTAAAAAAAAAAAACAAGGGTGACAACAATACATATACATAATTATTTTATAGTTTAACATACGGTGCTAGCTAAGACACAAAGCTTAATTTGTTCTTTGACTACATTCATGACCAACATGTTTGTGACGCAAACAATTTTTCCTATTTAAATTAATGTGAATGTTCTTCTGCCTCGAAACCTTTTTCTTATTAAAATGAATTAAAGATAACCTTAATTATAGACACATACAGTAATATTAAACTAAAACAATCATTGTACACTTTACCTATTTTGTAGTTTTACCTATGGTTATACCTATTTTTACCTATGGTTATACCTATTTTTACCTATGGTGCTAGTTGATGACACAGCTGAATGGTGATTCCAGTTTATTGACAAAAGTTCTTAAACATCCTATACGATATATCCAACAACACCAGCACTGTAACAAATACATAGAAAACATTGCTAAAGCTGCTGCAAAGAAGGTGAGCTCCCTCTACCGAGCTAGAAAACTTCTCACATCTGACAGTATCCTATATCTCTACAAAGCCACCATCCGCCCATGCATGGAGTATTGTTGTCACATCTGGGCTGGTGCATTATCCGCTAGTCTCTCCCTCTTAGACAAAGTCCAAAAAAGAGTATCTAATCTAACAGGTCCCTCACTATCAACCAAGCTTCATCCCCTGCCCCATCGCTGCAATTTTACATCCTTGTGCTTGTTTTACAAGTGCTTCAATGGAATGTGCTCCGATGAAGTTGCTGCTCTGGTGCTCCCTTGACGTATATACACTCGACCAACCCGACAATCAGCTCAATCCCATCCATTCACTGTGGAGATCCCCAGATGCCGAAGAGCCTTCTACTCCAATAGCTTCTTTCCTTGTGCTGCCGGCCTTTGGAACTCCCTCTCTGCTCCTTGTTTCCCTAACTGTACCGACATGCAGAAATTTAAAACTAATGTGAACAAGCATCTCGCTGCACAGCTCCCAATTTAGGATGACCCCCTAAACTTTCACCCTAATTCTCAGTAGCCCGTTACGTCTACAGTAGCAACTTGCCTTGTTTGGGGTGAACTAAGTTATAAAAAAAAAAAATTAAAAAACTAATACCAACATAAGCCTTCACACATATTAGAGCCGCACTAATACTATTTCCAGCAAGATGTCTTTCATTAATCCATACCATTAATAATTTTTCTACTACTTCTAACAATTGAAACCTTTGCTTCATTAAGAGTCATTTCTTTAGCTATATCAATCACTTTTATTGCATCTTTGTTCTTTAAGAAAATACAGATCATTAATATTCCCATCTCGTAGTACTTCTCGGTGAGATCAGTAACGCAAGCACCTTCATCAAGTTTAGCTTTTATTTCCTTCTTCATTTCTACTGTAATAGATTTAAGCTTCTTAACACAACTATCATTAACAGTTCACTTTGCTGAGCCATAATGAGGCCGAATTTGATGCAAACAATGCAATGGCAAACAATGTTCACAGTACGCAAATCTGAGTACAACTGATGCTTCATGAGATGCTAACTTATACACTAAGATTCTGACGCTATACTTATACACTAAGATTCTGACGCTATACTTATACACTAAGATTCTGACGCTATACTTATACACTAAGATTCTGACGCTATACTTATACACTAAGATTCTGACGCTATACTTATACACTAAGATTCTGACGTTATACTTATACACTAAGATTCTGACGCTATACTTATACACTAAGATTCTTACGCTATACTTATACACTAAGATTCTGACGCTATACTTATACACTAAGATTCTGACGCTATACTTATACACTAAGATTCTTACGCTATACTTATACACTAAGATTCTTACGCTATACTTATACACTAAGATTCTTACGCTATACTTATACACTAAGATTCTTACGCTATACTTATACACTAAGATTCTTACGCTATACTTATACACTAAGATTCTGACGCTATACTTATACACTAAGATTCTTACGCTATACTTATACACTAAGATTCTTACGCTATACTTATACACTAAGATTCTGACGCTATACTTATACACTAAGATTCTTACGCTATACTTATACACTAAGATTCTTACGCTATACTTATACACTAAGATTCTTACGCTATACTTATACACTAAGATTCTTACGCTATACTTATACACTAAGATTCTTACACTATACTTATACACTAAGATTCTTACACTATACTTATACACTAAGATTCTTACACTATACTTATACACTAAGATTCTTACACTATACTTATACATTAAGATTCTTACACTATACATATAAAATGATCCGCTAGTTTTTGTACCAATGCATTGTTCATTAGTCAAAATTAAATTTGTTTGAAAAATGTGGTTGTCGGTCAATTCATGGGGTATCCACTGTATAACCATTGTTATATACAAATTTCATCAGGAAAATGACATTTCGACATTACAAAAACAGAAAGAGTAGATGTACTTATAGATATCAATCAGGTGATGAACAAACGCTATTTATTTAAATTAAAATCGCAATGAATGTGTTAAATAATGTGTAGTCAGTTTTTCTTTTTTTTTACATAGATATTTTTTGATTATTACTGGCACCCGTGCTTTTGAGTAGCATTCTTGGGGTCATCAGGGTCAAGTTATTTCCTGTATGGAAATGGTGAAAAAAAAAAAAGCTCAGGGGGAAGTTAGTTTGTAGTTGCCGTTTGTAGTACCGCTGCTACAAATAGATATACCATATATACTAGTTTTCATGACCTTTAAGTAAGGATTCATTTTACAATTAACTAACATTGGAAACAAAACAAAAAACGACTAAAAAGCAAGAAAGTTAATATATATATATATATATATATATATATATATATATATATATTAACAACTTTTTTGTTTTTTAGTTGTTTTACAGTGCTAGGTCGAACTACCATCTCAATATTATTGAGGCATTAGTTATTAACATTTCTCGACCTAGACTGTGTAGACAAAAGATTTTGAAACATCAGTTGGAGATCTTTAATGATTCAAATCCACATTAAAAGATTATCTTGTTATTTTTCCTCTCTCAATCGTTTTCTCCAACTAAAACAATTTCCCCTCATATCTCATTCGATTGTCTTAGTTTTAATTTATCATTCTGACGTTTCCTCTCAGAGGGTCAGACAATAAGGCCTTAAGGATAAATTTAGCAATTTTCATTTTTTTTTTTTTTTTTTCACCCGCCCGTTTCCTTGATTATAATGTTTCCTCTGAAATTCATCCAGCCATTTTGTTGTACGCGAAATCTACTTATATATATACATATATATATATATTTATTTATTGATAATCATGAACATTAGTGCATAACTGTTCATAAACTGAAGAAATATTTTCGAGAGATTTGAGAAGGTGGGAGACTACTCTCAAGTTTCACCTTTCAATATTATGTATTACACCTTACAGAAAATATGGAGTGGGCATGATTAGCATAATGCTTAACTTTGTGGAGTGCTGAATCGACATGAAGAGTTCAAATCCTATCAGATCTATTATGATTGATTAATTATTATTGATTAATTATTAATTCTATCAGATCTATTATGTTTAATTATGCAATAATACCATTAAGAAAGATATAAAAATAGAAACCACCACTTTATCAAGGCCGAGGCCGAGGCCACTCGTGGACATGTGTTAATGTGACTTTCTACTTATCCCGCCTCCAGGAGATTCGACACAAGTGTCATGTGGGTTTGATGGAAGCGTTTTCAGTGGAATGACTTGGATTTGAACCTGGCACACCCAGGTTCTCAATCCGCGTCGATACCAACTAAGCCACTGTGCCATCCCCAATTTCCTTTCATATTTTGGTAAAAGTATCAACTTGTGTTCAATGAATCGTATACAATGAAATGTTTACAATAGGTAGTGTTTCAGCATTAAATAACCTTAAAAGGGTTGATATGCCATAAAACAAACTAAACCAAGGAAATAATGACCAATGGAATTAATTAAAAAATATCTGCATTAACTCCATGTTTACTGATTAGACATTATAATCATGTATGTTGAGATTTTTTAAAAATTAAAAAAACATGGCATACAAACAAACATGGAGGACTTGTAAGATCTGAAAGCCAAAACAAGGACTTCCTTTCCAGTAAAAATGAAATTGATAGCACCCAGTTTGGGATGTGTGGGTGATATTGAGTTCTCAACAGGAATGAGCTTTTTTTATTAAAGGTTTAATGTTGATGAGATGTCAGAAGAAAGTGGCTTTGTTTAAACAAAAAAAGAAAAGATGGCTTCAGGGTCATTCAAGCAAAAGAAGTGAAGTGGAAATCATGAGGTTTTATGTCCACAGCCCAGCCCATTAACAGAAAATGGGTCAATAAAAACAACTCTGTAAAGGTTGTCTCCACTATGATAATATTTTTTCAGCAAGATAAACTATCCAAGTTTATAGATAGTGAATGTAAAAGATGTTTTTTACAAAAATAATAAGCTTTTTTTTCTTTCTTTTTTTTAATATAAAAAGTCTTTTTTTTAATATTAACATTTTTAACTTGGATTAACTTCCAATAGTCTCAATCTTTCAGAATCTTAGTGGATAAGTACAGCGCCAGAATCTTAGTGGATAAGTACAGCGCCAGAATCTTAGTGGATAAGTACAGCGCCAGAATCTTAGTGGATAAGTACAGCGCCAGAATCTTAGTGGATAAGTACAGCGCCAGAATCTTAGTGGATAAGTACAGCGCCAGAATCTTAGTGGATAAGTACAGCGCCAGAATCTTAGTGGATAAGTACAGCGCCAGAATCTTAGTGGATAAGTACAGCGCCAGAATCTTAGTGGATAAGTACAGCGCCAGAATCTTAGTGGATAAGTACAGCGCCAGAATCTTAGTGGATAAGTACAGCGCCAGAATCTTAGTGGATAAGTACAGCGCCAGAATCTTAGTGGATAAGTACAGCGCCAGAATCTTAGTGGATAAGTACAGCGCCAGAATCTTAGTGGATAAGTACAGCGCCAGAATCTTAGTGGATAAGTACAGCGCCAGAATCTTAGTGGATAAGTACAGCGCCAGAATCTTAGTGGATAAGTACAGCGCCAGAATCTTAGTGGATAAGTACAGCGCCAGAATCTTAGTGGATAAGTACAGCGCCAGAATCTTAGTGGATAAGTACAGCGCCAGAATCTTAGTGGATAAGTACAGCGCCAGAATCTTAGTGGATAAGTACAGCGCCAGAATCTTAGTGGATAAGTACAGCGCCAGAATCTTAGTGGATAAGAAACAAACAATTTTGTTTTTAATTTACTTTAAAATATATGATAGAAGTGAAAAATAAGAATATTTGATAGTTTATTCTCATGTTTTCCTAGCGAGCACGCGTTTTGTGTTTATTTCCAAAGAGGTGGTTGCCATTTTGTTTTTAATTTCTTCTTGAGTCCACAAGAGGTTGAAATTAATGAGATATATACATTTATATATTAATACTTTTGTCATATATGTTCTTTTTTACAACAGGAGCGCATGAGAAAACTTCCGTTTTCTTCAATTTAGGGACACTAAAGAACAATAAGGCTTGCTTTAAAACTTTAATTCAAGCCAGAAAAACTTTTCTATTTGACAGGTTTAAAAATTACCTCTATTACTAATGGAGATTTGGTACCTGTCTGCCTGAAGCTGAAACTATTGCTATCTTTCAATGTTGAATTCAGGGCAGTAGTGTAGTATCTGTTCTGTTGTCATGATACCATCATTCCAGGCATTATGTCCTCCTCCTCCTCCGGGGAGCATACGTCAACAAATAATTGTCACAATCAGCTATTCATTAGCTAACTCAACACTTACATTATATATTTTTTGCTAGTTCAAATAATAAACTTACATCATAGTAAACAAATGTTATAAGTTTTGTTTTAATCTATTAATAATAAAGATGTAGGTTTTATTTCTTCGATAAAAGTGTATATTGTTGCAAAGACCTACAACTTTTGAGAGACAAAGATAATACGTTAATGGGCAAGGAAGGGCAGCTGAGTGGACTGAAGGAGAAATAGACTCATCATTATATTGCAGTTGAAGGACCGAGTCAATGGCTGGACAAGCAGAGCTAGTTGACAACTAGACAGAGTTTCCGGGACATCTGCAGGGGCAGCTGATCAAGTCAATGGCTAGAACAGCGGCACTAGCTTATAGCTGGACATAGTCGTAGCAGCCATGACAATAGCAGCTGACCATTTGGACTAGTTTAGTTGATTAAACTGCAACAAAGGTCCTGCTACCAGACAGAAAACTAAATCTGGCCAGTAATTTAATACGATCTCAGATCAAGGGATTAGATATGAGTCAATATCTGAAATGCAAGCAACAGAGTTACGAGGCTGCGAAAGATATGATTCGATCTTAATGATCAAAGTCAAGTAGTTGGGTTGAGACGATTTACTGTTTGTTTGCTGCTGAATTTGTTTAACTAGACTGGCACATTTGATGGTCAAAACCATAAAGGAAAGGTGAAACATACAGTATCCGGCTTGTTACCAAGGGAGATAATGAGGAGAGATTCAGGGCATGCTACACAGAGTGAACAGTGTGTTGGGAGGTGCCGCTCGGAATACTCTTCGTTCTCAAGACGTAGTTCAAAATCAACTTTGAAATCTAGTCAGTGGGTTATGGTGGGGGGTGATCGCTTCTTTTCCTTAGAGACACTTTCCCACAGAACACACTTTGCTAGTCTCTCTCTGTTCTATCTTTATTTCATGGAAATTTTGGCCAGTTGCAGGGTTGTTTTGACTTCAACTTTTAAAAGCCACCCAACACATGCCAACATGTAAAACATACGTTAAACCGATTCTTATTATTATTTTATTTTTGGTATTATTGTTATTAATATTGCTTTTATTAATGTTATTATTTTGTTATTATTGTTGTTGTTGCTATTATTGTTGTTACCATTTTAATTAATTGTTATTATTTTATTGTTATTACTATTGATATGATTGTGTCTGACAAGTGAACATCCCAACTCACAGATAATAAACCCTCATAAACAAGGATTCATCTGATCAATTTGTCTCTTTTTTAGGTTATCAATACACTTGAATCACCTGTTTTAAAATCATCTGATGCATCAGCTAATGTATTTAATTATGTCTTCAAAAGACATTTTCATGAGCTAATTTCCTTGTGCTTTTTTAAGTGATGTTCAAATATTCATGATGTTCTTATTCTTGTAGATGTTTTAAACATACGAAAGTAAAAAAAACAAAGTTGGAATCAGAAAATGATTCATTATAATATATAAAATGTTTTGTATGTGTTTTTACAAGAATGTATGTACATACCTGTTGCCAATAAGCAGCAATTTCGGGTAAATTAAGACATTCACACAAATAAACCAAATTAAGAACATCCTTTTGAAAACAGCTGCCACCAAAACCTGTAGGAAGAAAAAGTTTATTAGGTTTCAGTTTAACAAAAGAAGTAATGTAAATTTAACATTGGTTAGATTATTATTTGCATATATTTGGATTCATACCAATACTATAGCTGAATATAGATAGATAGATAAAGAGAGAGAGAGAGAGGGAGAAAGAGAGAATCCAGCCGGATTCTTAAAGTTAGGTCTAAATTGCTTTCGTCCTCAAATATCAATCTGAATAGCCATTTCCTTTTCCTTAGCATTGGCCTATGTTGTTGAAAAGAAAAATTGTAATTTCTTTGCTTATATACTTTATCTTGCTCGAACTATTTTTCTGCAGGAAACCATCTTTTTTATCAGAAGCAAATTTACATTAAAATGACTGCCATATTTGCTATCAGCAGCAAATGCCAATACTAAATACTGATAATGGTGCATTATCGATATTGTTTCATTTTATCTTAATACAAGTTTGTTTTCCATCATTAACTTCTTTAAAAGAGAAAATATTTACTTTGCCACCATTCAGAATTAAACAGGAGTTTTCAGGTATTTAAACTGTCGAATACTCTTTCTCTTTTTTTACAATGTTGAACTTTGTGTGAACTTTCTATATAATAAACACGGTAAGCATTTACAATGTCGGTTCAAAAGTCATTCCTGTCTAGAATTATATTTTACTTTTACACTCTTATAGTTATGTCATGCTCTTCTAAACCAAATTTAAAATAAACACAGAAAAAAGGTTTTTAAAAAAAAATAAAATGACTAAAAATCAAATTTTGCCTTCAACAACACAGAACCAAATGTTTTCAGCTTAAAAAAAATAGAACCGGGTATCTTTCAGAATGATCAGTACAGTCGCGGACGGGGTCCAAAAAACTAACGAGAACGGGGTTATAAAAATAAATATGCAACAAGTGAGTTTAACCTACGCCGAGAAGAGATATTTGTCTACTTACCTATGATATTTGTTTGTATTTTTACGTACTATAAATGGGGTTTTATTAGATGTAAAAAAAATTTCTTGTTCATTTTTTACTCGTTTTTTTTAGACGGTATGGCGTCTTACGAGCAAGCGCCATTTTTTTTTTTTTTTGCAAGTTCGCGTGATAAAACTATTGATTTCTACTAAATAGCAGTTGGAACGGTTTAAAAATACAAACAAATATCACAGGTCAGTTTTAAATTAACTTTTATCGACGACAGTTACTTTTATTTGTTGTATATTTGTTTTTTTGAGCGTTTTCAGCGTACTGATCATTCTGAAAGATACCCAATAGAACCTACTGAAAATCTGTTCAATATTAGAAGGTAACCCATGAATAAAATATATTACTTTATTAATAAAAAAGAAAACAATTTTGAATTTTTTTAAATCTTATTTCAGCATTCATTAAATCGGAACTGAATTACATCATTTAAAGAGGTATTTTATCATCATCATATTTTGTTTAACATCCATTTTATATACTGGCATGTGTTGGACTTCACAGAAACATGGTGCGTAATCTATAAGAGTACCATATATATATATATATATATATATATATATATACATCCTTAGGATTTTAACATGAAATAATGTGTCCAAACGAGAGTGACACATGACTTCACATTTCTGAAACAGATGACAACAGAAGCTGAAGAGAGCCGGATGGCTAAGTCCTTCTGTGCTTGAAACCGACGGTACGAATGTTGTAATAATTTTTCTGTGCCAAAATAAATAAATAAATATATATATATATATATATATATATATATATATATATATGTATATATCCTTAGGATTTTAACATGAAAGTGTTTTGGTTATTAGAGAAAACAATTATTTTTTTATGTTACTTTTCACCACATAACAATTCTATTTTATTTCTATTTTGTTTGATTTATATTAGAATAATTTAATGGCAATAAGTTTTTGTATCATCATTTTTGTATCATCGTTTTTGTATATTCAATTCTTTTGACATTGTTCCATTTATTTCTACTTTCTAAGTATGTGTGAGTGTCTCCCTCTTTTTATACATAAAAATATATTTATTGCATATAAATTTTTATTTATAAACATATCTTACTACACATATGCAAATAAGTTCTAATTGGAGCCAAAAAGACCAGGGTTCATTATGCAAAACATTACAATAAAAAGGTACAAAACAAATGTGTAGTAAGGTATGCTTCTATAAACTTATACCAAATATACAGCTCTGCTTATTATTGAGCACTATTATATAAACACAGTAAGGTTAATGGGATTCTTTGTCCAACCTCTATGAACAAAACTTGACTTGGAATACTATATATATATATATATATATATATATAAATTCAAAATGGCGTATTAGTGGGTTCCCCCACGTGTGAGTTTGCTCTTTTCTTTGTTTTTTTGTTTGGTTTCACCCAAAAATGAACCACTGTATAGTGTAGTGTTTTTCAAGACACTTTAATCCAAGAACTTTTTACTCTTTGTGAATTTTTCTGATTTTGTAATGTTGCAGAGACGATATTAACATAAAAATGTTGTTTGGCACAAGACAAATGAAACGGACGGTAATAAATATATCTCACAGAAATGTTACGTTTTTTTGGAAATGTGAAAAAATAAAAATAATAAAATAAAAACATGGTTATTGGAATATAATATGAATTTGACTTATATATTCATTCATAAGTTGAAAAAATAAATACCTTCCCATAACTAATCCCTTGGACAAAATATTCAATAAAAATAACTTAAAACTATCATACAGCTGCTGTTAAAACTTAAAGATGATAATCAAAACACACAATAATAAAATACTAAATGAGAGTGGTAGAAAATGTTTTAAGCATAAAAAATGTGATAAATATAAAATAACAATATCAGTAAAAAGAATAATAATATGACTAGAAATAATAATAATTTAAACTATAATAGCAATCACCCAATAGAAATAAGAATGCTAATAATGAAGAGAAAAACTGTAACTGTAGAACTCATACACTTTTTATCCACTACAAAATATCTGCTTAACCAAATACATCTTTTACCATGCCACAATATTTGCCAAAGAAAACCTGAATAACAAAAAAAAACTACATAGGAGAAACCTCCCTATTTTAAAACAAGGTATACCAATCATAATACTGATTCAAAGCATCACTAGTGAACCATTACTGGGAACTGAAAAAAGCAGACGCTTGCCAATAATAGAGTTGAAAATATCATGACAGGCTTTTTTACATGCAGATATTCAGACGATCTGTGTAAATTATGTTTGAAGAAGCTTCAAATTTTTAATTTTGTTGGTCCCAAAAACTTACTAAACTGTAGAAGTGAAATAGCAACTAACTGTAAACATAGAATAAACTTCACTTTAGGACAAATATATGCAGGACAAATAAATAAATAATAACTAAACTAAATCAAAATCTAAAGTAGCAACAAATAACAAAATGAACAGAAAATAAATTATTCCAATCACACACGTGCTAAAATAAGATCACCTGTTAATTTGACACTTACAAAAGAGCTGCACCACACTCAAACAAAACAAAGGAAAAAAATGTTAAGTAGAGGTCGGCCAGGCTTTAGTTTTAGAGAAGCTCAACCCTTAAAGGTGAATAATGTGGTCTATATTTAGTTTTAGTTTTATGGAAAGGGGACAAAGAGGGGGGCAAAACCCTATGTGAAAATTCAGATACCTATACCTTTGTGAGATTTAAACAATAGGTATTCAACATTAATTAATAAATATTCTCCAAATTTCAGTTTCTTTGGGGTATTCTAAAGGATTTTAGGCGGCATAATATGGGTACAACCTCCCATTTGAAAATTCAAGTATTTCAGATTTGCATTAAATTTAATCCCTAGACATTAGACAGCAATTAGCAACATTCCCTAAATTTCAATTTCTTCTTAAGCCCCCTTTAGCTTAAACCCTAAATTTTAGACATTTTTTAGAATCAAAATCACGTAATGGATTTTGATCAGACATAAGTTTTACATAAGGTCAAACTGTTATATTTAGATTTTGGGGATTATTCCATATTGTAAATGAAGGTAGAAGGTAGGAGATGTGGTTTTGAAATAGTGGAAAGAAGAAAGAAGAGTCAAATTTTCAACTAACTTGGCGAGAGGGGTTCTGGGAAATGTGATTTGAAAATTAAATATCTAGTTAACATCATTTTAGAAAATATATTTACATTGATCTGTAAAATTATTAACGGATCCAGCTTATTATTATTATTATTATTATTATTATTATTATTATTATTATTATTACTACTACTACTGCTTTATTTAAAAATAAATATTGAGCACTATTTTCACTAGAAAATAAGATTTATAACCTACTTTAAAAGAACCAAGTCTAAAACTATTTTTTTAATTATCGGGTCACCACGTATCAAGGCCAAGAGCTACTCACTCAAGGATTAGGCTTGATGAGATGGAATGGTTATCAACTGAAAGGAACGATCAATGATGTAAACTAAGTTTTATTACTTATGGGACGGTTTATGATAAGTATCTGTTCACATTGGATTTGACAATGCTATAATATGCAGGGAAGTAGTCCCGCAGTAATATGTTCCAGAGACGAGAAGCCTGTGCAAAGAAGCTCTATTCATGGAAATTTTTTTACTATTGGGCCACCACTTATCCAGGCCAAAGATGAGAGTTGAGATGGAATGGTTTTCAACTGAAAGATGAGGATGGTTTGGTTGTTTTGTTTCACAGCATATCAACCCTCCTCGGGTTATTTAATGCCAAATCTATGATTCAAGTTCTTTATATGTTCAAGTATTTATTCATTGTGTTTAGTTGAGTGAAAGGAGGGATAGGAGGGAGAGTGGGAAGGGGGGGGGGGATTGGTTTTTGTTTTGGATTTTGCAGAACATGATTGAGCTTTGCAAAGAGAAAAAAAACAATAAGGCATCAATATTTGGTGCATTTTGGGTCAGGAAATCAATATTTTCAGACAGCCTGATCTGGCAGCACCAGGAAAGATGAGAAAAAAATCAATGGATGTGACGGTTCATGATAAGTATAATATGCAGGGAAGCAGTCGCGCGGTGATATGTTCCAGAGACGAAAAGTCCTTGCAAAGAAGCTCGATCCATGGAAATTCTGCCAGACATGGAAGAAAGGAAAGTCATTTCCCGTTTTGGTAGAAAGACTAGTTCTTACATGGAGATTTGGGCTCATTATAGCACCTTTCATGGAAATAATGGTTTAAAATAGAGAAATGTTTGCATTGATTAATATGCAGTAGGCAAAAGTTCAAACAGATTTTTTTTTTTTTTTTTTTTTTAAATATTCTTATTTGCAAATTAGTCAGAGGAGAAAGTAAAAAAAATAATCTATGATAATTTGGCATCTTATAGGCTCCAAAACCAGTGAAAAGTACTATATTTTTCATTTTAATATTTTTCTGAAAGTTGTGTATGTCAGCTCAGGAAAGTATAAAAATAAAATAAAAATTATCTGCATATGCATTTTGAGTTGCACATTCATGCATTAATCATGGCGCCAAAGAACGCCAAACTTTCTGATTTCAAGATAATGTCACTAATGTAGTTGTTATCTTGAATTTTAGTGCCCAGTAGGAGAGGTCGATTTTCAACATTTTTTTTTTTATATCAAACATGTCCATGCGGAGACAGTTTGGTATTGTTATGATGACTTTTACCTGACTGGCACCAAAAAACTAAATTTCTATCTTGTACCAATTTTGAGCAATATCGTCGAAGAAGAAGCACTTGAAAAGCCTCATCTTTGAAACATAAATATCTTCAAAACTACAAATAGTAGAACTTCTGAAAATAAGTGTCTCAATTGCTACTCTAGTCCTAGATACGTATGTGCCTAAAATGTGGGTTGAAAATAACCAAAAGCGTTGAAGTTCTTTAAAAAAAAAATTTTTTTTCAATTGTCATTGTTTTCTCAGTGCTTCTACTATTTATCTTCCTCCCACAAGGTAAGATGTGACACAAGGTCGGGAAAGTGGGAAAAAACCAGCGCTCGAGAGTTTGAGCACTCTGGCCATTTAAAAATTGCCTGGGTAGCCCCGTCGGCATTCCCCGGTAGGGGCGCCTCAGGCGATTAGCAATAAACTAACCTCCTCTCAAAGGGTGAGAAGGCAAAGCCTGGGAGGGTGCACCTCCTAGAACTGCACAGAACGGACAACCGATAGACCGGCGTAAATCCAGACCCGAAGGCCCGCACAATACCGGTTAGACGATAAAACTGTAAAGGCGAAACCTGAGGTGGGTTGAGCCAGCTCCAAATGAGTTCACTGCATCCCATATCAAGACTGTCCATTAATGCCAATCG
This sequence comes from Sepiola atlantica, assembly GCA_963556195.1. Lineage (NCBI taxonomy): Eukaryota > Metazoa > Mollusca > Cephalopoda > Sepiida > Sepiolidae > Sepiola > Sepiola atlantica. Next base: position 27,750,067 of record OY744521.1, on the reverse strand, counting down.
GCAACAGAGTCTTCAGCATTCCTTATGAGACAAGCTTTAAAACTGATTACTAAAAAGTTGTTGCAAGTTTGAAATGGTGTCAGTACCCACGATATTGATCTTCCTATTCCAGTGACTGCTGACTGTTTTCCTCCTACCTATAGCCTTAGTCTTTTCAAGACTATTGTCAATAGGCATTTCCTATCTTTGCATTAACCATCTTTCGTTCTTTTTAGCTCTTTACATCAAGTGGCTTTATGCCTTGTCTGGAGTGACTTCCATAAAAATACCGAACTCTCTCCGCAAGTATATATTTGATATTCAAAAAAAAGTTGAAAATTGACATACCCTAGTGTGCAATACATGGCACCTTTTTACTATTTATTAACATGTCCTAAAAGAACAATCAATCATTCTTTTCTTTTTTTTTTCTTTTGTGAACTGTATTGAAAGTTTTATTTAGTTTAATTGGTACAGCATTGTTTGCACATCTGCTGATGCCAAAGTATATAAGATATAATCAAAATATCTGTTTGGATTCAGTATCGTGGCAGACTTTCAAAAATATTCAATATACATCTTTGTTTGCATCAGAAATAATAATGAACCCATAACTAAGTTGTCTTCCATTTTACTAGAGGCAGCTTGTCTGTAGGTATGTGTACGTTGTTTATATATTTCTACTAGCGGTAGCCATGTCTCAGCGTTGCCTGGGAAAGTGTATTTAATCAAGACATTCAGGGTCCAAACATTGAACTACGGGAGTGATACTATAATTTGTTAAAGGGAAAGGGAAAAAAAAAAATGAAAAATATAATTATAAAGCGAAGTACGGGTATTGTGAATAGTTATATATTTATGTAAAATCTGGAATACTTTGTAAGTAAAAAAAAAAACAGCAACATTTATGTTAAAGTTATTTATGCTGAACCAAGAAACAAAGTAAAGAAGGCGTCAGGCAAAGACGCCATTGTGACTCACTCAACATAATCTGCAAGCTGTTCGTTAATATATTTCGCTGATCCAGAATGTGTAAAACAAGTATATAGAATAGACAGTCAGAATGGCCGAAAGAATGTAAGTGCATCCCAAGGGAGCGTTCATTATTTTTATTGAAAATTTTGTGTAGTATATAGACAATAGTAAGGAAAATATGAAATAATTAAGGTGATTTTTCACCCTATGAGGGCAGTGAGAGTAGATATTAGTGCGAGAGTGAAAATAGTGACAACATCCTCTGTAAAAGACTTATTTCGGCAAAGTAACTTACCCAGAATAAATTTAAGATTTGAAAGAAAACAAAACGAATGTATATTTTCTGGAAACATGCATGAACAAATTGGCCGAAGTGGCTTACCAAACAGATTAGCATAGAGAGCTGTTGGTTCTGAAGATATAATATCCAATGAAATAGAAGGGAAAATCGACTTTAATATATAGCTTTATAGGATTCACTCCTAAACTAAACAAGAAAACTTTAAAATAAGCGAGATACAAACAATTTAATAGAGAAAAAAATTATTCCACCTGAAATTTTTAGTTACATTATGTAATAATATTTTAACTGGACCGATGCATACGCACGTGATCATAATCATCATATTCAGTTTAACATCCATTTTACATGCTTGCACACGTGAAACGGCTTTAAGAAATTGACTTCCAAACTAACCTATCTCTGACCAGGTCTTTATTTATCTCTTTCTCTCAGGTCCATTTTTATCACTTCCTGCAATGTTTTCGTTGGCCTTTCCCTGTGAACTGAACTTGCTATCTCAACTGTTCTACATCTACTAACCCAAGAATTCTCATCTATTCTTTTAATGTGGCCATACCATCAAAGTCTACTCTTCTGCATACATTTCTCTATACTGTCCAGATTTAATCTTCCTCTGAGGTCATCAGAACTAAGCCTCCTTTCTTTAAGACTCACATTACACATCCATCATATCATTTCTCTTCATGCAATGCATGTCCTCAACCCTCACTGACCAGGTTTCACTTCAATACATAATCACACTGTATACACATGCCTGGTAGACTCTTCCTTTGGTCAACAGTGGTAACACTCTGCTGGTTAGTAATGGCAGAAGTTCTCTGAACTTACTCCAACTCCTAATTCTTGCAATCATACTTTAACCTCCTCCACCTTGTGCTCCAATGGTATCACCAAGGTAACAAAACTTTTCGACAACCTCAATAGTCTCACCATCCAGATATACTTTCTCCATATCAGAGTTCTCATTTATCTCCATTGTCTTACACGTCTTGCACACAAATTGGTTATCCTCTTTCAACCTACCTGCAATTTCACTGCACTTCTTGTGTACCCAATGCTTACAGGTAGTACAAAAAATTGAATTTCACCTGACTCATTCCAATAAACTGAGCCAGAGAACTTTCATCTTTTTGGAAGCTTTCTAACACTACAACCACTGATAATCACTTTGGTCTTGTAACATTCACTTTCTATAGCATTCCTCTAAGTCTTTAACTTGACAAGTAGGTCATCCATTGTTTCATAAGCAAGTACCAAATCATCAGCATAAAGCATCTCTTCCAGGCAATGCATACGGAACTCTCTAGACAATGATTCTAAGACACAAATGACTCAGTACAGAACCCTGATGTACTTTCAAGTTAACATTAAAGCTGTCATTAAACGTGCTGTTAATTCTAATACGATTTTGAGTATTTCTGTACATTACTTGAACAACCTTCATTAACCACTTGTTTATGCAAACTCCACCACCTCTTGCCATTCTGTCAACGATTTTCACCAGATCCATAAAAGCAAAATACAGGTTGTTCTTCTTACCAAAGTACTTCTCTTGCATTTGTCTTATGATAACTATTGCACCAGGCATAAAACAAAACCGCATTTCATCTATGCTGATCTGACTTCTTATTTGCTGCTTAATTATTTTCTCAATCACTTTCAGTTGTACACAGTTCCCAGTCTTTTGGGATAACTTCTTTTATGATCTGACTTGTCAAATCTGATCATCGCAATGCCTGTTTCACCCGTAGCCTTCAATGTTTCTGCAACAACGCCTGAGGGTCATCCAGCCTTATCCTTTTCCATTTTACTCACAGCTTCCTGCACCATTTGTTTCTCAATTCTTATAACTGGATCAGATACTGCTTGAGAAACTTCTAGTTTTTCACGATTCCATGAAAACTCAGTATTCAAAAATTTCATAGTGGCATTTCCAAGCATCCCTCTTGTTCTGTTTATTTGTTGCAAACACCCCATTGTTATTTCGAATGCACTTCTCTTTAACAATATCCATATTTGTCTTTGCCATCTGTTTAGCATCTGTGAGCATCAATAATATGTATACGTGAAGTAAATTCTGAAACTAATGAACTTATGAATTATTGGATTATGAGTAATGTGGGCACATTATTATTTTTTTGTAAAATTTAACATTTAGGAGGTGGGGGATACCCCCTACTCCCAAATTAAAATAAGCAAGATATGATTTTCTACCCCAAAAATAATGTTTAATTACTTCAGCTGTCAAAATTAAATGTTTTGTCGCTAACATGATGGATATAGTACACATGTTTCTCCTATATATCTTTAAGTATGAAAACGTGTAGCCTCTCCTGGGATGGGTATTCATTATCTATATATAGATAGATAGATAGATAGATGAAGAAAAAAGGAAAAAACTAAAAATTGTTCATCAACATTTCGCCTTTATTCCAAAACTTTCTCATTTGAAGAAAATAAATAATATATATATATATATACATATATATACAGGGCTTTACGCGCTCCAGTACTTTTGGAGCTGTCTCTCCCTCTCCTCTCCCTCTCTCATATACATTTACCAGATATAATTTTAAAAAATAACTCAGAGTAAACTCTGAGACTTTCTTTTCTTTTCCTTTTTATTGCTGAATAAAAAACTAATGTTTAAAAGAAAAAAAAAGAAAATTTTAGCGCAGAGCGATAAAACCATCGCTCTTTAGTCCCAAATGGAGTTGCTCCCGCTCCATATAAAATGAGCCCTCCTCTTCTTCGCTCCAGCAAAAAGGAGCGCGCTCCTTCTTGGAGGGCTCCGTAACGCCCTGTATATATATATATATATATATATATGAATAAAAATGGGGATAAAATGATCTGACCTAATGGAAAATGAAATTTGGACAATTTTCTGGCAAATCAAAATTAATATCTATGATTTTTCTATATTGTTTCTTCATCCTGGGGAAGTCTTTTCAATGAAGACGAAATGTTGATGAATACATAAATAATATAGTTTTTGGCTTTTCTTTTTAATTTTCCATATATATATGCATAATTTTATTTTTTATGCTATAACCTCATTTCTAAAAATAAAACACTAAAATAGCATTCAACCAATTTGTATTCATTTATTTTTTAGTATGTTTAATATTGTTGTTTTTGCTTACAAATAAAATGATTTTTGTTATTAAAAAAATGTATTTTTAATATTTATTTGAAAAAATTTTTTTTTACTTGCAAATTGGTAAACAAAAAAGATCTTTTTAAAGTTAAATTTTTAAAATGCTCTAAATTTTTTTTAATTTTCTGAAACAACATTCCAAAAACCAAAATGTCACAAATTCAACACTGATTTTGGTCTATAACCATAAACTGGATTAAAGTATATTGTATGAGCATTTGATTCATACTTATTCATCAGAATAAAACTAGTATTTGCTACAAAGAGGTGTCCGATTTCTGTTTATCTCAAATCAAGTAGAGAAAGTCACTTAAAGCAACATCAAACAATCTTACAATATCTAAAGTTACAATCAGGGTTGAAATTTTAGAACGCTATAAATCGGCTTCCATTAGTAATCATCATTATCATCATCAACCGGTTTATTTGTTGAATCAGGCCACAATTAATCCTCTGATGAGGGTGGGGCCTGATTGTCTAGTCTCAAAATCTAAGTCTTCCTCTCCACTCCTGTCTTTGGCAAGGCTTGATGGAATCCATACCCATGGCCTTCCTATCACGTTTGACTAAGTCCTCCCAAGTCAACTTAGGTCTGTCAGTGGTGATGTTCTCTGCTGGCACATTCAACTGTCGGATATTAGCAATCCAGCCATCGCTACGCTCAATGTGACCCAACCAACGCAGTCTGTTCTTCCGCATGATGTCCGCAAGGCTTTTCAAGTCGACGTGTGAGAGCAGGGATTCAAAAGAAACGTACTGTTCAAACAGATCCATCTTACCATTGCCCTAGTAATAACCTATATCCTCCACTGCATGATAAAGAGCAATGTGCATTTTTTTGTATATTCATAGAAACAAATAAATCCTTTTATATTTATATCCTTTTTCTTTTCAATTTCTTTCTTTTTTTTTTTTTTTAGTTCACCCCAAACAAGGTAAGTTGCCACTGTAGACGTAAGGGGCTACTGAGAATTAGAGTGAAAGTTTTGGGGGTCATTCTAAATTGAGAGCTGTGCAGCGAGATGCTTGTTCACATTAGTTATAAATTTCTGCATGTCCGTAAAGTCAGGGAAACAGGAAGCAGGGAGGGAGTTCCAAGGGCCGGCAGCTCGAGGAAAGCTTATTTATAAAGAGAAATATATCCTTTTTTTAGCTGTACAAAACCATTTCAAGAGTGATAGCTCACGAGATAGCAAATAGCAAGTCAGACTGACTTCAGGAAAGAAATCCTCCACTCTTAAAAAGTCAACAGTAAGTATTTCTTTTTTTACTTTAGGTCATCAGAAATGATAATTTAAATATTATAAATTAAATTACTGAATTAATTGTACAATTTTATATTTTAGTAATATATCTAGATAAATAGCTAGTGTGAACACTGATGAAACATTTTTTTCTTCCCATCCTTTCTGACGGAGGGTGTACACTGTATATGATTTGTATCTGGTGTGTTTGTAAATTGAACATTTTCTTTCAGGGGTTTTCTTTCAGGTTTCATTAATTTAATGACAAAAATTTGGATACATTTTTTTTGTTGTTTTTGGTGATTTTTCATCTTGTACGTTCTTCCATTCATTTAACACCATTTTTCTCTTGTTTTCTGGTATCTCGCAAGTTAACTCCCCAGTTCTCACAGTTCAGCTGACTCTAAATTCTACTATTTACGGTCTTGTCTAATCAGTTGCTTCTAAGTTTTCCTTGGTCGGACAACCTTCCTGCAATTCAAGACATCCATGGTTCTCCAACAGTTTATCCAGGACGATGAACGACATGACCATACCAGCAAAACAGATTCTTCCTTAGGATAGCCTCTATTCTGGGGAAATCTAGCGCTTTCAGTAAATCCTCAGACCTAATGTGTTGGGTTTGGTCCTAATCATGGACCTGTCATTGCGCTGCAGTTGAATGAGAGAGGACTGGGTGAGAGCCCAGCATTCACTGCCATGTAACAACGCTCCTGGCACAGCTATGATACACCTTACGAGTGATTTTATTTTTGGAGTTTGACAATTTAAACCAACTCAGGCACCTAAACAATGAATTTTCTCAGACTCTACAATCCTGGTTTGGGTTAGGGTTAGAGTTTAGGGTTACAGTCCAGTTAAACTGTTTAATTTAATTGTCGGCACCTTTTTGTTAATAAAAAAAAAAAAAAAAATAGCAGAGTCCTTTAAATAGTTAAAAATGCTTATCTAATTAGTTACTAACACTTATTTTAATATTTGATATAACAAGAGTGTTTGTTTATGGGCTGGGAGATTGGGGTTCAATCTTTGATAGGGTCATACCAAAGATTCAAAAAATGGTACTTGATGCTTCCTTGCTGAACACTCAGCATTATAATAAGGTGAGGATCAAGGGTAAGTGGAGCAATCCAGGGAAAGGAGTGGTGCCCTCCCCTATATCTTTTGTTAGTAGCTAATGAAAAGGGAGCCTTCGGGTTGCTCTCGACTGCTGTCGGTCCATTTATTTATTTATTATAACAAATATGGTTATTTCAAATCTGTGTGTTTGCCAATAAAAAAGCTATTTCAAGCTTCAAACACAAAAGAGACACTTATAGATGAATGGACGCATCTAAAAACTAATAAAACACCAAATTCTTTGTGTACTCGGATCAGATCTCAATGAAATTCATGCTCATCTCACTAGAAATAAACTTGATTTTGTACCATTTCTTGCAAGAACTCGAGAAATATGTGTTATTCATTTTTCACAAGATAATTCATATAACCAATATTTCCATAAAAAAACTGCTGCTGGATTCGTCAAAGTGAATCTCTCTATCACCACTATTCGTAGTGTCAGAAAGAACGCAGGAAGTGACAGAATAGAGTAAATCACCATAACATGGAATCATTAATAAAATTCACAATCCTCTGCAATCAAACCTATATCGTACAAATAAACTTCAATGTATATCTGACTTGTCCACTAAGTTTCAATCATGAAAATCCAACAGTCTTTGTTTTATCACTGTTTAAAAAGTACATTTATTACTTAAACCACCCCAAGGAGTGAAAGTCTTCAAGTGAACTGCACAAACTACTGACAGTGTTAAAATCAGAGTGCACAGTTGGCCGAATAGATACTGTTGCCACCTATGGAATCTCCTATGCCAAATTTAAATACAGCGTGATATCAAAAAGGCAAAAAACATATTTGGTACAAATAAACTTCAGCCTATGCCCGACTTGTCCATCAAGTTTCGGGATGTCAAAAATGATGGCATTCTTATGTGGATGTTACTATTTATAAATGCTTTATTGTATATCTCTACAAAGCCACCATTCACCCATGTATGCGGAACATCTAAAGTTTTACCAGACGAAGGTGGAAAGCCGTGTTCGTTCATGATAACGGCGGGGGTGGTGGTGGGCAGAGGCAACGATGATGGCACAGCATGTTCCTGGAGGGAAAATGTCGAACATATAAGACGTCAGTGGGCGTCGGAATGAGGGGGACGGCTATGAGTGGTGACCGTGGAAGAGACAACTTTTGCCCCGGACCACGTAGAAGTATATCGGTCGCGCAGCGATTTCTTGTACAGACGGATATCTAACCAGATCGAAGGCACGTGTAGTGAACGGACACAGTGACTGAGGGGGCGGCGGCAATGAACACTACGAGGTCCACGGCGAAAAAGAAGAAAGATGTAGATCAACTACATCGATAACGACAACAACGAGGACCACAAAATCTGGGCTGGTGCACCAACGTTAGTTTGTCCTGTCCCATTGCCGCAATGTTGCATCCCTGTGCTTTTTTTTTTACAAGTACTACCATGGAATGTGCTCCAACGAACTTACTGTACATTTACTCCCTCAACACAAATACCCTCAACCAAACCGACTAGAAGCAAAATCCCACCCCTTCACTGTAAAAGTCCCTAAATAGCGGAAAATTTTCTATCCTAATAGCTTCTTTCCTCGAGCCACTTGACTTTGGAATTCCCTCCCTAATACCTATTTCTCTGACTGTACCAACATGCAGAAATTTGAATGTAATGTGAACATCTTGCTGCAAATCTCCCTACTTAGAATGGGCCCTATAAATATAGTCCCTAATCACAGTAGACCCTAATGTCTCAGTAGCAACATGCCTTGTTTGAATAAATCATAACTTCTTCAGAGTGTAGTGTGCTTATACACATCATGCAACATATACACAAATTTGAATACATATGCGATACACACATACTATATGTGATACACACATACTATATGTGATACACACATACTATATGTGATACACACATACTATACGTGTATATCACACTGAAGAAGCTGACAATACACGAAAACGTTAGTGAAGAAAGACATCCACATAATTCAATCATATTATTGCTTGTTGCCACATATTATTTTCTTCTGCGTCTATCCTGTCGAGTGAGGTCCACACTGGATTTCTCCCTCCATCATAAACATTCAAAGGCTTAACCAGGGTGAACTCCGGTCCTCTTGAGATCTTTGTGTAAGGTATCAAACCACCTTTGTTTCAAACATATTCTCAGCTTTTACCTCGAGGCATCTATCTTGAATCTCATTTTCGCAGCAGTGTTGTCGTTTACACACAGTATATGTCCGCAGCAGTGCAGACGATTTTTACTCATTTTGTCTGTTATTAGCGTAACATTGTATGGTGATGATTATGTACATTTTGGGCACAGTCGATTCTGATCAGACATGAAGCTGGACATATCTTCATCTCTATGATCAACAGTCTTCTTCTTTCCTTCCTCCTTTATTGACAGTTAACAATCAGAGCCGTTGAAAGTAGCAGGTTGTATTACAGTCCGGTAAATATCAGATTTGAATGGATCACTAATCTTATATATATATATATATATATATATATATATAAGTTAGGTATGTGCATGTGTTTATATATTTGTATGTACAGGATTCACTCCTAAACTAATGAACCTATCATTATGAATTTTGGAACAGCTGCTTGGGATAAGGGTTGGTAATGTGGGCTATGCTTAGTTTAATTTAGTTTTATGCAAAGGGGTCAAAGAGGAGGTGGAAGCTCTTTGTTAAATTTAAGATACCTCTGATATTTGTGAAATTTTCAGAATAAGTGTTGAACATCAATTAATAAATATTCCCCAAATTTCAGTTTATTTGGATGATTTAAAAGGTTTTTACGAGGTATAAATGGGCACATTTGAAAATCAAAATATTTCAGACTTGCATTAAATTTGATCCATAGTAATTAGACACTAATTAAGCAAGATTCCCTGAATTTCAATTTTAGACATTTTCTAGAATCAAAATCATATAATGGATTTTGGTCAAAATTGAAATTAGGATTGTAGCATTATATTTTGATTTTAATCTTCGTAAGGGGACATAAAAGTGTTGCAAAACTATTCTGTTCAGCAAATTAATTTTACCTGTCTTGGGACGGGTATTCTAATATATATATATATATATATATATATAATAAATTTTATGTTATTTTTCATTATTTGTCAACCTAAGACAGAAATAAAGAAGCAGTAAGATGTTGGTAAGGAAAATGTATAAACAAAAACAAAACTTACCCACGCTGGCTTTTAAAAATTTTGGCCCAATCCGGGTGTCTGTTCCAACTGCATGTGCCACCTCAGAGACGTCAGCACCAGTCGCTTCACAAATTGCAGACATAGCATTAATACTGGAGATGCGCTGAGCAAGAAAAGCATTTGCTGCCTGTAAATTAAAAGAAATAAACATATGTTATGAAAGTAGAAGCATCCACAGTTCCCAGGAGTAACAATTTATGAGAATTAAATATCCACCAAAAAAAAAAAAAAAAAAAAGAATCATGTGGTTTTTGTTTGAGAAATGCATACAACTTGACCAGGAAGTGCTGTGCTCTCACAGATGTCCATCTCATTTACATTTTGTAAATAGACCCTTCCTCTAACGACATGAACATGAAAGCTAGACAGGTTCATGGTATAGAATATCAAAGACATGAATACAAAGGGGAAAAAAGGATGAATCATTTTTTCCCCCATTATTTCTCTAGTACACTCAACCTTTTATCATTTTTTATAAGTGAGGATGAAAACCCTCAAGCTATTCATCTATTTACATGTCGAGGTATTCCTATAAACATTTTCTATTGTTTTTTTAGCTTTCATTATATGTAGTGCACCACAAACGATATTTAGAAACTCAAGTAATGTACAACCGACAACGTATTTTTAAAAAATCTAAAAGAAAAAAAAAATGAAAGCAAGCAAATAAAATTAAATGTGCACCATTCAGACTACAGTTCTCATCTTGGATGTTATTCTCACAACGTTTCGGTCGATGTAACCTTCAATCTTCTTCAGGTGCACCTTGTCGGACTCGGGAATCTGTACAGAATTTTGAACTGAGCCCTTTATTTAATCCATGAGGGTAGATTGTTCTTTGTTCTCTTAGCCATAACCAGATAGAACTAATTCTTTATTATATTTTTAGTATCGCCTTTAGTGAGGATTGAACTTTCAACCTCCACTTAACTGGCTAGCAGGCGTCCCCCCCCCCACCTAGGCAAAAGTGTAACAATCTCTTTCTTCCCCTGTGGTCCGGGGCAAAAGCTGTCTCTTCCCGGGTCGTCTCTCATAGCCGCCCCCTCACCCTCTTCCTTACCCCACTGTGTTCCCCCCTTGTCCCCTCTCCCTGCCAGGATTCAGAAAATGTCAACTTTATGGCTGATGTAGAGTCTCTTTGGAGTCTTTTCTAGACATACAAACATAAAATAAGAAATATAAAAGAAAGGGAGAAACAAATGGAAAGAGAGGCTTACAGAGACAGAGGAAGCACCTCTATCCCACTTAATTTTATATAGTAAGTTGCAGCTATAGGTATTAATATATAGATTATTAATAGCTGGAGAATCAATCCCAGGAGAGTTTCATAACACGGAGATCTACTTGGTTTCTTGAATAAGTGCAATAAATCATGGCAATCAAAAACATACTACCATTATGAAAACTATGTTAAGATAGAGAGTACATGGTTGAAATTATGGTATTACAAAATGTTTAATTATGAGAGGATAAGCCACAAGAGGATTTTTTTAAATGATTGAAGTTTGTTCAAATTTGGGGAATCCAAACAATTTCATCATTTTGACTAATTTAAATTTCATTAAAATTAAAGGTAAACACTTTTTCAATGGGGTTTTCAGGCCTACCTCTTCATATGAAAAAGATAGTTATCTTGTCGGATTTTCAAAATCAGACCCAAAATAGCTTGACAAATCAAACTTTGCTTTTGAGCTATTTTTCATTTGTTATTGTTGTAACATGTTATTGGCACCATAATAACATACTTCTCTACAATTTATTTTAAAACTTAGTCTAGCCCAGACAACTGTTAATATGAAATATTTTTATCAATAAAATAATATTTAATTATTAATTCATAATCATATATATATACGTATATACCTCAGCAGAATTAGACTAAAGTAATTTAAACGGCCTCAATAGAAACGCATCTACTAATAATATGCTACCAGACACCAAACATAACTCATCAACTCTAATATATGGACCCCACTCAGTAGACGAAACTCGGACAGACCAATATGCTAAAACAGCTAGACTACACCTATACGAATTCCTACACAACAAAGAACACCTCAGTAAATGCCACACTATTTCCCCAAAAGAACAAACAGCTACTCACACCCTAAAAAATAACCAAGACAATGATCCAATAAGCAAACAAAAGAGAAGCCATCACCAACATGGACACCACTAAATATATCGAAGAAGCAGAAACTCAACTCAGGGATACTAACTTCTACCAACCACTCCCCGATTACCCCACCAGCACATACAAAATAGAACTCACAACTCTCACCCAAAACCTCAACCCTCACACTTCCAACATCATCACTTCCCTTATCCCCACAAATTGCACAAACTTCATAAACTCATAACAGATACTGCTTCTAACAACAAATATTAATCTTCAATCGTAACAATATATACCATCTAGCTAAATTCTGAAGATTTCGCCCCAGGCAGACCTATAATGCCGTGGGTTGGCACACTAACTGAATCTATATCAGAATACATAGAAATTTTAAACCCTCTACTACCCAACATCCCTGGCAACATCAAGGACAATACATACGTTGTAAAGACGACTAGACAAATTGTCAATCTTCCCCAACAAACTATCCTAGTCACTATGAACGTACCAACATCCCACACAATAAAGGTGTACATGCTTGCCGAACATTCATCCTTCATCATAATTTCCTCAGCGATCACATACAAGACATATGCAGCTTAATACACTTCATTCTCACACACAATAACTTTCAATTCAACAACCAAAACTACATTCAAGTTAAAGGTACTGTTATGGACACTAAAATGACCTCCAGCTATGCTAACATATTCATGCAGAATACATAGATATTTAAAACCCTCTACTCCAAAATTTCCCATTCAAACCTTCACACTACTGCCGTTACATTGACAACATTTTCTTCCTTTGGCCACACAGCCTTATCCATCTTAGAGACTTCCACCAATATACAAACAATTTCCACAATAAATTAAATGGAGCACTCATAACTTCATTACATTTTTAGACGTCACAGTCAAATCCTACAACAAAAAATATCTACATCTCTTTACACGAACCCCACAATTAACCACAAATTCTTTAATTCTAACAGCAACAACTCTTTAAACATGAAAAAAATCCATTATTTATAGTTTGTGCATACGTATAAAACGCATATGCGCAGACCCCCTAGAGTACATGCACCACATCACTAATCCTATCCAACAATTTATAACGAGCCAATATTGTATTAAATACATGAAAAAGCTATAAACAAAACCACTAGAATAGACAGACTACATCTCTTGAAGTACAAACAAAAACAAAAAAAAAATAAATAACAACCGAATCTGTATGGTCTTCCACCATGGCCAGCACTTTCACTAACTCACAAAAAATTTCAATAACCTACAAACTAATCTCACTATGAAGTCCATCTTTAACCATCCTCCTATTAATGCTATCAGACAACCACCTAATTTTGCAGCCATTCTCAACTGGTCACACAGAACACACCACAAACTGGTAATTACAAATGTAACAAAAACCTAGATGCCTTATATGCACACCAACCGCTTCTTTAACATATCTAACACTAACATCCAACTCCCACATCTGACAGCTCCAAAATCATACTACATTTACTGTTCCATTTGTACCAATGGAGGATATATCGGGGAGACAAAAACTCTCTTTAGATGTCGTTTCAACAACCACAGAACATCCATTCGACAAAAATCTCCCTTCACACCACTAGCAGAACACTACAACTGATAGATTCTTCAGTTTGGCATGCACGTCACAGGACTTAATACACCTAAGTCTCCTGAACCCTTATAAATACTTTCACAACATCAATAACAAACATTAAATAATATAATACTTCCATAACTATAAAACACCTCCACTTCTTTCTACAATTAAATGGATATAAATATAACCATTACGTCATTGCATTATAGTTATTTTTCCTTCTCTTATTAAAAAGTGCAGTTATTGTGGAAATTTTATTCATGTAAGTTAAACATTTAACTACAAAAGGAAATAAACAAAATAACTTCAAACAGCTAATCTTAGTAAACCCTAAATAACTCGAGGCAAAACAATCAGAGATACTTATACCACCAATTCAAAATGCAAACTTCAATAACATTAAAATTTCAGTTTCCTAGGTGTATGCAAACCAGACTCAAAGGATTTTTAAGGAGTCGAAGTCAGACTCATAAAATACTAGGAGTCGGAGTCAGATTTTTTAATCTCCGTACAATCAACAAACAATCTGAATATTGGAAGACTTTAAAATAAGGAGTCAGAATCGGATATTTTGAAATCCTAGAAGTTGAAGTCCAAGTTGGACCATATATATTCAGACTCTGCAACCTTAATGCAAATTAAAGATATTTAGAAAAACCTGATTCACCTAATAACTATTGGAATTATCATTAAGCGCAGTGAATTCTAAGTGCCCTTTGATTGGATAAAAATCAGCCAATCAGAGACCACTGCTTCAATCTCTGCAGAAAACCCAGGAGAGCGCCTATTTTGAAAATATCGGTCTCTTCTCTCCAGCCTTCGCTGCCATCAACATCGCTTCTCCTCTGCTGCGGCAGGTGCGAGCTGGCACATGCTTTTTTAGCGAAGGAATCCTGTTACAAGACAACTGGCATTTTCAGTGAGTCCGCAAAGGCACTTCTTTTGCAAGCAACATTCTCTTTATTTCTTCTCTTTTTTATCCATATAAATATCCTTTCGTTATCTACTCTGTTCTTGTCTAGTCACGTTTATATGCCACCAACTTTTCTTCCAGCGGACTACAGTCTTCGTCCTTCATTCTAACGGGAAAAATCCCAACATAACTTCAGACAGTGTAGGCATAAATAATGAATCTCCACTTTATAATATAGAGTACTAAATATATGAAATATAAAACAAAATTTTATATTTCTTGTTTTTTTGTGTGTGGAGGGGGAGCAATTTTGGGGGCTGCTTTTTAGGAATAGGTATCCAGAAATTTGCAGTCGTGACGTCAGCAGTTTCGACTCTCCGGAGAAAGCCGAATCTAGTTCTGATGCTTCTACACAATACGAAGCAAGTAAAACCGATTTTGCAAACTCAAACTTAGTTTCGTGTTAGTGTAGATATATAAAAAAAAACAGTTCTGTTTGTATTGTGTAGATTGTTCGGTTAAGTTTGTTAACGTTCGTTATCGTCACTTTTACTTAGCCAAACAAGTATTTTCCATCATGGTCGATTTTTTTTGTCAAGTGGTCGCTAATTTCTAAATTACCTCCCCCCCCCCCAACCTAATTTTTTTAGTACCCCCCTCCTCTTTTATATTTAAAACAGAAATAAAGTCATTTGGATGAAAAAAAAATGCCACCACCCCAATTTTCCCATCCCAAAATAGAGAAACCATTCAGTTATACGTCTCGATTTACTGCTAACTGGGCAGGAAGTGAGTGCTCATTTTACTTTAAATTAATATCGGAAAATGATCTCCCACCTTTAAATCTAAAATATTTATTTATTTATTTTTTTTTAATTCCTTTTTTTTTAGGGATATTTTTTCAGACTGTTTACATGTAATCACAAAAAAAAAAAAAGTAGAATTTGAAGTTTTTGAGGGAGTAAAAACTAAGCCGGGTGTGTAAATCCTATTTGAATCACGTGAATTACTGATAGTGGATTCATTTTCTGATTTTTTTTTTTAAGAAGTGATACTCTAATATGTATTTTTTCTATATTTTTGTTGGTGATGTTATCCTCTCAATGTGTTGTTCACCGCCAACTGAGAATCTCATTAATTGTTGAATAAAATTAGTATATATAAAAAGATTTTTTTAAATTATGACATGAAGAACGTTTTAGAGTTAAAATCAATTTAGTATTATGTAATAATATGTAAAATAAAGACATTTTAATACTTTTTCGTCTTGAATGATAAAAAAAACATGGCAACATCCTGTAAGACTCCATTTTATGAAAATCACGCTTCTTGTATATTTACACATTTCAAACACGTTTTTCTTCAGATTACATGCGTTGTACTAAATATATTTTAAGTCAAAATGGTCTGTCATTAAATATTTTTTTTTAAAAATCAACATAAAACCATTTTATAACCTATAACACAATTTTTTTTATTGCATTATATTTACCACTTCGAATGCATCATTTACACACAACAGATACTACACTTTAACGTTAATTTTAATTTGCCTAATGAAATTAAAATAAACAAAATAGGTATGGGAATTTTTAGAAATATTTAAAATGTATTGGAAGAGTATATTTTTAATACTATTTTTTGTTTATAATCCATGTTATCGTGTTTGTTCGAAAATACAATTTAAGTAGTGTTTATTGAAATTATGGTATTAGTAACATATGAAATGGTGAAGTTTAGCGAAGAAATTGTGTTTATTTTGTCTCTGAAGAAATCATTTTAGACTGAGGCAATTTTGTTTTATATAGGTAAATGTTTTGTAAGTGTTTGAATGTACATGTTAAATAGTTTATATCAAAAAATTTGTTAATAACGAAACGAACGCATAAGTTTATTGATGCTAAAAATTTTAATAAGCCTCCCAGAATGTAAGTTTTTAGATAGCGAAAAAAGAAACTTACGATAAGCGACACCATTTTGACCCAGTGGATCTGCTAAGGGAGGTGTTTTTTTGAGAATGTAATCTTAAATATCGGAATGTGAATGTAAAATCAGATTAGTCACACGGAGCATTGTTGTGTATAATACGTTATAATGGGTGAAAGACAATATCACGGAATTAAAAAATGAAACAATGATGGTCGAAGCTGAAAAATGTATCCAATGTTCAGTGTTTGGTAGTTGTAGTAGATTTTTGCATGTAAGTATGACTTGTTTGAGAGAGTCAGGTAGGCCAAAATTAATGTAGGAAATTATGAAATCGAATGAAACTGACTGATAATTTCAGGAAGCATGCATCAATTATTAGAATTCTATATAGTGCCTGTGTTTAAAGTCTTATCGTGACTGAAGTTGCACGGGGGAAAAAAAAAACAAAAAAATCAAGATTACTTATTAATGTGACAGAGTAATCAGGACCGACGGGGATCGGGTACCCTAGTGGCATCTTGGTGATGATGCTAGGCCCTACATAGAAACGAAGTGGAGATAAAAGACTAGTACATATATTTAACACAAATCGACTATCCAAACAAGGAGAGAAAATGGTGTCAGTTGTCTGGCTAAAGTCGTGTTGTTATTTCTGTTTTAACCTCACACAAAGCCGAGTTAAAACAGATGGACAAAGTTTGGGCAAAATCTTTTATCACCAAAACAAAAAACATGACCAGGTGTATCAGTGCTAGCCTAGCAGGGCGGGCTAAGCTGATGGCCAAAGATAATCATCTAAGCTTTCGTAAGTAATTAGGGCGAACGGCCTTTTGCTCCACAACAAAAGAGGCAGAATAATTGTTTTATCATAATAGCAATAAAAAAAAAAAAACCAAAAAGAGAAATCTCATTTATCTGTATCATTGAGAGAGGGACGCGACCTCCCCTCCAAATCCCTGAGAGAGGAAGAAAGATATAGAGAAATATGTTGGGGGGGGGGGGGGGGAAGTATGACCATACACCTTTTCAGTAAGAGAAAGGACTTTGAGTTAGAACGAGCTGGGCGCCGACACGAACGGTCGCAAAATCTTTGCGGTGCGTGTTGGTTTGGCCATGAGATTTGCAAACGTGGCAATCGTTTCATTTAGATAAGTTAGTTCAACTTGTGAAAATAATCGTAAATGGATCCGCACACACACACAGAGACGACAAAATAACTTAGCGCCAAAAGACATTACTAAAAGATAGACTTTAATCCAGCGTTAAATCAATTCTTTCTTTTATTTTCATTAATAATTAATTTCATACAAAAAGACCTGGTCGATGTTGTTGCATTATTTCTATTATTGATTTGTGCCGCTTGAATAACTTTTGCCTTCACAGAGACGAGATCGATGAAACATCACTATTATCGTCGTCATCCCGGCCTGAAGGGATTTCGACCGACATATTTTTTTTATTGCCACTACGACGATCGGCCAGAGAGTGTTCACGATCTGGCAAGATCTCTGTGTAGAGAACCAGAGGCGTGAGCATAGAGATAGATACACGAGTAGAGTACCATGTTATAAGTGGTTCCGTGACATGGAACAGAGTGGGGTATCTGTTATACTTGGCACAGCGACCAGGATATCAAACACCTGTGCGTGAGGGGCCGACGATACCCACGGTGTCGAGACGAGTGGGGTACCTGTTATATTAATATAGAGAAGAGCTAAAAGAGATAATTAAGAAAATAAAAAAACATGCCTTATTTTGGATTGGTAATTTTAAAAAAAGTTGAAAGGGACGAAGTTAAAACAATGTGCCAAATTCTCTTGCAAAATTCAACATTAACAGTAGTTCTTGAGATTTCTGGGAACTATGCTTTCTTAAAGCTATGATTTTTTTTTTTAAGAGCACCTTTCATTTATTTATATTTCACTATAATGAAGATTTTGTGTCCATATTTAAAAACAAAACTAAGAATATTATTAAAAAGTAAGATGGTGTTAAATAACACCAATCATTAATGTAGTGGTGTAGTTAACCAGTGTTATTAAACACCATATTTATTTTAAATGGTATTCAGAGTTTGGGTTACAAGCATACAGATGCACGATTTCAATTATAGTATGGATTTATATGCCTACCTCCTCAGCAATAATGAATAAGTTATCACAGTTTAGAAAATAGCGTTTACAAAATCTCAGTAACAATGAACACAGAATAAACAGTGGCCTTTGCTGATTTACTACTTACAATTGTATAATCAAACAGATTAGTTTCATGTAATGAATACTTGTATTTCAAGCAATCAATACTTTGAGATTTCTTATTGCATTTTAAATTACTACTACTACTATATATATATATATATATATATATTACTATTTCATGTATCCACATAAGATTTTATAAGGAGAAATTATTTTTTATGTATCAATTTTCAGTATTTACTTCAACAGTGCTCGATACGTAAGTAGAGCTAGGTAGTAAGCTATGAAAATATATTTATGGCAATTAAGCTACACAGAGGCTCCCGCGTTTCATCCCCAGGGAAGGGAATCTTCAGGCTAAAATGCATTTTAGCCATAAATATATTTTCATAGCTTACTATATATATATATATATATCTTTAATTAATTAATTTTTTATGAATAAATTTTTGTGTACAAAAAAGAAAGACATGGACACGTGTTTCTGGCTATGAGCCGTCATCAGCATGGCTACCCGGGCAGGGATCGAACCCTTGATGTAAATATCCGTAGTCTAGTTTTTTTTTTTAACCAAAAGACCAGAATACTCTGTTACATTTTATGCACGACTTTTTATCGCCTAGTATGTCACGCAGATTTTTTGTTTTGTTATGGCTTTTACTAGCGATAACACCAGTGTGTTTACCGATGCATTTATCATTTTTCCCTCCCTGAGCGGTTTAAGAATATGCAAAGGACTGCATTCATTCGCCCTAAAATAATAAACACCAGTGTTCTATCGCTAGTAAAAAAAATAACAAAATAAAAAATCTGTGTGTGTGTATATATAATTATTTTTATAAAGTTAGATATGTTTATATATTGGTATGTACAGGATTCATTTCTAAACTAATCAAATGATCATTATGAATTTTGGAACACAGCTGCTAGGCATAAGGAGGGCAAATGTGGGCTATATTTACTTCAATTTAGTTTTATTTAAAAAGGTATTAAAAAGTAGGTGGAAGCTCTTCCTGAAAATTCAGATACCTCTGACTTTTTTCTGAAATTTTAACAATAGGTATTAGACATCAATAAATATTCCCCAAATTTCAGTTTCTTTGGAGTATTTAAAAGGGTTTTAGGTGGGTGCATATGGGTACAACCTTCCAATTGAAAATTAAAATATATCAGATTTACATTGAATTTCATCCATAGTTATTAGACACCAATTAAGCAAGATTCTGTTTTTCAATTTCTTAAGACTCCTTACGCTTAAGCCTCAAATCTGAGACATTTTCAAAAGATTAGAATAAGCATTCTAGACATAAGGTTTAGTATCATTATATCTAGATTTTAATTTTCATAAGGGAACATAAAAGTGGTGCATAACTCTTCTGTTTGGGAAATTAATTTTTACTCGTCCTGGGACAGATATTATTTTAGTAATATATATATATATATATATATATATATATATATTGAAGACATTGTAAAGAAGATGGGCTCCCTCTACCATGCTAGAAAACTTCTCACACCTTATATTATCCTATATTTCTACAGACCCACCATCTGCCGATGCATAGAGTATTATTGCCATATCTGGGCTGGTGCACCATCCACTAGTCTCTCCCTATTAGACACGATTAAAAAAAAGAGTCGCTAATTTAATAGGTCCCTCACTATACACCAAGCTCCAGCCCCTGTCCCATCGCCACAATGTTGCTCTCTCGTGTGTTTTACAAGTACTTCAATGGATTTTGCTCTGATGAACTTGCTCGACATAAATACACTAGACCAACCTGACAATCAGCTGTGAAGGTCCCCAAATGCCGGAGAGCCTTCTACTCCAATAGCTGCCGGCCTCTAGAACTCCCTCCTTGCTCCCTGTTTCCCCGACTCTACCGACATGCAGAAATTTAAAACTAATGTGAACGGACATCTCGCTGCACAGCTCCCAATTTAGAATGACCCCTAAAACGTTCACCTTAATTCTCAGTAGCCCCTTACGTCTACAGTGGCAGACTGGCTTGTTTGGGGTGAACTATGAAATATATATATATAAATAGCATAAAAACAAATAAATCTACTATTGAAAAGGCAAAACAATTTATGGTAATTATTTTTGTTTAGTTATAAAGGAGCAAGGCGAAAGCCACAAGCAAAAAACATTTATGAGCATTAAAATGAAATATTATATTACATAAAAAAAGAACCAATTAGAATTAGGTTCTTGGGAGTCGATAGTCTGACATAAGTAAAAGATATAAGCTAAAATGTAAAGAAACAAAACAAAATTAGAATAATGGTTACGTCATAACATTTCTTTGTATCAAATATCAATTCCTCAGGAATTGAGGCTGAAAAGGAGAAAAAAAAGGAGTGGAAAAGAATTTGGAAACAAGATAAATACATTTTTAATTAATCCTTGACTTTTGAAAAGTAAAAATATTCAGATAAAAATTAACAAAATAAAAATAAAAAATGGTAAAGTTCAATTTGTAACCGTCCCCAAAAATATAGTGTAAAAGAGACTTTCACGCTATATTTTAGGGAAGGTTGCAAGTTAAACCTTTTTCTTATATTCATTTTTCTTTTAAGTTAAACATTCCAGCAAAAATCTTCTATTTGAAACAAAATCATATTTTTTTTTAAACATGCATTAACTTTTGGTTGTAGTAAAAAAAGTGATTATAATTTTTTCTTAAGATTCATTTTTCTTTTAATTTAAATTTGCAGCAAAAACTTAAAGATCTTGATGCTCACTTTATTCAAAATGGTCACAACACACAATAGAAGACACTATAAATTGTTTCATGTTTTGGAATGTTTGAGATTATGATTTATTTGAGCTTGCTCTTGGCCTTTTGGCTAAGATCAAAGTGTAGTATCTGTTCCGATGGATACTTCACCCCATAGACTGGTATTGTTTTGGCCTTCGGGGCTTGATTTACGCCGGTCTATGGGTCTGTCCTGTGCAGTTCTAGGAGGTCCCCCCTTCCAGGCTTCGCCTCCCCTCTTTGGGGAGGAGTAAGTTTATTGCTTACTGCCTGAGGCGCCCCTACCGGGGAATGCTGACGCAGCTGCCCAGGCAATTTTTAAACCCCACTTTCCCGACCTGACCTTGGGTCACATCTTACTTGTGGGAGTAAGATAAAAACTGGCCTTGTGCCTAACTCCTGGAGAGGAGTAAATCAATACTCAAACTTGAGAATCATTGTCGAACTCGGGAACCTGTATGGAATTTGGAACCGAATCATTTACTCTACGTGGGTAGATTGTTCTCATTCCATCAACCACAACTTAGTAGAAATGTTATTTGTATTATTTTTAGCTATTACCACTTGTAGTAAGGATTGAACCTTCGATACCCAGAAGACTATCATATAGAACTAATTGTTGACCAATGCTTTTAACTGTTACACTATACATCCATATGCAGACAATTATAGTATGCAATTTGTGGAGCCTTTCTTAAAATTTTATCTGATGTACTTGTAATTATAACTTCATTTAAATTACAGATGAGTTTTTTTTTTTTTCAATTGAGGGTTTAGTACTCTCTAAATGACTCAGTTATAATTGCATGCATATATACATATCTATATATGTATATGTATATCTATATATGTATGTATGAGGGGGTAAAAAAATTTTTTTTTTTCTTTTTTTAACTTAAAATATTACTATGTATGGGGGAGGGAATTTTTTTTTTTTTTTTTCTTTTTAATTAAAAATATTTATATGTATGGGGAAGGATAAAAAAAATGGGGGGGGGTAAAAAAAATTTTTTTTTTCTTTTTTAACTAAAAATATTTCTATTGTTGGGGGGGGGGGGGGGGTAAAAAAAAAATTGGGGTGGGGTCGAAATTTTTTTCGGCGGAAACAAAGAAAATCAATGTCTAACCACCCAAGAAATATGACTGGGGCTCCATCAGTTTACGGTGAGTGTTCATTTCTGACGCGGCAGCCTAGCAAAAATATGCGATGGGAGGGAGCATATATTTGCTAGTAATATATATATATATATATATATATATATATATATATATATATATAGTTTATGTTACCCACTCCAATAATAAAATGTCCATTCCAAATCTAATAATAGATATAATAGTTTGGGAATTTTCTTCAAATTATACAGATTTTTTTCTGGAAGGCAACATAATCTTCTTTAAGACAATCTGCATAAGTAATGCTCATTCAAAACAAATTCCACGTGCCTAGGTCTAATAATCAAAAATGAGTTAATGAACAACACAAATACACGTTTTTCATATTATAATTGATTAAATTAGTTTGATTGTGAAATCCACATTTGAAAAAACTGTAATAAAAGACTCACCAATTTGGAGAGTTCTGAAGACCACGTGTTCATGGTAATAATCTTTTCTGGTGCTACCCAATGCTGGTAAATCCACTGCAAGGCCCTGATAGCTTCTTGTCCCTCTGGTGTCGGGTCTCCACCAATCAAAACACGGTCTGGATACAGCAGATCATTAATGGCAGTTCCCTCAGCCAAAAACTCTGGATTTGACAGAATCTATAAAAAAATTTATAGAGATATAGATAGATAGATAGATAGAGAGAGAGACAGACATTTTTGCTTCCTTTTCAATACACTGAGGTAGATCGCAGGAACATGATAAAACAATGTGTTCTTAAAGATATTATGCGTTCCTACATGTCAAAAAATAGAAAAGAAAAGTATATGAAAATAATATTATTTTACTATGAATACAGTCACACATTATATATATATATATATATATATATATACACACACACACAAGACATGGCATTGCACCGGATTGAATGAGGAACCCTATGCCCTACTGTACCCAGCCCATAACACCAATTAGCTTTTTATATTCTTATTATTTGACATTTTATAACATTCAATTTTAGGGGTGGGGCCCAAGGTTGTACTCACTAATTCAATGGGAGTACAGAGAGATTTGTTGAAATAATGTGGTAATTTTTTAGTATTTAACACCCTTGAGATCCACCCGGCATTTCCGTGAATGAATCAGGACCCCTTATGTATCTCTACTTCGAGCAGTGAACCCCACGTTACCATTTCTATTCTTATTTTTTTAATCTTTATAATCTTTAATTTACAAAAGCAAAACATTGTATTTTGTTTGTATGGATGACCGACACAAATGCAGAAATATACTTATGCAAATAGCAGGAGTAGTGTAGTTTCAGAATATATATGGTTATAGAGGGTGATCTTCAAAACCCTAGGACAAGTTTATAAACAAACAGACAGACAGTAAATATAACTTTTTATATATATATATATATATTAAATTCCCGAAACAGTTTTTCATGGTAAACAACTGATGATCCCTTAAAATAGTGTTAGAAACTAACTAATATAATAACTGTAAAAAATAAATTGACTTACATGAGTGATTTTCCACTGGAAGACTTGGGACTATAAGTTTTTTGGGTTTTTTTTATATATTTTTTTTTTTATTTTATTTTATTTTTTTAATTTTTTTTTTATAGTTTTAATGGTTGAGAAACTTCCGAGACTATATATATATATACTAGCTATCCCCTCACAACATTATCGGGTAGTCTTTTGGTTGACCAAAATGATTCTAGGACAGTTGTAATACCTCACCTATTTTGCCCCAATAGATTGAAAACATCATGGCCGCCAGCCTAAAAACATTGAATCTAAGTAACTATTTTATCTGATTAATCTGTTATTTAATTATTAATTGTATAAATAGCTAGACCACTCATGAGCCATTGGGTTGCAATCACTACTATTTGTTACATTTTGATTTCATTTGAAAATTCATAAACTGACATATCTGTTAAAACATTATTTTTGCATAAGTAAAATAATAATTCTTTTTACTTCTTATCCTTATGGTTAATATAGAAATATAGACTGATTATTTTAATAATTTGCATGTCCACGGTGTGCACAAACACTATGTAAATTAGCTGAAAAGAGAGAGTCACTCTTTCTAAATGTTTAGAGACATTAAAAACTATTAGAGAGTGGGTGAATCAACATACAGTGAGAAACAGCAAGAGAAATACATTAGATAACTAAGTAAGACTTATTCAGTTAATTACAAATTACATTAGATAACTAAGTAAGAGATGGATGACTTATTCAGTTAATTACAAATTATTGTTAATTAATAGAAGTAAAATGGAATTTTTTCACACAACTCAATCCCAGAAATAAAGAAAAATTTAGCTTGCATTTTGTGTCAAAAATATAGAGAGGAAAATGATCCTTACTTCATATATGTGTGTGTGTGTGTGATTCATTCCTAAACTAACGAGTCGATCATTATGAATCATATATTCTCGGCAACACAGCGAGTAATATGGGTACATTATTTTTTTGTAAACTTTACCATTTAGGGGGTGTGCCTAAACCTCTCCACCAACAACACACAAAAAAAAATTTTTCAAAATAAGCTAGATACAAAAA
Organism: Sepiola atlantica; assembly: GCA_963556195.1. Taxonomy (NCBI): domain Eukaryota; kingdom Metazoa; phylum Mollusca; class Cephalopoda; order Sepiida; family Sepiolidae; genus Sepiola; species Sepiola atlantica. Next base: position 27,724,838 of record OY744521.1, on the reverse strand, counting down.
ATTTAATAGAGAAAAAAAAATGTTCTACATCAAATTTTTATTTATATTATTATAATATGTATGTGCATGGTAAACTTCTAAACTTATTATGAATTATGGGATATGTATTCTAGGCAACACGGTGAGTAATGTGTGCACATATTTTCTTTGTAATCATTGTGACCCAATGAGTCACCGGTAGTCTAGTTTGAATCCTGTCATAGTCAGCTACGTTGATGAGCCGCAGTAACGGCAACACACACACATGGATAACTATGTTATCTATAACTAAAATAATATATAAACACACACATACACACTTCAATTATTATTATAAAGTACTTTTTAAAATACATCTTAACTTTCAATTGTTCATTTGAAAATATGATCATAACGCAATAAACCTTTTAGACATTAGAAAAAAATATATCAAACAACCTTAAAGGTTAAATTTTAAACAGATTTAATTATAAACAAAATAAGATTACATCATACGAGTTAATAAACATTTTTTAACAAGCCGATTGTGCGTGGTCCCCCTCTGTATGTGACTCGATGTAGCGAGTGTAAAATGCAATAAATTTTGGCAATTTGGGGCATTTTTGACCCCCCTTTGATCCCCTAGGGGCGCGAACCAGAATTTTTCTGAGGTCTAGGATGCTCATTTTATATCCAGAACAATTGCCTCTACATTTTGGCCAAGTTTCAAAAAAATTGAATGGATGGATCAAACGTTATGGGAGAAAAGGGTCATTTTTTGCAATTTTGGGGGCTTTTGACCCCCTGGGTGGCTGCGAACCAGATTTTTTCCTAGGTCAGCGATACTTATTTTCTATTAGGAACAATTGCCTCCACATTTTGGCCAAGTTTCAGAGAAATTGAATGGATGGATGAAAAGTTATTGGGCAAAAAATGTCATTTTTTGCCATTTCGGGGCCTTTTGGCCCCCTGAGTGGCTAACCAGATTTTTTTCAAAAATCGGAGAATGTCACTTTCTAACCTGACCAAAGTTACAACTTCATGCAAAATTTTAGAGAAATTCAATGGATGGTTGCGGAGAAAAATCCAGACGGAAGGAAATGCCTCAAAACATAGGTCCCCCGATTTTATAAATCGGGGGACCAACAAGCTTAAATGTTAAATTTTAAACAGATTTAATTATAAACAAAATAAAATTACATCATATTTGATGAACATTTTTTAATAAGAATTTCTGTTATTCGGTTAAGTCTGTCAGATTTGAGGGAAATGATCAACAGATTGAATAGACACACAATATCATTTAACAAAATGTTACATAACTACACAATTTATATATATATATATATATATATATATATATAACTATTTTTTTATTAATAGTTCATAGCTATACATTTTGAATGAAGATAAGATAAAAGTTGTCAATGTTTATATCGTAATAATAGAGTATACACATAAAAGGCTATTTTATTGATCTGAGATAAACTAAAGCTTGTATAGAGATCTTGAGATAAAATAAGTCAGTAATTAAATATCGTGTTTCAGCAACAGTTTTGGACAATGGAGAACCATTATAAACATATTAAGATAAGTTATTTGAGACATACAAGCATTAATTTGAAATGATATAAATCTTTTTTAAAGATTTATTTCATTTCAGATAACAGGAAAGGAAATGTGAAGCAATACACATCTAAAACCTGAATGCTACTAAACATCTAAAACCTGAATGCTACTAAACATCTAAAACCTGAATGCTACTAAACATCTAAAACCTGAATGCTACTAAACATCTAAAACCTGAATGCTACTAAACTTCTAAAACTTGAATGCTACTAAACTTCTAAAACTTGAATGCTACTAAACATCTAAAACTTGAATGCTACTAAACACTAAACAATAAAAATAAAAATTAACATCTATTATAATAAAAAGAGATCTCCTTTAAGTCTC
>OY744521.1:27630582-27722724 GCA_963556195.1 Sepiola atlantica | reverse complement strand
TACTTATGTCCCTTGACCAAGATTATATATTATATAGACATATATAGACATATATATAGACATATATATTCAGGCAAATGTTATTAAATAACACAGAATTTTTTGTTGGATGAGGTTTTTTCTTATTTTTTTTCAATTTTCTAAATAGTCAATTTATGGTTTTCAGTCAAATTGGTGTATATAAGTTCCATGGGTTTCTTTTCTGCAAGTACTTTCATTTGTCTTTTACTGTCTAGTTTTTAACGGCTAGTAATTTACAAATTTTTAAATGGGTGTCAGTACTGATGAGATGTTGCATGTGAATGTTATTTTGTGTAATTCGCATACAAAATTCAAAAGGATGATATCTAACGGCTAAACAATTTGTTAATGTCAATAAATGTTGAAGTAAACAGTAAAAGACAAGACTAACTCCGCCTGATGGCAATTTGATGAATTGAATCGAAATTACTTATGAAAAAATAAAGAAAGAAAAAAATGGAACAAGAAACCCACATAACTTATATACACCATTTTGACCGAAATACTAAATAGAATATTCAGAAAATTGAAAAAATAAGAATTGTTATTTAATAATATTTGCCTGAATAAAAACAAGCTGCTTAAATACACATGCATATATGTACAGACACACAGATACTTACAGTATACATTACTCCAGTTTTAACGTTGGCTTTTAGAATGTTGGTAATACTTTCAGCAGCTTTTACGGGGACTGTACTTTTCTCGACAACAATTTTTGAACTTTGTGCAACTTCAGCAATTTGACGAGCAGCTCCTTCAATATATTTCAGATCAGCAGCACGGCCCTAAAACAAAGATGAAGGAAACATTTCAATTAGCAAATTTCATCAAATGTGTATCATGTTATTCTCCCCATTAATTAATTTTTTTCAATATCGTTAAGGGGAGGAGGATGTTTCAAATACAGAAGTCCGAGTTCAATCACTGTATACATTAGTATATTTTCATTAGGTCTTGTCTTCTCAACTGTAAAGAAAAAATGAACTGAAAGGAATGTTTTCTTGACTGCTGAAAATAAAAACGAATTAACGTTTGGTAATTCAAGCCATGATTATATGTCCCAAGTATAAATTATCCACAAAATATGAAATTATTAAATCTGTTTGTAATGTGGTTGACTCGGCTAATACAGTAATGAGCATAGTCAGGCTTTATCGCCTATACGTAGTCAGCATACAATAATTAGCGTGTTGCTAAATGAACATCATTACACTGTTCTCGTAAAAATAAAATTTTTATCTGGAAGTCGTTTTATCCAAATGTATAAGAAAGAAAATGTGAAAAAACATTAGTCAACCAAAATTAAATGTCCTGTTTCAAAGTGAAAACACCAAAATACTTCAACTCAATCGTAAGCATAAATATTAGCAAAAATTATGTTAAAAAAATAACTTAGTTAACTAAAGCCATGGGCTTAGAAAAGGCCCATTTTGTATAGAGTTAAGACCCCATTAAAGGGGCTTAGAATTAAATTAGATTAAGCTGTCATAAGTCAACTATGAATAGACAGAAATTGATAGTCAAGAAAAATGTGTAAGACTGATAGATGAAGCAAAGAGAAGGCATACAAAGATGACCAGAAAATGCATTCAGTCACAGAAACTAGGTTGTCGCGATTTCTAGAAAATCTTCAATAGTGTGGTGAACAATGGCCAATCAACAATTCCCCCGCTATCCAACCACAATGATGTTGTTTGCACGGCAACTGATAAGGCTGAACTACTTGCCCAGCGTTTTGACTAAAACTCCACTTCCGACTCTGCAAACCACTCCCTCTCAAATTTCCCACTGCGGACTGAAGCCACACTTGATGACCTGGCCATCACCCCATTTCATTTCCGGAACATCATAAAAAAACCATGACACCTCCAAAGCATGTGGGCCCGATTTTATACGAATACTTGCCAAATATTGCTTCCCTGATAGCTGGAAAATTGCATCTGTGGCACCAGTTTTCAAGAATTGTGGAGATAAAACTGACCCTCAGAATTGTCACCCTATCATCAGTCTACTCCCGCTCTTTGAATCTCTAACCAATCTAACGATAGTCTGGCATCTCGTTAATGCTAAACTTCTTTCTGACCATCAGTATGGATTTAGGTAAGGACGGTCTACTGCGGATATCCTAATGGTCACCTCTGAACGCATATACCATACACTGGACAAGGCAGGTGAAGCTAAGGCAGCAGCGCTTGATATATCAAAAGCCTTTATCAAAGTCTGGCATAAAGGTCTTTTAATAAAAATGAATTCATATAGTATTACTGGACAAATATTTAATATAATTAGATTCTTCGTAACCAAAAGAAAGATTCAGGCTGTCTTCTGTGGCTGTTAGTGCAAACATGACATAAATACAGGTGTACCCAAGGGATCAATCCTTGGACCTTTATTGTTCCTAATCTTCATAAACGAGCTCCCTGATGACATTGTGTCTTGTCTGAGATGAATATATTTGCTGACAACACCACGCTCTACTCTCGTCATGTGGGTAAAACAAACGTGCACATATCCAAGGCAATGGCTGAATCCTTAGAAAGTGACTTCCAGTCTGTAGTGGAATGGGGTCATAAATAGATGGTAACATTTAATGCTGCTAAGACAAAGCTCCTTTCCATCAACAACTGCAAGAAACCTCTTCAACCACCGATTGCCATGACAAATAACGCCCTACCTGAGAATCCAACATAAAACACCTCGGCCTAACATTCACCACAAGGTAACATGAATTGGAACAAATACATAGAAGACATTGCAAAGGCTGCTGCAAAGAAAGTGGGCTTCCTCTACCATGCTAGAAAACTTTTCACACCGGACAGTATCCTATATCTCTACAAAGCCATCATCCACCCATGCATGGAGTATTGGTGTCACATCTGGGCTGGTGCATCATCCACTAGTCTCTCCCTCTTAGACAAGGTCAGAAAAAGAGTTTCTTATCTAGTAGGTCCCTCACTATCCAGCAAGCTCCAGCCTCTGTCCCATCCCTGCAATGTTGCATCCTTGTGCCTGTTTTACGAGTACTTCTATGGATTGTGCTCCGATGAACTTGCTGCTCTGATGCCCCTTGACGTAAATACACTAACCAACCCGACAATCAGCTAAGTCCCATCCATTCACTGTGGAGGTTCTGAGATGCCGGAGAGCCTTCTACTCCAATAGCTTCTTTCCCCGACCTTTGAACTCCCTCCCTGCTCTATGTTTTCTCCAACTGTACAAACATGCAGAAATTTAGAATTAATGTGAACAAGCATCTCACTGCACAGCTCCAATTTAGGATGATCCCCTAAACTTTCACCCTAATTCTCAGTAGCCCCTTACGTTTACAGTGGCAACTTGCCTTGTTTGGGGTGAACTAAGTTAAAAAAAAAAAAATTAAGAAAAAGGTTCTTAGAATAATCAAAATTTGCTCAATTTTTTAAATATGCTTTCATTCTGTTACATTAAACAATGACTAAAATTTAATTAAAATTCAAAATTAAAAAATGGCAAGACAACGGGAGGTTCTCCCTCAGAGACTCTTCTAATATAAAAAAATAAATGAATATGATCCGCTTATAACAATCTGCATAGGTAGAGTATCATTCCTACCAACATTAAAGTCCATAGATCTAATACGGTAAAAGTATTTACAAACATACACACACATCTTTTGTGTTTATATATGTATTATTGACCGCATAAGCTATACAGAAACGTGTTTCATTCTTGTAGGAAATCGTCAGGTTAAATACATTTAGTATATTTTTATAGCTCTGCTCATGTTGAAGTAAATACTGAAACAAAAAAAATATATATAGGCCCCTCACTCTGTCCTATCGCTGCAATGTTGCATCCCTGTGCTTGTTTTACAAGTATTTTAATGGAATGTGCTCCAACGAATGTGCTGCACTGGTGCCCCCTCAATGTAAATACTCCCGATCAACCCATAAATCAGGAAGATCCCACCCCTTCACTGTTGAGGTTCCCAGATGCCGGAGAGCTTTCTACTCTAATAACTTTTTTTTCTCGTACTGATAGCCTTTGGAATTACCTTCATGCTTCTGTTTACCTGACCGTACTCACAAGCAAACATTTAAATGTAATGCGAACAAGCATCCCAATGCAAAACTCCCCACATAGGATTCCCCTAATTCACAATAGCCCCCCCCCTACGTCTCAGTGACATTGTGTCTTGTTTGGGGTGAACTTAAGTATGAAAAAAAAATTTTTTTTAAATAACATAAAATATAAGTTTAGCTTTTGTAACTCATCAAAATATCAATAATTCGGACTTGTTCACATTTACTGACATTTACACTCTAGAAGAATTTACACGACGGAAGACCATTTCCTTTTGCACTCATTCATCATTTCCATTTCCTCTTGATTATATTGACGATCAAGATGATGTTTATTCATAAACATGTCTTATCAGAATTTCATTCATAAATAAAATAATCGTTTATGAGTGAGCAGCTCTATAATTATTCAAGTAGAATCTAATTACTCGTACAAGTTTTTTTTCTAGCAGCTTTTTTTTCCACTGTGAATCACTCTATTCCAGCCCTGGAGGTTCATTGCATCCTGAACGGTGATGTCAGCCAGTCTCTCTTCCAGTGTTGGATTCCAAGATATTTTCAATGTCAGACCTCACCATGGTTAACAACGTTTTCATCATGTCGTTTTTATCAGATAAAGAATGAAGTAGTGTCGATCGTATCCTTTATCTGGATTCCATGTGGGCGACATGTGGCATATCCAAATCAGCAAAGATGTCTATTCAGTAGGTGCCCTTCAATCTACGATAACCAGGCTACAATTGAAGAACCTCTGTCTTATGTAGATATTGTCTATAAAATATACATATCTTGTGTACATCATTTAACCGCACCGCATTTCATAACCATAGAATTCATCGAACAAAATTCTAATTGATCTGCAATTTAATTCAATTTTGTATTTAAACATGAAAATCATTTAACACAAAATTATGAATTGCTCAATTCTTACATTTGTTTTATACATCCATCAATGGGGATGATGTATATTGTCTTTCTCAGCGGTTTGGTTTGGTTTGTTTCACAGCATATCAACTATCTATGGGTTACTTAATGCCGAATAAAGTTGTCAAATATAATTGTATACGTATGATAATTATCTATATTCCTAGAATACATTGTTCTTAAATACCCTCACCCAAGCTAGGAAAAGATTCCGACAATCCCCCAAACCAGAGACCTATAGCATTAGTTTTGTGTTGTTTGGAATAACGTTGTCAAATAGAATTTCATTAGTAGGGTAATTATTTATATTCCCAGAATCACACTGCTCTTAGATGACCAGAATCACACTGCTCTTAGAAGGAAATTTTACAGTGAAAGTGAGAACATTACTCCTAGAAAGGAATTCCACTCTCAGAAAAACATTACTTGCTTTGGCATTGGTAATCTTCTTTGTTCTGTTGGAGCACATGGAGGAGCAGGTGCTAGTGTGATTGCAAGAATTAGGAGTGCATGGAGTAAGTTTAAGAAACTTCTGCCATTACTAATCTGCAGAGTGTTACTACTGTCGACCGAGGGAAGAGTCTATCAGGCATGTACGCACGTGTACACAATGTGATGTATGGCGGTAAAACCTGGCCAGTGAGAGTTGAGGACATGCGCTGCATGGAGAGAAAAGATATAAGAATGATACAATGGATGTGTAATACGAGTCTTAAAGTCAGGTTTAGATGAACTAGGAAGATGATTAAATCTGGCCAGTATAGGGAGATGTGTGCAGAACAGGAGACTTTGTTGGTTTGGTCATATTAAAAGAATAGATGAGAGTTCTTGGGTTAGTAGATGTAGAACAGTTGCAGCAAGGTCAGTTGGCAGGAGAAGGTCAAGAAGTGCATGGGAGGAAGTGATAAGGATGGATTTGGAAGAAAGGGGGATAAATAAAGACTTGGTCAGAGATAATTTAGATTTGAAGTAAATTAAATGCCAACATGTAAAACAGATTAAACCGGGTATAATGTAACTTGTAGTATCCATATTTCTTTAACTCAAAGTTGTTTTGGGCTGGACCATCCTCAAGCAGATCTAGCTACCTTGATCAGGATCTTGCATTACATGGTTCAATAAAGTCTAAACTGTAACTTAAAAAAATCCAACTTCAAATATTTTCAAGGTCACATGATTAAACTAACCAATAAGATTTCTGCCCACAATATGGAGCCACAGTTGACTCTAAAGCCAAATCATACCTATTAACTTCGAACATTTGTCTTAATTTTCAGTAAAATTAGGAATTATTGTGAAATTATTACATGAAGATGAATTCGATAAACAAGAACGTTCATTCAGTCCACATGTTTAGCGATTTAAAATTAAACATGAAAGACAGACAAAAATACTATTTTAAACTTAGAAGTGGCAAACTGATATAATATGCTATTTTAAAATTTGGCATTGCAGACCAACAAAAATGCTATTTCAAACGTAAGCGTGGCAAACAAGCAAAAAGACTTTTCCATATTTAAACATGACAGACTGACGGACGGACAGAAACTACTATCGAGATGTTTGGAAACATTTAAAATACGATGCGTCCATTCAGTCTGCATGCTTAGCAAGTAAAATTCTATTTCAAACCATAGCGTGATAGACCAACAAAAATGTTATTTCAAACTTAAGCATTTCAGGCAGATAAAAAAATGCTATTTTAAAGTTTAGCATGACGGACCAACGAAAATGCTATTTAAGATTTAAGCATGATAGACTGATAAAAATTCTAATTGAAACTTTAGTATAACAGACAAAAAAAAAAAAAAAAAAAAAAACACTATTTATAGTTTAACATGACAGACAAACAAAAATTCTATTTCAAACTTTTGTGACAGACTGACAAACGGAGCCTTTTATAGAGTTGTAAGTAAGAAGCATACATTTAATCTGTACGTTTGGTGATGAAAATTCTATTTCAAACTTTAACGGTTTAGACTGACAGACAAAGCCTCTTTTTAGAGATGTGTGGAGGCATCTAAAAAGTTCAAAGAAAAGCTTTGCAACAGACACCAACTCGTGTTGAGTAAGAAGTAAGGAAGAATGATGAATCTTTTCACATAGAAATACACAGAATGTAAACGTACAAAAGAATCTGTTTTTGTAAAATCAATCTGCTACAAAAACTGAAAGAATATATGCCAATGTTTTGCAATAAAGGAAATGCACAAGGAAATAAAATGATTTAAAGAACAAATAATAAAAAGTTCATTTTAGCTGTAACAGCTGTATACATTTACATAACTGGTTCAAAGACACATAAAAACCTTAAGACTTATGATTGTAATGTTGATCTAACCAAGAAGGGCAAACACTGATCCTAACTTATCAGTTTACAAGAATTGAGATCACTTCAATGCTCCCTAAACGTCAACTGCAACAAAGGAAAAAAAGATCTAAAAAAGTGTTTACATAAAAAGGACTCATATCACTAAAGTTAATATTCAATATGTACCTTAAATATAAATAAAATTTAAAAGATCTATCATAAATCTTTGAGGCATGTTCCTTATAATGGGGGCAATCACGACTACTTTATATTATCTCTAATGTGTGCATTACCATCAAGTACATTAAGAGAGTTGAGGGATCCTCTTTGGACTATTTTCATTATCAACATCATTTCTCTTCATATTATTGCAAAAGCAGTTTGGTGGGGGGGGGGGGACAGAGTTACACGGCATTAAGAATTTCATTGTTTTGTTCTACTCGGCATTGTCCAGGGGCAATAAATGTAAGATTACAGTCTTACAGTTAAAAGGGATAGCTTTCGTAAATGAATTACATTATTTTTATTTTTTTTGCAATACATTAAAACAGGAGAGAGGAATGAGCTGAGTGGGGAAGAAAGAGAGGGTTGAGGAGAGAGACGGAAAATGAGGGGAGGAAAAGAGAGAAAGATTTTTAAAAACGACTAGAGAGAGGGAGAGATATAGAAGTTTTAATATAAAGATGTTACACACGCTTATCTATTTTGTTCTTATAGCCCCGAGCAACGCCAGGTAGTCTTACTAGCCTATTTATAAAAATGTAATTGTCTGTGCATGAAAACATGTCTGAACACTGATCTATTGTAATTAAATAATACTGGATTAAATAAAGGGTTCCGTTCGAAATTCCGTCCAGATTCCGGAGTTCGAAAAGATACACCTGAAGAAGGCCGTAGGTTACAGCGACCGAAACGTTGTGATGATAACACTCAAGATGAGAACAGTAGTCCGAATGATCCAAATTCTACAAATTTCATTCATACTTTGGTATAAACATGAAACAAAATATTTCTGATTTATTCATAGAGATAGTTAAACATTAACATTTTGGTAATTTCGATAAAAATGTATTTATCTGTTAAATGTGACCGTAAAGAAAGGAAAAGAAAGAAATCAATTTGCCTTTTCACTTGCAATTTAGAAATAGATCACAACTTGTTAAAAATCAAGTCGGTCCCTCTAAAGAAAAGAAAATTTAACAAAAATGCTAAATATTTGTCCAGGAAATAAAACAATATTGCAAAACAACTATTTGTTATATTAAAATAAAAACAATCATTGAATTACAAAAACGATAACAAATAATAGTTAATTAATAAAATGAACTTTTTCAAAACACATGCAAATTAGTTCACCTTGCTACTGAGATCACATACACATAAGCAATATATAAAAAAAGATTGTGTGTCTATTGTATTAAGTTTAATGAACTTGATATAGGGTGTTTTGACTTTAGCTTTAGTGCGAGGAATGGGCCCAATTTTCGTCTGAAATTGTTACTTTCCTGCAATAAGCTTGAAACACTAGCGTCTATAGGTATTAATAATTTAAGATTCATTTATAAATATAATATATATTTATATACACACACATTTGCTTATCTATCTATATATATATAATAATCCAGGTAAAACATCCACAGGGTAGTAATCCAAAGAATTACTACCGGGTTTATAATTTCTTTTCTTCCATTTCATTCTTTCCTAATATGATCTACGGTTAAGATCGGGTTCTAACTCTGCCTGATGAGATCTCAGTTTGTAATAGCTGTTGATCGATAACATCGACATGCCAGTGTCGCAGATTTTGTACATGTCTGTGTAAATAAAAATAATTATATATATATATATATAAGCAAATGTATGTGTCTATAAAGAAATCTGACAAATGTTTGTTAAATGATAGTAGATATGACATTGGTTGGGACTGTGATTTCAGTAACATCCATGTCAGTAGTATCCTTTAACATGACCATCTAATGAAACAAAGGTGATTGGTTTGATTTCTTTGTTTCATGACAACATAGACATGGCAAAACAATCCCTATTTAATTCTATACGATTAATTGCACAAGAGTTGCTATTTTAGTCTTAGCTGAGAGAACATACCTTTCCCAACAGTATTAGTGTGTAAATGACTACAATAAAGTAACAAAGGTGATATTCCTATGAAGTAAAAACAACACGTTCAAATCAGATGCCCACCAAAAAACAAGCCGCGTATGCGTGGTCCCCCTCTGTATGTGACTCAATGTGGCGAGTGTAAAATGCAATAAATTTGGGCAATTTGGGGCATTTTTGATCCCCCTTTGACCTCCTGGGGGCGCGAACCAGAATTTTTCTGAGGTCAAGGATGCTCATTTTATATCCAGAACAATTGCCTCTACATTTTGGCCAAGTTTCAGAAAAATTGAATGGATGGATCAAACGTTATGGGAGAAAAGGGTCATTTTTTGCCATTTTGGGGGCTTTTGACCCTCTGGGGGCGTGAACCAGATTTTTTCCAAGGTCAGCAATACTTATTTTCTATTAGGAACAATTGCCTCCACATTTTGGTCAAGTTTCAGAGAAATTGAATGGATGGATGAAAAGTTATTGGGCAAAAAATGTCATTTTTTGCCATTTCGGGGGCTTTTGGCCCCCTGGGGGGCTAATTAGATGTTTTTTCAAAAATCGGAGAATGTCACTTTCTAACCTGACCAAAGTTACAACTTCATGCAAAATTTCAGAGAAATTCGATGGATGGTTGCGGAGAAAAATCCGTACGGACAGACGGACATGCCTCAAAACATAAGTCCCCCGATTTTATAAATCGGGGAACCAAAAACACAAGGGTTTAGAACCAACATCGATGGTGTAGAATCGTTTCTCCTAGCACTAAGTGAACCCAACCTTCACCCCTCCCTCTCCTCAAATCGATTTGACATGACTGGATACCTCGATCTCTACCGTAAAGACTGACATGCACATGCACAGACTTGGTGTTTATGTTGAGAGTACCTTGCCCTTGACTAGAGAACACTCTAAAATCAGACGATCAAACCTACATGTGCTTTAGATTGACCTTGCAACACTGATATTTCATATACCGTTCTCCTTCGATTAAGGACTCTACCCTGCTCAACTTTGTCTCAGATAGCATAGATGCAGCACTCTCACTAGATCCTAGTGCCCAAATATTTTTGGATTTTAATGTCCACCACCGTGATTGGCTTGGATTCTCGACTTATTGGTAACTGCATGTACCGTTTCTCCATTGAACACTCCTTCTCTCAGACTGTTACTTTCCCGCCCCGCCTGCCCCTAAGAGCGTGAAGACCAGCAAGCCTCACTTCTCGACCTATTCTTGACATCACTACCCGAGGCTTTTGTGATGAGTGCCCATAGCCCACTGGGGAATGCTGATCATCTTGTGGTAATGATTGGTATCACCCTATAGTCCAAAATCCGATCAGCTCTAATTGAAAATGACTAGATGCTTCAAAAGGGCTGCTTGGGAATCCATCAGATATCACATCAGAGAAGAACCATGAAGTGATTTTTTTTATCAGTGCACAAATGAGTTAACCGAATGGGTCAAAGAAGGCAGTGGAAATTCAATATCAAGCCCCATTCTTTCCAATTGTTCACTTCGAAATGTGCAGCTATTACTCAGAAGCAGCAAGCATTCCATCAATTCTTCCGCCACAGCTCAACTAAAAATATTATTGGTAACTGCATGTGTTAAGATTAAATAGAGTTGTTCCCCTTGGACCGTTTTGATTAAGTTGCCTCCCTTTGAGAACGTGACTTTACGAGACTTCATTTTGGCAGTATAAATATCGGTCAGCCATCTTTGTTTTGCTTGGTTCTAGATAATCTTCTTACCGGCCACATGTGCCAAATAAACATATCAACTTATATCCATTTTCATCAGCTTTATGTGTCGTTTTTCATGGTAGCAGAGCGTAGTTATGGCTTTGAACTACAAAAATCCACCGATTTTTAATGAACAAAGTTATGAAGAATGGAAAAATGAGCTATTTATATGGCAGCTCATGACGGACATTGATAAAAAGAAACAGGCCTTGGCGGTAACACTATCTCTAACCGGGAAAGCTAGGAAAGCAGCATTAAACTGTGACAAAGACGAACTGCACAGAGAAAATGGCATGGATACCCTCATATCTGCACTGGATGGATTATTTTTGAGAGAAACTATAGACACAGCTTACGAAGCATATAGAAACTTCGACGGATTCAGGAGACCGGGACACATGGCAATCTCTGAATATATTATAGAATTTGACCAGCGATACCAAAAAAGTACTAAATATAAAATGAGTCTGCCAGATGCTGTACTGGCATGCAAGCTTTTGGATAACGCAAATTTACCCAACCAGCAAAGACAGTTAATCCTGACAGCATGTGCGTCGGATGAATTATGTTATGACAGAATGAAGTCTGCCATGAAGAGAATTTTCGGCGACATTTTGAATAAACAAAATGCAGTCACGGACTCGAAAAAAAATACCAACATTATGATGACTGAACAAGAGACGGCATTATTCACCGACCAAGGTAAGAGGCGTCAGTCATATCGTCCTTTTTCAAAAACATACAACAAAATTAAAGGGACCAATCCGGCTAACAGATACGGTAAAACGAGTAGATGTCGGATTTGCGAAAGTGTGCTTCATTGGTGGAAAGACTGTCCACATAAGAATGAGTCTGTTAAATTTACAGAAAATGTTAATTCAGAAAATAATGTAGCAATAAAAATTGCCATGTCAATTGCTTCAGACATAGCAATAGTTTCCGCAGCCAGGGTACTATGCACAACGCGTCGAATCTTCTTTGAACTCCACCAAATTGGGGAGAATGGACCCTACAGTTTTCTATTGGATCTCTAAGACTGGTCACCTGACTGGCATACTGGCTTGCCATGTTGATGATTTCATTTGGTCAGGTGATCAACAATTTAATAACATCATGGATAAAGTGCGGAAGGTCTTCAATGTTGGAAAGGAGGACAGTGAAATCTTTAAGTATTGTGGAATTGATCTTAGCTGTATTAATGACACAATACATTTGAACCAGGAGAATTACTCCAAAGAAATATCACCAGTTGTTGTGGATTCTCTGAGAGCTATGCAGAAAGACTCACAACTCTCAGAAAATGAAAGAAAATCACTGCGATCAAAAGTAGGGCAGCTGTTATGGTTGGCACACCAGAGTCGGCCAGACTTGCTGTTCGATACCTGTATATTAGCAACAAACATTAAAAATGGCACTGTGTCTGATCTACTACACGTAAACAAAATCATTACCAGAGCCAAATCATCTAAGCTATCACTAAAATTTCAACCCCTTGGAAGAGATGAAGGACTACACTTGATGGTATTTAGTGATGCTGCTATGGGTAATCTACCAGATGGTGGTAGTCAGGGTGGTTATATAATCCTACTTGTGGGTGAATCTGGTAAATTCTCCCCAATTTGGTGGAGTTCAAAGAAGATTCGACGCGTTGTGCATAGTACCCTGGCTGCGGAAACTATTGCTATGTCTGAAGCAATTGACATGGCAATTTCTATTGCTACATTATTTTCTGAACTCACTACAGGTAAGCCCAATCCGCATGAGCTACCTATAATATGTGTCACAGACTGCAAATCTCTCTTTGAGGCTGTAAAATCAACCAAATCAGTTAAAGAGAAACGACTCAGAATTGCAATTAGTGGAATCAAGGAAATGATGTCAAATGGACTAATAAAAGAATTCCAGTGGTGCAGGGATAGAGCACAATTAGCGGACTGCCTAACAAAGAGGGGTGCATCACCCTTTCTTCTAAGAAGCGTGCTGCAGGAAGGCATGATCAATACACAAGAACAATTAACCCCATAACTTAATAAAAAAAAAATTAAAAAAATACTTATGAGATTTGTTAAGATTAAATAGAGTTGTTCCCCTTGGACCGTTTTGATTAAGTTGCCTCCCTTTGAGAACGTGACTTTACGAGACTTCACGAGACTTCATTTTGGCAGTATAAATATCGGTCAGCCATCTTTGTTTTGCTTGGTTCTAGATAATCTTCTTACCGGCCACATGTGCCAAATAAACATATCAACTTATATCCATTTTCATCAGCTTTATGTGTCGTTTTTCACATGTATAGTTTCTCCATTGAACACTCCTTCTCTCAGACTGTTACATTCCCAACCCGTCTCCAAAATTGCAGGGATCAGCAAGCTTCACTCCTCGGCTTGTCCGTGTCCTCACTGCCCGAAACTTGTACGACAAATGCCCATAGCTTGCTCAGAACGTTTATCACCTTGTGGTAATGATTGATATCACCCTAAAGATCGTCCCAAAGCCAATCAGATGTTACTTAAAATGACCAGATATTTCAAACAGGCTGATTGTAAATCCATCAGGGACCACATCAGAGATGCCCCATGGAATGAAACTTTTTCTCTCCCTGCTGATCAGTGCACAAATGATTTAACTAAATGGGTCAAAGTAGGCATTGAGCACATGTCCCCACGCAGAAATTCTATAGAAGCTCCACTCTCCCCAATGGTTCACCTCGAATTATGCAGCTGCTATTGCTCAGAGGCAGCAAGCATTCCATCAATTCAACCGCCATAAGTCAACTAAAAATAGACAGAAATTTGTAGCATCAAGAAATCATTCTAAAATTGTCATAGCTCCAGCCAAGAAAAGTTATTAGATGAGCAGAAAACGCATTGAGTCAACGAAACTAGGAAATCGTGATTTCTGTGAATAATAATAGTGTGGTGAACAATGGGCAATCTACAATTTCCCCACTATCCAACCACAATGATGTCATTTCTACGGCAACTGATAAGGTAAAACTACTCGCACAACGGTTCGCCTTGAAATCCACTTTGGACTCCGCAAACCATTCTCTCCCAAATTTCCCATTGTGAACTAAAGCCACACTTGATGAGCTGATGATCACCCCTTCCCATGTCCGGGATATCATAAAAAAAACTTTGACACCTCCAAAACATGTAAACTAGATCTTATCGCAGTAATAGTAATAAAGTAATGCTCTGCTGAGCTGGACCCCGTCTTCTCAAAACTATAACAAATGTCTTGCCAAATCTTGCTTCCCTGATAGCTGGAAAATTGCATCTGTGGTACCAGTCTTCAAGAACTTTGGTGATAGAACTGACCCTAATAATTATTGCCCTATCATTGCTGAAATCTTTAGATCTTTAACCAATCTAGCGATAGTCCGCCATTTCGTTAATGCTAAACTTCTTTCTGATCATCAGTATAGATTTAGGTAAGCACATTCTACTTTATATATCCTAACGGTCATCTCTGAACGCATATACCATACACTAGACAAGGCAGGTGAAACTAGGGCGGTAGTGCTTGATATATCTAAGGCCTTATAAGGTCTGGCATGAAGGTCTTCATGAAAATGAATTAATATGGTATTTCTGGACAGACTTAATATAATTAGATCCTTCGTATTCAAAAGAAATATCCAAGTTGTCTTCGATGGCTGTTAATCAAAGCAACATGACATAAATATGGGTGTACCTCAGAGAGCGATCCTTGGACCTTTATTGTTCCTGATTTTCATAAACGACCTCCCTGATAAAATTGAGTCTGAGATGGGTATATTTGCTGATGACACAACGCTTTACTCTTGACATGTGGAAAAAAAGACAATGGCTGAATCCTTAGAAAGTGACTTCCAGTCTGTAGGTGAATGAGGTCATAAATGGATGGTAACATTTGATGCTGCTAAGATAAAGTTTCTTTCCTTTAACAACTAAAAGAAACCTCTTAAACCACCGATTACGATGGATAATAACACCCTACCCGAGAGTCCAATGTTCAAACTCCTCAGCCTAACATTTACAGGTAACATGAGTTGGAACAAATGCATAGAAGACATTGCCAGGGCTGCTGCTAGGGAAGTGGGCTCCCTCTACCATGCTAGAAAACTTCTCACATCGACCAGTATCCTATATATCTACAAGGCCTCCATCCGCTAATGCATGGAGTATTGGTATCACATCTGGGCTGGTACACTAACCACTAATTCCTCCCTCTAAGACAGGGTCCAAAAAAGAGTCGTTAATCTAATAGGTTCCTCACTATCCACCAAGCTCCAGCCCCTGTCCGATCGCCACAATGTTGCATCCTAGTGCTTGTTTTACAAGTACTTCAATGGAATGTGCTTTGATGAACTTGCTGCTCTGGTGCCCCCTCGACGTAAATACACTCGACCAACCTAACAATCATCGAAATCCCATCCATTCAGTGTGGAGGTCCCCAGATGCCAGATAGCCTTCTATTCCATTAGCTTATTTCCCCGAGCTGCCGGCCTTTGAAACTCCTTCCCTGCTCCCTGACTGTACCGACATGCAGAAATTTAAATGTAATGTAAAAAAAAAAGATCTCGCCACACAACTCCTCTCTTAGGGTACCCCCTTTAATTTCTGACAACTAATCCACAGTGGCCCCTTACGTTTCAGTGGCAGTAAGCCTTGTCTGGGGTGAACTCAAGTTTAAAAAATTATTTCTTAAATAAACTCCAATAAAAATAGAAAAATCCATTCTATGTTCTACTTAGATAACAAGCAATTAAGTTCACATTCAATTTTATGGGCACCATGTATATTATGAGTGAGGAATGTTGCAGTTTTCAAACAAATAAATTAAGTATTAAAAAAAAAATAGGCAAACTTTTATATCCCAATAAAATGTATTTTTCTTTAAACAATAAACTACTTACATCATACTCATAAAATTAGATTTGTCCCAATAGTCACTTATTGCTACTTTACATGAAACGACCATAAACAATTCTCACTTTTTTATATTAATAATTCAAATCAGCTACTCTTCTTTCTTGGCCAAGATCAAAGTGTAGTATCTGTTCCGATGGATACTGCACCCCATAGACTGGTATCGTCTTGACCTTCTAGGCTTGATTCCGCCAGTCTGTGCATTTGTCTTATGCAGTTCTAGGAGGTCCACCCTCCCAGGCTTTGCTTCCCCTCTTTGGGGAGGAGAAAGTTTATTGCTTACTGCCTCAGGCGCCCCTACCGGGGAATGCCGACGGGGCTGCCCAGGCAATTTTTAATGGCCAGAGTGTTCACCTTCTCAGGCGCTGGCTTTTCAAGTCCCACTTTCCCGACCCGACCTTGGGTCACATCTTACCTTGTGGGAGTAAGATAAAACTGGCCTTGTGCCTAACCTCCTGGAGAGGAGGTAAATAAATACTCTTGATGTTACATACTATTTATAGATATACAGTTATTCCGCAATTTTGTTGAATTGACTTCTTATTTGTAATAGTTAACGTTTTTTTTTGTTTAGAATGCAAATGTGTTTAGTTTGAATGGCAAAATATTAAATGAAAGTTTTTTTTAATTTTCTTCAAGAGAGGGGGGGGGGTCATAATATTTCCGAAAATCATATTTTTATTTTACACGAGAGCAACGGCAAGTGCATCAGGTTTATACACACACAAACACACATTTTAAATTTATAAATATTAAAATATATATATATATATATATATATATAAAAAGCTCTACTTCATAAGAACATTGAGCTTCTATAGTTTTTGGCAAGTTTGAAACAGAGTTCAATTTGGAAAGCTTTTTCTTCCCAAGTGAATTTTAAATAATAATAATATATATATATATTAGCTATACATTAGATAAAGCCATATAAACATCATGTATACATTAGATAAAGCCATATAAACATCATGTATACATTAGATAAAGCCATATAAACATCATGTATACATTAGATAAAGCCATATAAACATCGTGTATACATTAGATGAAGCCATATAAACATCGTGTATACATTAGATAAAGCCATATAAACATCGTGTATACATTAGATGAAGCAATATAAACATCGTGTATACATTAGATGAAGTCATATAAACATTGTGTATACATTAGATGAAGCCATATAAACATCGTGTATACATCAGATGAAGCCATATAAACATCATGTATACATCAGATAAAGCCATATAAACATCATGTATACATTAGATAAAGCCATATAAACATCATGTATACATTAGATAAAGCCATATAAACATCATGTATACATTAGATAAAGCCATATAAACATCATGTATACATTAGATAAAGCCATATAAACATCATGTATACATTAGATAAAGCCATATAAACATCATGTATACATTAGATAAAGCCATATAAACATCATGTATACATTAGATAAAGCCATATAAACATCATGTATACATTAGATAAAGCCATATAAACATCATGTATACATTAGATAAAGCCATATAAACATCATGTATACATTAGATAAAGCCATATAAACATCATGTATACATTAGATAAAGCCATATAAACATCATGTATACATTAGATAAAGCCATATAAACATCATGTATACATTAGATAAAGCCATATAAACATCATGTATACATTAGATAAAGCCATATAAACATCATGTATACATTAGATGAAGCCATATAAACATCGTGTATACATTAGATAAAGCCATATAAACATCGTGTATACATTAGATAAAGCCATATAATCATGTATACATTTCATAAAGCCATATAAACATCATGTATACATTTCATAAAGCCATATAAACATCATGTATACATTTCATAAAGCCATATAAACATCGTGTATACATTAGATAAAGCCATATAAACATCGTGTATACATTAGATGAAGCCATATAAACATCGTGTATACATTAGATGAAGCCATATAAACATCGTGTATACATTAGATAAAGCCATATAAACATCATGTATACATTAGATAAAGCCATATAAACATCATGTATACATTAGATAAAGCCATATAAACAGTGTATACATTTCATAAAGCCATATAAACATCATGTATACATTAGATAAAGCCATATAAACATCGTGCATACATCTAATAACCAAACTGTATTAAATTATGACGCTATGAAATTTAAAAAAAAAATGATTTCGATTTTGCAGAGCTTACTGTTCAAATTTTCTTCATCATTTTTTCTCTTTTTTCCCTTTTGTTTGTGTATTTTGTACATTTCTTCCATTTACCCACTCATTTATTTGATCTCCCCTCCCTCTCTCTTGACCGGATATTTTACCTTGCTGTTGACCTTCTGCACTGTGTACATTTCGCTATTTATTCTCTTTCTCCTCTCTAATTGTTTTTACTTTCTCTATTCTCCTTAATTGTTTGTCTGGGTTAAAGGTCTTTGACCTGCATAAATATGTATATGTGCCTTAAAACCATACGCCATGGGCCAACCTAAGCCTCGGTAGTGAAATTAGATATAAGGAAACTGTTCGGAAGAAGACGGATGACATGCACCGTGTGGGACCTTTACCAGTTGTATTATCATAAGATGGTATTTAAAATAGTATTTTTTTTATACTAGCATTGTATCAAAGTTAAGTCTGGTATTGTGTGAACCCTAGTTTGAAGAATTATTAAAAACTAGCGGGACCCATGGAAGTTCCACAGTTGTATCCTTCGTCTGTTTTATATTGCTTCCGTGCTTACAAATATTTCCATTCTATGGGCGTCGAGCACAAACGAAGACCTTACAATATCATTATACCATCTTTGTTTAAACTGGAACATTCTTATCTAATTACTCCGGTTAATTTTGTTTACGAATATATATGGTTATGAGGGTCTACCTCCAAAATCCCATGTAAGAGTTTGTGACATATTTCCATTCTATGGACGTCCTGTGCAACTGCAGATCCTACAATATTATTGTACCATCTTTGGACAGAACAGATACCACACTTTGATCTTAACCAGAAATCATAGAAAGTGTATTTTAGTTTGAGTTTCATGTTTGACACAACAGCGATATTAGATGAAATAAATTTACTTTTTTTTTTACATTGCAACTTCAGAGATCAGGCGATCCCATCTTTAAAAAAAGGTGGAGGTTGATAACATATGTACAGACATGAAATTCCTATAGATATGATATTATTATATAGATTTTAGTGCATTTAGTTTTTCTGTGGTATTGAGGGTTATTTTTGTTCTTTCTTTGTATATTTTCATTTATGGAAATAAGTCAATGACTAGTGGGACCCATGGAAATTCATCAGTTATATCCTTCATCTGTTGTATATTGTTATCGTGCTTCAAAATATTTCCATTCTATAAACGTGTGGGGGGCAACACAGACTTCACAATATTACTATAGCACTTTTTTTCAAACTGAACTATACTTATCTAATTACTCTGGTTAATGTAGTTTCAGAATATATTTAGTTATGGAGGTCTGGTCTATCTTCAAAACCCTTATAGATGGACGTTTAGCATGAATGCAGACATCACAATATCTAACCTGAAATGCAAGTGTATTTTAGTTAGAGTTTCACATTAGACACAATAGCGACATCCGATGAAATTTTTTAAATTACTTTTTTTTGCATTTCATCTCTGGCAATCGAGCAATCCCATCTTCTTAAAAAGGCTGGAGGGTGATAACTTATGTACGAATATGAAATTGCCTTAACGCATTATTATATAGATGAATTCAATAATGCAAGCCAGCCATTATGTAGAATGAAATTTAAGATGGCAATTCAAATGGAGTTCAGATCAAACCACTAAGATGATCACAAAGCAATATCAAACACCGAGTTAACTTCTTTTTTTTTGTCCAGTTGATAAGAAAGATTTTATAAAACTAAATCTACCACACAATTACATTTTTTTCTAATAGAGTAACATTTTTTGGAACAAATCAAGTTATTAGTGTAAATACTTAAGAATAAATTGAATGAATTCAGAAATAAATGGCAAAAGTATAAATTTAGGACATTTTCGGCATCTATCTTATGAAATATGTAAGTGAATATGATCTCTATATTCATATATTCTGTGAGATTGTAGGTAATTATATATGGCAACAAATATACGTTCTCTCGACTGCATAATTTTTGCTAGTAAATTTTACTCTTACTTGAAATGTGAATAAAATTGAAAAAATAATACTAAAAAGAACAAAACATTTCAAAGATAGAACATTCCTAGATTTCAGTTTATATTTAAATTTATTAGAAAATTATAAATTTAAATTTTATCAATAAATGTAATAATACAACAAAGCAAATAATAACTACCTAAACTGTCATAACATGAATTATTCAAACTACTGCTCTCATCTTGGATGTTATTCGCACGTTTCGGCCGATCTAACCTCAGACCTTCTGAAGGTGTGTCATATTGCACTCGATAATCTTTATGTCAAACTCTGGAGTCTGTACAGAATTTCAAACTGAACCCTTTATTTAATCCATGGACCTGTGGCACAACGGATAAAGGTGTTAAGTAAAAGTCGGATCTAAGTGACTCTTCTGGGGGGTTATGGTTCAATCCTCAGTACAGGCGATACTAAGAATATAATGGCCGATGGAACGAGAACAATTTATTTCTGTTCGAAATTCTGTACAGATTTCTGAGTTCAGCAAAGATGCACCTGAAGAAGGTCAGAGGTTACATCTGTCAAAACATTATGAGAACAACATCCAAGATGAGAACAGTAGTCTTAGTAATAGAAACTAGCAAGACCCGTGTAAATTACACGAAATGATGTTTTCAATACTAATTATCTTGTTCCTAACCTATACATATTTGAATAAAATATAAGATTTGACTTGTATACTTATTTTAAAAAATGAACAATACATGAAACAATTTACAAAACTTCTTTATATACAATATTTCTAGTGAAGGTAGTTCCTCTCATCTGGCCATGAGTAGAATTATTCTGAGGACAAATTTTCACTCTTACACTGTTAATAGACCTTGCTCTTGAAAAGGCTACATAAAGTTGTCCATGAGTAAAGCAAGGTTGTGGTAGGTAGATCCCAACCTTATCGAAAGTCTGTCCTTGAGCTTTATTAATGGTCATTAAATATGATAGGCTTTTGATGTAAGTGTGACACACAAAATAACACACATGCTATCGTATTAATATGTGTCGTCCCCTCCTTACCTACCCCCCCCCCCATTCGACGTAGAAAAAAAAAATCTTAGCGGTTGGTTGGGATCGAACTATAAACCAGTCGGGGCGACGTCAAAATCCTACGTCGCTAACCATTGTGCCAAAGGGAAATACTTGAAAATATTACGAAAATTAGGTGACTTGAATACTTTTCCAAATCTAGGTGTGGCACGCATGCGCAGAGCTTTTGATGTAAACGTGACACACGAACACACACGCTATCATATTAATATATAGATTACTTAAGACGTCTACCCGGTCATGGCCGATGGAACGAAAACAATTTATTCCTGTGGATTAAATAAAGGGTTCAGTTCGAAATTCTGTACAGATTTCTGAGTTAGATTCTCGAGTTCGACAAGATGCACCTGAAGAAGGTCGGAGGTTACATCGGCCGAAACATTTTGAGAACCACATCCAAGATGAGAAGAGTAGTCTTAATAATACAAATTATCAATCCTTCTCATCTATAAAAAAATAATACAGTTAATGGCAGCTCAACGCTTTTCATAATGCTTTACAGAAAATGGACAGAAAGCCACAATAAACAAATGTAAAAAATTCAGATAATGAGAAAGCAACCATTAAAACGTTTCTAACCGTGCAAACTCCGCTGCATCGCAGTACGGAGATTAATTGGATTGAGGCTGACAACTATTCTGCAAAATGCCGAGGTAGCAATTATTTTCTGTAAGAAATACTTTTTGGTAACTAACTTGCAGTAAGTCCAAAGATGGAATACTGATGCCACATCTGGGGAGGTGCCGCACAGAGTACTCTTTCCTGACAGAGTACAAAACCGACTTCAAAATCTAGTGGAGGGGGGGGGTCTCTTTTTTCCCTCCAACCACTTTCTAACAGAAGCTACGTTGCTAGTCTCTCTCTACTCTATCGTTATTTTCATGACATTCACAGGAATAACTCATCCTCTACTTAGTGCAACGATAAAATTATTTTCTTAACCCCTCTAGCGTTAGGCAGAATTTCCATGGACCGAGCTTTCTTTGGGGAACACATTACCGTTGGACTGTTTCCCTGCTGATTACAACTTCGTTGTCTTCAAATCCAATGTCAAAAATTTCTTGTCATGGACCACCCCATAAGCAATCAAACAGTGTTCCTCATCTTTTGGCTGGCAATTATTCCCATCTCATTAACCTTTATCCTCAAGTGGCTATTGGCCTTGATAAGCAGTAAGCCCAATAGGTTTGGTTGTTTTGTTTTACGGCATATCAACCCTTTTCAGGTTATTTTGGTTATTTTGGTAAACGTTTTTATTCTTCAAGTTCTTTATATCTTCAAATATTTATTTATTGTGTTTGGTTTGGCTGTTTCGTAGAGGAAAATTGTTGTTTTTGTTTCTGGCTTTGCAGAACATGATTGAGTTTTGCAAAGAGAAAGGAAAAAACAATAACATCAATGTTTGGTGCATTTTAGGTCAGGAAGCCAGTATTTTAAGACAGGCCTGATCTGGTAGCACCAGTGACCCCATTAGGAAAAATAAATAGTGTGTTAATATTTACTAACAAATAAATGCAACAAGCAACGAAAACATGTCCTTCATTAACTCCAACATTTACCCTAAATTTGGGGTAGTGATCGAGAATGCCAGGACCAAAGTCAAGATCCTTATTTGGCTTTGCCTCATGATTTAAACTTTTGTTTGTTCATACTAAATACTAAAGTACTTACACATTATTTAAAAAAAAAAAAAGGTAAAATAAAATGTTACAAAAAAAAAAAAGGTAAAATAAAATGTTACAAAGGAAAAAAAAAGGTAAAATAAAATGTTACAAAGAAAAAAAAAAGGTAAAATAAAATGTTACAAAGAAAAAAAAAAGGGAAAATAAAATGTTATAAAGAAAAAGAAAAAAAAAGGTAAAATAAAATGTTACAAAGAAAAAGAAAAAAAGGTAAAATAAAATGTTACAAAGAAAAAGAAAAAAAGGTAAAATAAAATGTTACAAAGAAAAAAAAAAAAAGTAAAATAAAATGTTACAAAAAAAAAAAAGAAAAAAAAAAAGGGAAATAATGTCTCTTTGTCTTGTTTACATGTTATCGTTTCTTTGTCTATGGAGAGAGTTAAGCTGCCATAGACTGTTAAATGCTTTTTTTTTATTACTTTTGTTTTACCACAGAAAAAGTAATTAAGAAAAAAAAAAAAAAAAAGGATGCTGCAGAAATTAGTTGATATTTTAACTAAATTTAGTTATTTTTACTTTCTTAATTTATTTTCCTATCGATTTTATTTATTGAAGTATGAGAGATGTGAGTAGCCAATGGGTAAAGAAGCTGAAATCAAGATGAGTTTCCCAACCTGTGTGTGGAGTAAGAGGGCAGCGCCAAAAAAGCAACTTCTTTCTGAAACAACACCAATCAGTTTCAAGATACCAAGTGTGCATGTGGGGGAAAGGAGATTGGAAGTAATTCTTTGATGAAACAAGTCATCTAACTCCCCTATTCCCATCATGAATCTTTTGCCGTCTTAGGCTTCACAGCGAAATCAACATTTTCAGTTTACAAAGAGAACTGTCATAAGAGGAGAAAAAGGAAAGAAAGGCAAGACTGAAAAAGGAAGAGGAAGAAAGAAAAAAACAGGAAAAGAGAAAAAAAGATAAGCTAGAGAGAGGAAGAAAGAAAAAAGAAAATCGAGCCAAATAGCGACGAAAAAATAAGGAGGTAAGGCTCCAGCAATTCTGAGAGGCTTTAGTAATTTAAGTGGAAATCCGCTTTTGCTGGATAAAAAAAAGCGGATTTCAGCTAAAAAGCAGAGAACTCGCATACCTGAAGTATTTAAATAAATAGAACATTTAAATTAGTCTCTAATTTTATAAATTACAATAACTCTGATTTATACAATATTTTCTCTTGTAAATAATTTTTTTAATATTATTAATATTGACCAAATAAAAAAAAATAAAATTTAAAATTATTCAAAAAAAATTACATTAACAGTTACACACTAATGAGGTGTCACCAAATAATGTAATAATATAAGAAAATATAATGGAACACTCACTACAGTTCCATTGTAAAATTCACTTAATTCGACTAAATAAGAAAGTAAATAAATTTAGTTATTTCTTTTTTTATCGATTCCCTTTAAAATTTATTCCAAATAATTTTAAGCATTAAAAACTAAATAAAAAAAATCAATAATATATGCAAATGATTTATTAAAATCATTTTTTTAATTAGCCGTCCATTTATTGTATGAACCATTATTTTGTTCGATATAGAAATTTAAAAAAAATCTGACTCCAACTCCTAGCATTCTTACGAGTCTGACTCGGACTTCTTCCAAAATCTGACTTCCTATAACTCTACAACCCTGGTCATAAATCTAAGAGTGTAGTGACATAGTTTTGGTTACAGACAGACAGTCTCCCTTATAATCACACACTAATATATACATATATATATATATATATATATATATATATATATGAGAAAGGAAGGATGAGAGTAATCCGACATAATGGGAAATGAAAAAAGAAAACAACCAAGAGATAGGATGATAATTTGAAGAAAAATGTCATGCATTTTTCTTCAAATTATCATCCTGAGGAAGTCTTACAATAGACGAAACGTTGATGAATATATAAAAAATATCTCTTGTTTTTTTCCTTTTTCATTTCCCTATATATATATATATATATATATATATATATATATATATATATAATGTGTGTGTGTGTGTGTGTTTTAAGTTTGTAAGTGTATTACTAAAAGTTGAAATGACATTATTGAAGTTAAGAGATACTCCAAAGAGGTGTAATTGTTTTTATCGTGGGATTGATTGATTGATTAGAATATCATATTTTTGTCAAGTTTCAAATTCAGTTGAAATGGGAGTAACCTGCAAGGCAAGTTATTAAAAAAATTATTTAGTTATATAAAAAAAATCATCTGACCACAAACTAACAAGTCTTCATAATAAAGCAACACATTCTAAGAACATAGAAGAGTAAGATGGGGCGAACCCAATAATTAAACTAACATGATATTCTCTAAGATATCATACTACTGATGATATTTTCTATGGATATCATTTGTAATTATCACACTATAGATGATAGTTTCGAAGGATATCATGTATTGCTCAAAGATATGTCACTGTTGATGACTTATAACATAAAATAAACATATTACTTTGATATTTTTTATATTACTATATATTTTTGATTGATCACCTTTAAAACTCATTGATATACAAACCATTTATATTGATAATCGTTGAGATATATATATATATATATATATATATATATAAGTAAGCCAAATTCAATTACATTCCAAAAGCATAGATTCTTTTACTTTTCTTACAAAGCATTTGTCAAAACAGATACATTTCAGTGCAAATTATTTTACAAATCGTATCGATTAAAGTGTTTCCATTAAAGTGAACCAAACAACATTATTAAGTCAATATTGGATTTGTTCATCTCAAGCTCGTCAGAAAAGTTCATAAAAAGTTCATTAATTTGAAAAAATTATACAACGTATTGTGACATGATAGATAAAAGCGTTCAGCGTTTTTTTCAAATTAATAAACTTTTTATGAACTTTTCTGACGAGCTTGAGGTGAACGGATCCAATATTGACATAATAATGTTGTTTGGTTCACTTTAAGCAAAATTATTCGTAAAATAATTTGCACTGAAATGTATTTGTTTTGAAAAATGCTTTGTAAGAAAATTTTTTTTAAATATTGGCTTTTGGAATGTAAATGAACTTTGCTTACTTATATATGCTCTGTTGTTACTGGTTGACATTCATCGAGCTTAAATTGGAAGAGGTTGGTAAACAAAGTTTTGAAAGTATATGCTAAGACACATTTTCACAATATATATATATATATATATATAGATATATATATAGCCTGACGATTCCGTCCAAGGATGAAACACGGAAGCCTCTGTGTAGCTTAATTACCATAAATATATTTTCATAACTTAGCTCTATTCATATATGGAGCACTGTAGAAGTAAATATGAAAACTGATACATAAAAAATTATATCTCCTTATAACATTTTATGTGGATACATGAATATATATATATATATATATATCTATCAGGAATCTATATCAAATTTTGAACTGTAACTTTTTATTTAATTCACAGGGGTAGATTGTTCTCATTCAATCAGCCATGATGAGGTAGAAGCCTCAAGTAATTTTTTATTTTATTCTATGTATCGTCTGTAGTGAGGATTGAACCTTCAACTTCCATAAGACTATCACTAAGAACATATTCTTACTTAACACCTTTATTCTTTGCTCCTATGTTTTATAAATTTAAAGAACTTAACATTACATCATTTTTTTTTTTTTTTAATAAAGTGACCTTTATTTTGACAATCTACAACAAAAAGTAGACAAAAAGTATTCGGCATTAGTTCAAAGCAAATTATTTATGCTTAAAAGTTTTTTGCCAATGAAAACAATATGTAAATACATTCATCGTAGTTACTTACTCTCTTGTGCAAATACTAAGTAGTATATTTTTTTCCACAAAATTTCAAATATTTTTCTTAGTACTAGCTATAAAGTTGGAAATTTACATACCCAGGTACTATACCAACACCACTCAAAAAGCGTGTATAAACTAGTTTGAAAATACATATTTTGGTTAAATTTGGAATAGCATGGTGTTTGAGTGACTTCAGATCTTTTTAGCTGCAAATAGAATGGGTGTGCTGAATCTACACTTGGCCTTGTAAAGCTGAAGGAATATGAGATATTATATTTTAACCTCCTTTAGCAACATGAGGCCCCCAACACATAGTCGTGGTCTCCATGTTCACCCACAGCAGATATACCATAATAGTTTTTGTCTCAATAGAAGAAAGGCGGGATTCTCTGTCCGTGTTTTGGCTTCTTGGAACATACTGCGAGAGGAGATCATGATGATTCTTACCATATGCAGGTTTAATGTCACCTTGGACAAACATTCAGGCGGCATATAGATGTAGATGCAATATCTTCTGCCTTTTTACATTGCTTGCTGCACTTTGCAATTTTTTTTTGCAAATAAAATTGAGGTTTGGTAGTTTTGTTTTACGGCATATCAACCCTTTTTGGGTTATTTAATGCCGAATCTGGTCATTATAGTAAAAGTTTTTATGCTTCAAGTTCTTTATATCTTCAAATGTTTAATCATCGTTTTTGGTTTGGTAGTTTTGTTTTACGGCATATCAACCCTTTTTGGGTTATTTAATGCCGAATCTGGTCATTATAGTAAAAGATTTATGCTTCAAGTTCTAAAAATAAAATAAAAAAGGGGAGGGAGAAAGGGAGAGGGGCTGTTGTTTTTGTTTTTGGTTTTGTAGAACATAATTAAGTTTTACAAAAAAAAAAAAAAAAAAAAAAAAAAAAAACGTTAATGTAGGTGAATTTCGTCTCAGGGAGCCACAGGGCAGCCTGATCTGGTATCACCAGAAATAAAATTGATTAATTTTGTGTTTTCTTGGCGCAATAAAAGATGGAAAAGGGTAATAATGAAGAAACCATTGGATTTACATATATATTAATGTATTCTTCCATAGACAGTTTGTCAAAGACAAATGTAAGAGAGGTATATGAAATATGATAAATAAAAGGGTGACAAGCACATATGTAGTTACTAAAAGAAAGACTGTTAATGTCCCAAACGTTTAGTTGAATGTATCAAAAAGAAAACATATTTGAATACCCACCTGAATACTTAATTATTGAAGCCGTAACAAACTAATTTAAGCTTAACAATAATGAAGACAAACCTGGTTTGTAACGGGTAAACTAATATGAACACAATAAAATGCAAGTTGCATTATTCGGACTACTATTCTCATCTTGGATGTTATTCTAACAACGTTTCGACCGATGTAACCTCCAAACTTCTTCAGGTATGTCTTGTCAAACTCGGGAATTAATACGGAATTTTGAACTGAACCCTTTATTTAATCCATGAGGATAGATTGAAAGTGATGCAATAAACTCGATTGAACTTTAACAAAGAAATGCAGACTCCACAGTTCAAACTCGATTGAACTTTAACAAAGACATGCAGACTCCACAGTTCAAACTCGATTGAACTTTAACAAAGACATGCAGACTCCACAGTTCAAACTCGATTGAACTTTAACAAAGACATGCAGACTCCACAGTTCAAACTCGATTGAACTTAAAGAAATGCAGACTCCACAGTTCAAACTCGATTGAACTTTAACAAAGAAATGCAGACTCCACAGTTCAAACTCGATTGAACTTTAACAAAGACATGCAGACTCCACAGTTCAAACTCGATTGAACTTTAACAAAGACATGCAGACTCCACAGTTCAAACTCGATTGAACTTTAACAAAGACATGCAGACTCCACAGTTCAAACTCGATTGAACTTTAACAAAGACATGCAGACTCCACAGTTCAAACTCGATTGAACTTAAAGAAATGCAGACTCCACAGTTCAAACTCGATTGAACTTTAACAAAGAAATGCAGACTCCACAGTTCAAACTCGATTGAACTTTAACAAAGAAATGCAGACTCCACAGTTCAAACTCGATTGAACTTTAACAAAGAAATGCAGACTCCACAGTTCGTACCTATAAGCTCTGCACTATGGCTATAAAGTACATTTAACGGGTGTAAGCTATTAAATCATAAACCCAATCAAGTGCTATTTGGTAGGAAAAGATGTTAGATAACCTCAAACAGGTAAAGAGTAAAGTAGATTTGAAAATGGTGAACAATAAACATAATTTATTGCAATATTTCAATTCAAGACATACTTGAAAATCGTCCCCCTGACTTACAACATGGACTTTTATTACAAGAAGGCAACCCGAGACTATAAAGTCATATTTTATTGCAACTCCTTTTTCATATAAAACATTTTCAATTTATTTACACTATTTCAAGCAGGGACAATAGGATACTTGAGCAAAGAATATACAGCTGGCATAACAATAAAAAAAAAATGTCAGTTAAATTCCTAAGCAAAGGTGTAAACTATTGACTACATATTTATATTTTACTTTTTCCTCTTTCAGACGATAAAATAGTGTGACGAAATATAATGCCACCTTTTGACTCACTTGACAGCTAAGATCTAATATAATACATTTTTATATCCCCATATGTTTCATGTTAATAAAAAATTAAAGGGAGATAACTATTAAAAAAAAACGCGTTTATTCTTAGAACAAGTCAGCTGTTCAAACTTACACTTGACAGACCGAAGAAAATCATATTTTTTAAATAACTCCAGAGAGTAGAAAGTTGACCTTGGGTTTACTTTTAGGACGCTCGCTTCACCTCTATTTTGTCCTTCATTCCACGGCCAATGTTCCTGATAAAAGGGAAAGAATTGCTGTTTTCTGGATATGCTGTTTTGAGTGGGTGGTATGCGGATATTTTCAACCCTCTCATAGTATCCATCATCATTCAACTGTCAATCTCATTAACCCTTATCATCGAGTGTTTTATTTTAGCTTTCATAAGTGGTGACTCATTAATAATAAAAAAATCTTTTGAGTCAATCCAACCCTAATTGGAGGCACATATTCAGGTCTATTGTCACAATTAACACATCAATTTTCATAAAGATTGACCATGTCGTTTTTAAAATGTTTAGAGTCATTGAACATGACAAACCAACAAACACAGGTCTCGCATCGAGATGTGAGGATGCATCTCAAAATTAGAACCAATCTCCATCCTATGATTTTAAGTTATATTTTCAAGAAATTTTCTAAAAGAAACAAAAAAAAAAACAAGCGCAGTTACTGTTATCAAATAAATATTTTTTATTTTGATACGTTGCTGCGTCCTATAATTTTTAGTTATATTTGCAAGAAATTTTTTAAACAACAACAAATAAAACAAGCAAAACAGAGCGAAATTACCGTTATCAAATAAATATTTTTGACCCTAACCCTAAACCCTAACCCTAAACCCTAACAACAAAAACAAAAAAACAAGCAAAACATTATAATCATAGGATGCAGCACCGTATCAAAATTGTCGTCTGGTACAAATCGGCTCGTCATCTCTCGGGCATTTGCGTAGGATAGCCGAACGCTTCCGACAAGAAACTCACGGAAACTGGGTCAAGATTGATATAAGTACCGAAACGTTGTATATCTATGTGTGTCTGTGTCCAGCTAAAACTCAGACACTACCACAGATACACTTACAGACCTTACATATTCGAATTCAGTATGACCCCGAACTGGTTATGGTGAAAAAAAAAAAAATTCTTATATTCATATGCTTTTGGTCAAATTAGTGCAGAAAAATTACTTTCATACTTACTGATAATTGTTAAACAATAACACTGAAACTAGGTCAAACAGTCAAAGACTTTCTTATTTTCTTTCTTTCTATTATATTGAAACATTTACAGAATTATGCACATGAAAGAGATAGAGAGAGTCAGAGGGAAAGGTGTTAAAAAAGCAACATGACTGAGAATGTGTACAGGGGGAATAAAAGATGTTACACTTTTTTTTAAATTCTTCTATTCACGGATTTCAAACAACAGCAGCAGCTCCGTTAGTTATTAATAAGGCTAATAATAATGATTTTATTATTTGTTTTTACAGCAAATTGCCAATCGGTGTAGTTTTTACTCCCTTAAGATTGACTAAGTATTGTGGTTGTCCAGATTTGGGAGAGAGGAGGGGGGGGGCTTCTTTTTTTTACTGTATGTATCAACCCCTTTTTGGTTATTTAATGCCGAATCTAAATCTTTGGAAAAGGATTTTATGTTTCAAGTTCTTAATATCATCAAATATTTATTCATTGTGTTTGCTTTAACCAGTTATTCATGATGTAAATGTATGTGTATAGCTGCAGATGCAGTTTCATTTCATAGCCAGGACTGATTGTATTTAACCAAGGCGATCCATAATACAGGCCTGGCAAACATGCGACAGTGAAGACCAAAATTACTACTAAATAATAATTACAGAGACAATTCTTAGAAAGAAATTTCTTAGTAATATTGTAAGGAGATGATGAGGGGGATGAAAGGGGTTATCCTTTTATCTTCTTGTAAAGACACGGAACAACGAAAAGTATTTCTGTAACTATAACAAAAAGGGGTTTTATTAACTCAAGGTTACCTATACCGTTTGGTATAGGTAGAAGAGAGTGGGACAGTGTCCGTCTGAGGAAGAGGAAGAATATAAGAGTTCTTAGGGCCGCCCGTGGATTTCTTCAGGTGAAGATGGTAGTAGTCGTCAAGTGGTGACGGCGGCAGAGAGAGAGAGCGTTTCCTCTGCGATGTGTCCAAGCTGGTGCCAGGAGGTCGTCTGATCTTTTTCTTCGAACCCTAAGGGGACATAAGTAGTCCCTTAGGGATATTACTGCACCCTGTGATTTGATCGGACAAGCCAGCTCACAGGGACAGTGATTACGCATTCAAAAGTAGTCCCTATTGGTGACTGCTACAATATCCAGTAATTGCTAACTATAAATATTAGGAAGCAGCTTACAATAATTGATTTATTTACATGAAATCAAATGTAAAATGTACAAAAATGTAAAAGAAAAATCACTTTATTCATCATGAATTAGACACATTTTTGATATTTAAAAACTCATCAGTCAATTTGTTCATGTTTTTTATGTTTGTTACATATACAATTTGTTTTTACAGAAGATGATGAAAATGCTTATTTCTTCATGATACGATACTATTTTTCTTATCAGCCAATCACTAATGTCTTGGAGACAAAAGTGATGAACGATTATTGTGTAACACACGATTGTACGTGGTAAGACTTACTGCTACAATAACAAGGAGGATTAATGTTAGTCATTTCTGTTCAAAGATGACCATAGTTTCAATATATGAAACCGTAATTTGTGCACTTTTCAAAGC
Source organism: Sepiola atlantica (assembly GCA_963556195.1). NCBI lineage: Eukaryota > Metazoa > Mollusca > Cephalopoda > Sepiida > Sepiolidae > Sepiola > Sepiola atlantica. The sequence goes on along the minus strand of OY744521.1, from coordinate 27,690,507 downwards.
AGATTTCCATTTCATGTTTTACATGCTCGAACGTGTAGACTTCCAAAGTAACCTATCTCTGCCCAGGTTTTTATTGATTCCTCTTTCTCTCAAATCCGTCATTATCATTTCCTTACGTTTTTCTTGGTTTTCCTCTGCCAACTAATTTTGCTACCTCAACTGCTCTACATCTAAAACGGACGCGCACATATCCGAGGCAATGGCTGAATCCTTAGAGAGTGACCTCCAATCTGTAGTGGGAATGAAGACATAAATTGATGGCAACATTTAATGCCGCAAAGACAAAGCTCCTTTCCTTCAATAACTACAAGAAACCTCTTCAACCACCAATTGCATTGGCAAATAACACCCTACCTGAGAGTCCAATGTTCAAACTCTTCAGTCTAACATTTACAGGTAACATGAATTAGAACAAATACATTGAAGACATTGCCAAGGCTGCTGCAAAGAAGGTGGGCTCCCTCTACCGTGCTAGCAAACTTCTCACACCTGACATTATCCTATATCTTTACAAAGCCACCATCCACCCATGCCACCTCTGGGCTGGGGCATCATCCACTAGTCTCTCCCTCTTAGACAATGTCCAAACAAGAGTCGCCAACTTAATAGGTCCCTCGCTATCCACCAAGCTCCAGATTCTGTCCCATCGCCGCAATGTTGCATCCTTGTGCCTGTTTTACAAATACTTCAATGGAATGTGCTTTGATGAACTTCTTGCTCTAATGCCTTCTCGACGTAAATACACTAGACCTACCCGATAAGTCCCATCCATTCACTGTGGAGGTCCCCAGATGCCAGAGAGCCTTCTACTCTAATAGCTCCTTTCCTCGTACTGCCGGCCTTTGGAACTCCTGTCCTGCTCCCCCGATTGTACCGACATGCAGAAATTTAAAACTAATGTTAACACATCTCACTGCACAGCTTCCAACATGGAATTACCCTCAAAACTTTCACCCTATTCTCAGTAGGCCCTTACGTCTACAGTGGTGGCCTGCCTTGTTTGGGGTGAACTATGATAAATTTAAAAAAAAACAAGAACTCTCAGTGACCAAACTAACAAAATCTTTTGTTCTGCACACATCTCCCTATAGAGTCCAGATTTAATTATCCTGAGGTCATCAGATCTAAGCCTATCTAAGACTGACATTAGACATTCATCGTATTATTCTTACATCATTTCTCTCAAGGCAAAACATACCCTCAACCCTCACTTTTTAGGTTTAACTTCCACACAGCATATTTATATTAAAAAGAAATATTTAAAATAAAAAAAGGGGCTGCTGATGTGGTAGAGAAAGAGTAAGTAAAAATAAGAATTTAAAAAAATAATCAAGAATTTTTTTCCCCAATTTAACATTTTTATTAATTATTAATATTGAAATGGGATTGTACATTTTCTTTTTCTGCTGCAATTTCTTTCAAGATACACACGAAGGCATGAATAAATAAATAAATAAATAAATAAATCCCTTTGATTTGAGTCAAGATGTAAACTAATTTAATTTATGCACTGTCACATACATTCCAGGTTATGCATTTTTATTTCAAGATCTCCACTCCTTTTTTTTTTCTAACTCAGTTGACCTTTCTATAGGCTTGAGAACCTATCATGCTGTTTTAACAATAAGGATAGAATGAATCAATCTCTCTCTCTCTCTCTCTCTCTAAAACAAAACAAAAAAAAAACCTAGTGAGGAATTTACCAATGTGAAAATGCAGTAAGCTGCATTTTTTTTCAGTAATGTATATGAATGGCGGACGTTAGATGCTCGACCCGGAGGAAAGAGGGGGCCACAAGATAAAGTGAACATATCTTTGGTTTAATTTTGGGCCACCCCAGAAAAATATTTTCACTTTTAGGTGAATTAAGTGTCTCAAAAAAAGCTAGACGCATGCAGGTATGTTCATGGATTGTCGCCATGATAAGTCTCTGTCTGACAGTTATCTCAGGTTTGGGATCTTAAGTAGCTAAGGGCTTGGGTGACCCACCGATGACAACTGAAAAGATCCAGTCAACAGGAAGAAAGAGACAGGAGGGGCTAGAGCTGGCCCACTAGGCATGACAGGAAGTCGGAGGTTTGCTGAGAAAGCTGGCAGTGAGTGGCTGTTGAAGCTGGGGTGTCGGCCAGGCAGGATGGCACATCTGGGTCTCTTAGCTAAATGGTTGTTCTGGACTTATGTTCTATTTCATCGGGATAGAGAGATCTCATTTTGCAACTTTGCTATTAAACCGTGGAACACGAGTTACATTTGTAACCTCTAACAAATAAATCTGTTACTGGAGTTGTGATTCTGCTTGGCATGAGTCTTTGTTCCAGTAGGAGACGAGATCGCACTACATGTTTGGACCGGTACACATGGGATGATTACGGCCAGTGCAGTGAACACATATATACATACATAAATACATACATACATGTTCACACCTTTGGCATTCTCTTACTTGTATCAGTGTGTAAATGTGTGATTACAGAAGTGCCAGTTAATTGTTAGATGCTCAAACAGAGGAAAGGGGGAGGGGGCACACAAGATAAAGTGAAAATATCTTTCATTTTATTTGGGTCACTTCAGAAATATATTTCCCTTTGAGGTGAATTAAATACCTCATAAAAGGCTGTATCTCAAGTGGCCAATGCTTGGGTGGTCTATGACCAGGGAGAAAGACTCGGCCAGGAAGAGATGGGGGGGGGGGGGTAGATCTGGCCCACTGGGCATGACAGGAAGTTGGAGGCTTGCTGGGATAGCTAGAAACAGTTGAAGCTTGGGTCCGTGGAGGCAGGATGGCCCATCTGGGTCTCTTAGCCAAAGGACTGTGGAGGACTTGTTTCCATCTCACCGGGATATAGAGATCTCATTTTGCAACTGCCATTCCACTTAGAGACAGGAGTATCTTTTGTAACGTTCAACAAATAAATTTGTTACTTGTTCATAAATTGGACTCCTGGCTTTTACTTGTCATGAGAGTATTTGTTACTGAGCGAGATCAAACAACATCTTTGGACCGGCACAACGTGTGGAATGATTACGACCAGTGCAGTGAACGCACTAACAAACACGTATATGCACATGTTCACAGTATGATGCCAGATAATTAGTGGTTCACCATTTGCTACATAACGAACAGTCTCAATCCAGAAACAAGAGATAAAGTGTCTAGAGATGACTTAGGATGCAGTAATAACTAGGATGCTGTATGTGATGCACACTACTTTTTTTTAATTCACAACATGTTGCTGGTCATTATCAATGTGCTATTAATAGTCGTAACTAGGGTTACAGAATTGGAAGGTATAAGATTTGATTTCGAAGATTCCAAAAATTTTGACCCCCAACTCCTTAAATTCCAAAATATCCAAATCTGACTCCTTAATTTAAAGTCTTCCAATATTCAGTAATATTTTCTAATCAGACTCCTAACATTCTTACGAGACAGACTCCTTCCAAAACCTCCGACTCTGCAACCCTGGTTGTAACATCAAGTTATAATTCAGAATTCTTAAAAGCTATAGTCCAGTGTACTCTACTATTCACAGGTGTGAGAAAACCAGATGGATTTATGGCATATCAAGATTATTTCAGGGAGGTGACGGTGGTTAAGTGGATATCGACACGGACTGAAGACCTGGGTGTTCCAAGTTCGAATCCAGTCGGTTCCACAGTACCACTTTCACTTAGGGATGTTGGCAACCTTTTCGTGGTCCTTCTCGTAAGTACCCGATGTCTTTCCAGAAAGATTTCTAACTAGAAAAACATCGGGGAAACTTATGCTAACACTAGAATCATCTGATTCACACATAAAGAAAAAGAAGACTATTTCAGGTTGTTTAATGCCAAAACAACACCTCTTTCTATTTATCTTCCTCGCACAGCGGTAAGATGTGACACAAGGTCGAGAAAGTGGGATTTGATAAACCAGCGCTCGAGAATTTGAGCACTCTGGCTTTTTTAAAAATTGCCTGGGCAGCCCCGTCGGCATTCCCCGGTAGGGGTACCTCAGGCAGTAAGCAATAAACTTACTCCTCCCCAAAGAGGGGAGGCAAAGCCTGGGAGGGTGCACCTCCTAGAACTGCACAAGACCGACAACCGATAGACCGGCGTAAATCCAGACCCGAAGGCCCAGACAATACCGGTATATTGGGTGGGGTTACTCTTAATGGGTAGAATGTATTAACACCTTTTCTAATAGTATTATTAAATAAGTGAACATAATATTTTAAACTGAGTTTGAACAGAAGTTGTTAATTACATCACATGCCAGTATCTACTAGACCAAATATCAACAAGAAATTTAAATGAACCTAAACCAGAATTACAGAGTCGGAAGGTATAAGGTCTGACTTAGGCTTCTAGAATTTCAAAATATCCAACCCTGACTCCTTATTTTGAAGACTGTCTTGATTCTTTAGAGATTAAAACATTCGACTCCGGCCGAAACATTCAACTCCCTCTAACTCCGTAACTTTGGCCTACCCGCTTCTCCATTGCACAACATAATATAAATATTAATCAACTATAATCTAAACTTTAGCTGTTACTTCTCAAATGACTGACAGCTAAAAAAAAAGAAAGTGTTTTAACTCCATATGAAATTATATCAGTGGTATAGCTGCAATTTCAATTACAAGTAGCTTTCCATTTCTGGTTACTTATTGCAAAATCCATTCATTTTGGGAAAACATTTTATGTTTCAAGTTTTTGATATCTTCAAATATTTATTCATGGTGTTTGCTTAAACTAGTTTTTCATCACGTTAATTTATGCATTGATCCAGTTTCACGACACACGCAGGACTGATTTTATTGAACCAATAGATGGGACTCTGAAAGATACTATCACTCCAGATCAGAGTAGACCCAAGAATAATTGCAACAAAGGGTTGACTCCACACTCTTCATGCACTATTTGGCTTTCAGGCTAGGATCAAAGTCTAAAATCTGTTCTGTCCTCGGTCGGAGGAGTGGAAATCCTTCTTGACTGGAGTCATTTTTTTCTTTTTGTACCATCCACAGTGTCCCTTTTTTGAAGTGCTGGATATCCTCCACATAAAAACAACCTCATGTCTAACTTTGCTCTCATGGGGAGGCAAGTAAATAAGGTCTCCACACCCTCCAAATATCTCAAATTACGGCTTCACAATATCGGGATAGGCCCACCTTTAGTCGCTATTCAAGTAAAGCTAAGAAAAACAATGAATTTATAGGTTTCTTTCTAGAACCCCCCCCCCCCCCCAACAAATTGTTTGTCTTTTCTATAGCCTGGTTACCAACCAAGGCTTAAGAGTCCAGCCTGCCATGCCATTTTAACTATAACTGAAGAGAGAAGACATTCTGAAACTTTAGAGAGTAGTGGACATGTGTTGAGTAAAAATTATTAACAGCCATTCCGAAACCTACACCGTTCGACTGGGAATGCAAAAAAGTAATATGAATTCTACGTAGGCTGCGGCACACATGGCTGAATGCACTGGGCCAATAAGATTTTTTCCTTAATGTGTGATTCTGAGATTTCTGGTAGTTTTGTTTTACGGCATATCAACCCTTTTCGGGTTATTTAATGCCGAATATGGTCACTTTGGTGAAGGTTTTTATGCTTCAAGTTCTTTATATGTTTAAGTATTTATTCATGGTGTTTGGTTGAATGAAAGGGGGGGGAGAAAGAGGGGAGAGGGAAGAAGATGGAAATTGTTTTTTTGTTTTGGATTTTGCAGAACTTGATTGAGTTTTGCAAAGAAAAAAAAACAATAAAACATCAATGTTTGGTGCATTTTGAGTCAGAAAGTCAATAACTTCAGACATCCTGATTTGGCAGTCCCAATGGGTTCTATTTGACCCATAGATGGGGCCTTTACAGGTACTACCACTCCTGGCCAGAGTAGGCCTAGGAGCAATGGCAACTAAGGGGCAACTCCACACAGCTCTCAAATGGAGGCCTCACCACTGGATGTCTTTTAAGGTCATACCAAGGACCCTGAGATTTCTGACCAACCACACACATCTCCCATTCTGATGATCATTGTTAATGTGAAGCTTACGTAAATAAACACCCATTGCATATGTGTCAAGCTTTAAATTCATATTGAATGTAGCATATGATGTGTCAATACAAGTTTAGCAAGAAATATTCAATGAAAATTACTAAAATTTTACAGTTCACTGAAATAAACTAAGATAGTTGAACTAAGTAACCACATTGAATTCAAGATGTTCATCCTCAATTATGCAAATTAGACTGAACCGATTCGTATATTTTTAAAGTATATGGAGTATACAATGATATTCATATGCATCGAAAGAATCTAAAATTAGGGGTGGGACGTAATGGGTGAAAATTTCTGATTCATGCGAGTAGTATTTTTTGTGTTCATTTATACATAAATAACACTAAACAATCAAACATTTTGAAAATTTTGCAAAATTCAGAAGGTGCAGACCAAAAATAGCCGTTAGGGCTCCACGGGACTCAAACTCATTTTTCAGTGAAAAAGTGGTTTCATGCAACATTGCAGGTCCTAAAACATCCTCAAAAGCTATGAATGGATATAGATAGTTAAATCTGATATAGTACTGTAATTTAGGACCATTTTCAGGCTGTGAAAGGGTTTTCATGAATGTAGAATAGTGTTATTTATGTATAAATGAACACAAAAAAATACTACTCGCATGAATCTGAAATTTTCACCCATTACGTCCCACCCGTACTAAAATTAGTTTAAATACTGTTAAGTATCAGATTTTTAATATCCTTTACCACCCAAAAGTGATGTTTGTATTCCAAATCTGCCCAACAACGCATTAAATGATAAGCCTTTGTTTAAATATATTTTTTTAAATGTTTAAAAGTTCCTGATGGAAGGGAAAATAAGTCACAATGAGTGATAGTCCTTGTAAGATTTACATTCATGTATTGATACTTATTTCAGTATGTCACTGTTTTCATAAAGGTTAGATAACCTCTTTTCATATGTACGTTATTTTGAAGAAAACAATTTCTAAAAAAAAGGTCTACCTTTGACAATAACTCAATTTGTTCAATGGCAATATTATTTTTAGTATAAATGACAACATCATATTAAAGAACAGTGTTTTTCCAGTCCTGCTGTCAAGTTTTATTTTTTTAAATTGACCAAAAGTAAAGGCATTATAAACATTTAAATGAAAAATAAAAAAATAAATAAAATTTACTATTTTTCTTTGTTAATTTCTTACAGGACTTGAAACTCTAGACTTTTCAACAAGATGTTAAGAATTAATTAAGCATATCGATTTAAGTACGATAGGAAAACGAAATCTTGCATGTAAAGGTTCGAGTAACCCGCTTCTTTTGAATATTTAAAATGAGACTAAACAATCTGTGACCCATTTGGCCAGTATTTGTTATATCTATTATTATAGGAAAGCTGGGTTAACCAACATGTTTCGTAAGGATTTTTTCATCACACAAAATACATGTTAAGATATTCCTTAGTTTTGCGATTGAGCTATGTTTGAAAAAGAACCCCATTTTAATTGTTCTAATTAGCTGTAATTTGTAATTAACTCAACAAGTGACCCATCTCTAAGTGCTTGTCTATTACTTTCTCCTCTCTCACTATGTTGTTTGATTTCATGGTCTTATTTTATATTGTCTATCACTCCCGCTTCTGTCATTCTCTCTCTCACTGTTTATTGACAGTTAAAAGGTAATAACACTAACTATAACACACAAGATTGAAATAGTTTATTATAAACAATAGGGAATATAAACACAAGTATTAATACTATTTAACCCATAGCTGGAGAGAGAAAGACTGAACAGAAAGACTAATTTTGGATTTTGTCTATTCTTTTTAAAATTTAACTGGCTTTGCAAACTCACTTTTTCCTGATTCAAACAATCTAACTTATGTTCAGTGGGTGACCCAACAGGTCACATTTTTTTTTTAGTATAGTATAAAACTCTCAAACTTGCTTGTTATGCTGCTTGCTTGCTTGCTTATTTGTGTGTATCCATGGACAGTGGCTGACATCATGGGAAGAAAGAGAGACAGGGTGGGGAAGAGAGAGGGGTCAAAAGAAAAAGAGGGAAGAGAGAGTGGGTATGGGGAGAGAAAGAGGCAAAAACAGAGAGAGAGGGGTTGGAAGAGGATGGCGGTGATGAAATTTATATAATTACTTGAAAGTGGATGACATAACGGATAAATTGTTGGTAGTTTTGGGCAACTTTATAGATAGTTTAATCGACCTGTGACTGTTGAGTTGTCTAAACCCAACCGTTCACAGGAGAGAAGGAAAGAAGAGAAAGAAAAAGAGAAGAGTGACTAGGCGATATTATTCAACTGTACTATGCCTGAATGTTTCTGATCGCGATTTACAAAACAGACCAGAAATGGCCAAGTCGTCGCCGAACAGTCAATTAGTACTGGCATTAAATTAAACACCTTTTTCTTTTTTCCCCTGACTTCAAGTTAGAATCAATTACCACACACGGTCCATGCTAAGAATGGGTTTAATAATTTTCTTCAAATCAATAAGTGAATCAAGTTTATTTGTTTTATTTTGTTTTTTTTTGGAAGTATTTTCAACTTTATTTTTTTGAGAGGCTAAAATTTTTTTTTAACCCTAACCAAAAGGAGGCATTTCTGTTTGCATTGGTTGAAATTTTGTTTTTGCACGATGAGGTTGTTTTTTGTTTTTTTCGCAGAATGCAATTAGTTCTTCCAAAGACTGAACAGCTGCCGTCAGCGCGGTTAAATTCATTTTGATTTTGCAGTTATATCCTTTAGTATCGTCTGCCTTTTTACATTTGTTTGCAGCTTTCAAATCATAAACTGCTCTGCCTAATCTAGTTTGCTCTGTAAATCGCAAGCGAAAACATTCGGGCATATATGTGTCCCCGCCTGTAGAAAGACCTTATTAAAATTTGGAATTTCCAAAGATTTATGAAGCTTTTGTAATAAAAGAGAGAGAGAGGGGGGGGGGGTATCTCTCCCTCTCTTTCACATCCTTTCTATCTCCTCTTTCCTCTCTCTTAATTATTTACATCATTCCAATCCTCTCACCAGTTCTATTATTATTCACCCGTTATTTACATTATCCACCCTTTCTTCCACCATCTACAGAGGATAAGTGTGCACGGTGACAAGCAAGCGAACATACAAAATAACATCATTTAATATTAATGAAAATGTTCAATGATGAGACTAGAAATAAGCAAATGAACACTTGATGGCCGAACAGAATATTGTTCCGAATGATGAGCTTACCTTGCCTAAGCCATAGTTTTTCGTAGGAGTATTTACACAGATGAAGATCAGCTCAGATTCCAAGATGGCTTTGTTAACATCAGTTGAGAAGAAAAGATTCTTGTTGCGACACTTCTTCACCACTTCATCCAAACCGGGCTAGAAAAACAAAAAGAAGACAACGTTAAGTGAGGTATTCCTTAATGAAAGAGAAAGTTGGAGTAAGGCAAAGATAAAATCCCAAAGACAAAAGACAGAGCCAACATGTTAATACCGATGAAACTATTGCATATATATAAGAAAATAAGAAAATTACAAATGAATAACATCAAACAAGACAGGTATTTCTCGCCATTTCGGTTGTGATCTTAACAGAGAACTGCCTAATTTCCTCCCCTCATTTTCACAGAAGCATAGACAGATTTTAAATTTTAGATGGTTAATTTACATAAAAGTACTTTAGAAATTTATTTCCCTCTTATATCATCATTTTCCTTAGTCTTTTTCTTCTTTCTTTTCCCTGACCATTATCTTTATTTTTTGTAATGCTATGTCCAAAATATAAAAATTTTATTTTAACTTATGCATAGCTGAAGAAAGTACATAATATTGATTGAATAGTCATTTCATATAAAAAGATTTTCTAGTCATCTTCATACCCCACATATACATAATATATATATATATATATATATTAGTAAATATATGCTCCCTCGGGTTGCATATATTTTGCTAGGCTGGGAGAATGATATAATGAAATGTGTAAGTTGTTTAATGCCGAAACCTATTTCATTCTAAATAATTAATGTGACTGAAGTAGGAATTAACCCAAATAATAGGAGTATTTTCAGACTATTGGTGGTAGAATAGCCTAAACAAAAAGAAAAAAAAAAGCTCCGTTTCCTATTTCAGTCACATTAATTGAACGAAAATAGAACAAGAGGTTTAATAAAGAATGACCAGCATGGCTGCTTTTTTTTTTATTTATTGATAAGAAATATTGATTACAAGATTTATTAAGAAGTGAAAGAAAACTGTAAACAAAAATAAATACAATTTAAACAGAAAATTAAATTTTATTAGTTTTATCTTAAGTAAAAGACGTTTTTATTTCAGAGTATGCATATTTATAAAAATATTTTGCTATTCTATCTGCTAAATAAAAATATGTGCTTCAAAAACAATAAAAAAGAAAATTTGGCATTGCTGGAGAGGGAATGAGAATGACACCAAATTGCTTTTTTTATTGTTTTAAAAAAAAAAAAATCTTTAGATATATACAGGGTGGGCAAAAATAAGGGTCCTATTTAAAAAAATTCATAACTTTTTTATTTATTGATTTTTTTTTTTTCTTTTTTAGAATAAGTAAAGGACCCCTTCCGAAGCAAGCATGAGCCGTATTAGCCCTAAGGAACGTACCCTCATGTAGAAAACATTATTTTTGCTTAAAAAACTCAAAACAGTGTAAAAAACAATACTTTAGTTTTTGTAAGTTTTAAGAAGTGTTTTTTCGGCTAAAATTTTTTTGTTTATTTCAAAAAATCTCGGATGGGTCAGTTTACACACACATAAAGTTTGGTGAGTTTAACTTTTATTTTGTGGAAGTTATTCAAATTCAAGTTATTCAAATTTAAAGATAGGACCCTTATTTTGGCCCACCCTGTAGATAGATAGATAGAGATATATATAGAGAGAGAGCAGTCACCCCTCCCTCTCTCTATGAACTCTTCTGCCTCATTGGTATATATTTCTAGCAAGCTTATGATTATTTTAAGAAGTGTTTTAGCAATTTATCTTTTTTTATTGAATTACTTTAGTTACTGTTAATATCAACGAATTTATTGCAGATATATAGGAAAATAAGACAATAAAATTACAAATAGAATAACACTAAACATTAATTTATTATAGACTGTTTAAAAAGTAATTATGCAAATTAGACAAATATTAATGTCTTTCTTCAGTACTTGGCTAAGATCAAAGTGTAGTATCTGTTCCGATGGATACTGCACCCCATAGACTGTTATTGTCTTGGCCTTCGGGGCTTGATTTACGCCGGTCTATTGGTCTGTCCTGTGCAGTTCTAGGAGGTCCAGGCTTCGCCTCCCCTCTTTGGGGGGGAGTAAATTTATTGCTTACTGCCTCAGGCGCCCCTACCGGGGAATGCTAACTATATAGTGCCTCGTTTCTCATATATATTTAATAATGCTAATATCGTTTTAATAATTTTTAACTCTCATTATCTTTTTAAATGATTTTATTCAATATATCTATTATTTTACTTATTTTAAACCATAATATTTTTAACTAAAATATTTTAAGAAAATATCCTTTATTATTCAACTTTCTATAACATTTTTTTTAAATTTATTTTTCTTTTGAGAAAACATTAAACTTTAAATTTTTAAATTATACATGAATATCCTTATAAATTATTTTCTTTAAATTTTTGGAATTATATCTTAATTTCTAATGCTTTTAAATTCTTAAATTACATTAGTTTTCCTATTTCTAACGGTTAAATTTTACCGTAACCTCTCGCTTGACTTCTCTATATTTTTCTACTTCTTTTTTCCTTTTTCACTTCTCTCTCTCTCTTTCCATTTCTCTTTTTATCCTTAACTATCTCCTCCTCCTTTGATATTATCTTTTAACCCCACCCCTACACCTCATTTAATTTAATATCTATCTTATTTTTCTCCCTTCCTTTTTTCTCTTCTCCTTATCTCTTTTTTTCTATTCTATTTAAATTAGATTTCAGATTTAATTCTTTTCATTGGACATCTCTTTTCACATTTTTTTGCTTGCCAGGGAAGCTATACAAATTACAAACTATTTGAATGAGTTTTGGTGAGTCACTCATTTTATTATCAACTGATTTTTTATTTTGGACTTCATTCTGATCATTTCATACCGAGGAGTTTGTCATCCGGACTCTATGGATTGCAACTCAATGATCACCTTATCTCTGCTTCCTGTTTGATCCCATGGATATTTACATGGACACATATTTTTCTACCACAATTTCATTGAAAATGTTTTTTGCTCACAACTTTTTATATTTTCAAATCTACGCTAACCAGTAATAGATTTTTTACTAATTTTTCTCTGATGAAAAGAGCTTATCTTTGAAAATCCATGGATTACAGAAATTTTTTTTAATATTCCTTGTTTGAATACTTGATGAATGAATAAATATTGTAATGTATCCAATTTTTATTAGTCATTTTCTTATTGTTGAATATAAGAGACAATTCATATCCTTTGGTAGATCCTTTCAATAGTCCGAATTAGGATCTTAGTTTCAGAAGGGGAACTGGCTGATGAATTTGCCATAGTTTGAATTTAGGGACTATTGAAAGGATCTACCAAAGGATATCTAGACATGAGTTGTCTCTTATATTCAACAATACTTGCCTGCAAGAGAAGATGCTGCCTATATATATATATATATATATATATATATATATATATATATATATTCAAACAATGTCCCCACAGAAGAAAATTTCTGCTTGCCAAATGGACTAGCAACGAAAATACATAACTCACTGATAGTCACTTCCATATATAAGTCTAAAGAACTCCACATCATATGTAAAATATAAGACCTATTTCCCCCCCCCCACCCTACCCCAAGACCTTTCCAATTATTATCAAATTAATTCTTTTATATAACACCCCCTCTCTAGGATATCTAATATTATACTTATCACATCCACAATCCAAATACAACCTACACTCTTATCCCCGTAATCCCTACATAACACAAATAAATTATTAGATACCTCATCATATTCAAAAAATGTTTTTAAACGTTTAAATATTAATTTTTAATAGTTAAATACCTAGAAATATATTCATCGAATACCCTTAAATAAATAAATAAATATATAAAATAGATGAAAGAAGAGGGATAAACAAGTACGAATGACAAATTTATTTCAACTTAGTCATTGCATTAGAGGTGGAGTTTATTTTTAAAAGAAACCATTGTCTAAGTTGTTGGTGGGTGTGAATGTGCGTATGTATGCAAGTGTAAACTGAACTGAAAGTTGTCATTTGAAACATTATCCTTTTTTATTAAATAGCTTTAATATTAACAAGCTGCGCGTGTGTGGTCCCCCTCTGTATGTGACGAGTGTAAAATGCAATAAATTTGGGCAATTTGGGGCATTTTTGACCCCACTTTGACCCCCTAGGGGCGCGAACCAGAATTTTTCTGAGGTCAAGGATGCTCATTTTATATCCAGAACAATTGCCTCTACATTTTGGCCAAGTTTCAGAAAAATTGAATGGATGGATCAAACGTTATGGGAGAAAAGGGTCATTTTTTGTCATTTTGGGGGCTTTTGACCCCCTGGGGGCACGAACCAGATTTTTTCCAAGGTCAGCGATACTTATTTTCTATTAGGAACAATTGTCTCCATATTTTGGCCAAGTTTCAGAGAAATTGAATGGATGGATGAAAAGTTATGGGGCAAAAAATGACATTTTTTGCCATTTCAGGGCCTTTTGACTAACCAGATTTTTTTTCAAAAATTGGAGAATGTCACTTTCTAACCTGACCAAAGTTACAACTTCATGCAAAATTTCAGAGAAATTCAATGGATGGTTGCGAAGAAAAATTCGGACGGACATGCCTCAAAACATAAGACCCCTGATTTTATAAATCGGGGGACCGATAGACAAAACTATTGCATATATATAAGAAAATAAGAGAATAAAAATTAAAATGAATACAGAATATTAATTTATTAGAAACTGTTTATAAAATAAGTATAAAAATTAAGCATATGCGTAGCTGTGTTTGCAGTTTATTATATATAAGGTATTTCAAAATATGTGGTATCATTGAGTTACATAAGTCGTTTTGATGTTAATATGGTTAGAATAAACGGAAAAAAACCTTCGCATTTATTTATATATATACATATATATATATATATGAATAAATGCGAAGGTTTTTTCCGTTTATATATATATATATATACTAGCTGTCTCAAACCTGGGAGTATTTAAATTCTGTATTTCTTATTCTTGCATCAAAATATTTTTAAATGTATCGGCACTAATCACACAATTATGTTCGAAGATGTTATTTGTAACTCTTAAATTTATAAATAATAAGAGGATAGTAGCCGGACTTTCATAGTTCCTACATGAGTGCAGGTAAGTTTGTTCTACTGTCTATTTCAAAAAGTATTGGATGTAAAACCTTACAAAAAACTTTTCATTTTTTAATATCTGAGGAATAGAAACATAATTTAAATCTAGAAAACTTCAGATTCACAAATTTATTCATTAAAATGGCTGAATTGTTTTCTGATTAACCATAATGCATTGTATTGGATTTAATGAATTAAATAAATTATTTTAAGTAAAGTATTTTATCTAATGCGGATTTTTATTTCACAAAATAATCCAGTAAAATGCCTGACTTGCTTTCTAGTGAAAATGAAATTAACTGTTATTGAATAAAGATCCAAATAAAATGTGTTTTGAAAAAAAGTATCGTTTAAATTTTTTTAAATATTGTGTAAATACATATGAAATACGAGTTTAGAGAGCAAGTGATTGAGCATTCAGTTACTAGATCCACTCCAGGAAATGTGGAAGAAGTTGATCGATACACTGTTAGATGCAATAGACCAGGATTGTGGGTAGAGAAAGGGACTCCAAAACAGTTTCCAGATATATTACAAAGGGTTGATCAGAAGAATGAAGTATTCAGCATAACTAAACAGATGGCAAGGACAAATATAGATATTGTTAGAGAGAAGTGCATTCAAAATGGCAATGGGGTGTTAGCAATAAATAAACAGGAAAACAAGGATGCATGGAAATGCTATTATGAGAAATTGTTGAATACTACATTTTCATGGGGTCAAGAAAAATCTCAAAGTTACAGAAATAGTATTTGGTTTAGCTAGAAGAATTGAGAAAGAAATGGTATGGGAAACTGAGCAAAAGGGTAAGGCTGTAGGAAGCTCAGATGTTGTGGCAGAAATGTTGAAGGCTGTAAGTGAAACAGGTATTCAGATGATCACAGGCTTGACAAATCAGATCATAAAAGAAGGGGGGGATTCCGAAAGACTGGGATCTTAGTACAATCGTGAACTGTTACAAGCATAAAGAAGGAGCTCAGAGTAGAGGTAATAATCGAGGCTTGAAGTTGATGAATCGGGTTCTGAAAGTAGCCGAGAAAATAATTGAGCAGTAAGTCAGATAAGCATAGATGAAATGCAGTTTGGTTTGCCTGAGCAAAGTACCACTGATGTGATATTTATCCTGAGACAAATCCAAGAGAAGTACCTTAATAAGAAAAAGAACCTGTATTTTGCTTTTGGAGAAAGCTTTTGAAAGAGTGCCAAGAGAGGAATTCGAAAAATTAATTTCCTCCAAGAAAATTCCTTGATATCAGAATTATTATCTTTTGCCTACATTCGTTTTGAAACTGTTCTCATTGTCTGGCAATTTCTTATCTGTTTGGATGACAAAAAGTTAAAGTTCTGCTTCCAAAATATCAATCAGTAATCAAGTTGACACTGATGTTCGAAAATAGTAAATGTTAACTTCGTTTCTGTTAGTGTTGTCTATGTCACCCAGACTGTTTTATTATTCTTATTTTTGTAATTCATTCTACTTTGTTTTTTGTTTGTATTTTGAAGATTTTTGTGGTCAATGTTGTTTTTAAAGATTTACTGAAACTTCTTTCTCGAATCTCATTCAGGTCAGATGATTTTTTTTTAAGGAAATTACTTTTCAAATTAAATTAAATTGCATAAATTAGGGGCAAACAAGTGTTTGGTAAAAGTTGTTCAAGCAATGTACCGAAATGCTCAAAGTTATTTAGTGAAAGTTTTAATATTAAAAGTGTGTGTGTGGGGGGGGGGGGGGGGTACATGAGCGATCTGTACTAAGTGCATTGCTTTTCATTGTGTCTTATAAACATTGTTCAGGAAGTTTTATCCAGGTTGTCCACAAGAGACGTTTTATGCTCATGATTTAATGCTTGCCTGTGAAACAATAGAAAATATTTGTTAAGTTGGAGACTTGAAAGGATGCCATTGAAAGTAAATGCGTGAGAGTGAATATTACCAGAACCAAAGTGATCATCAGTGGTTGTAGTGTTGGAATGTCCTCAAAACGAGGAAAGTTCCACTGTTCAGTTCGTGGAAAGGAATTTTGAAGCAACTAAATTTCTGTAGTACTTGTAAGCATTGGGTATCCTAGTAGTGCAGTGGAATTGCAGGTAGGTCGAAAGATGATAACTAGTTTGTGTGCAAGAAGTGTAATAGAATGGAGACCGATAAAAATTCAGATGAAGAGAAAGTATATTTGGATGGCAAAACTATTGAGGGATTGTTCAGAAGTGTTCTTACTTTCGTGATACCATTGGAACACAGAGTAGCTGGTGTGATTGCAAGAGTTAGGGATGGATGGATGAAGGAAGGAAGTTCAAGCACATTCTGCTAATACTCACCAGAAGAGTATTATCATTGTCGATCAAGAGAAGAGTATCAGGCAGGTGTACACAGTATGATGATGTATGGAAGTGAAACCTGGCCAATAAGGATTGAGGATATGCGTTGCATAGAGGGAAATGATATGAGATTGATACAATTGATGTGTAATGTGAGTCTTAAAGGCAGGCTTAGATCTTATGACTCCAGAGGAAATGTGAACAGTATATGGAGCGGTGTATAGAACAGGAGACTTAGTGTAGTCACATTGACAGAATGGATAAGAGTTTTTGGGTGAGTAGATGTAGAACAGTTGAGGTACAGGATCAGTTGGCAGGGGAAGGCCAAGGAAAACATGAGAGGAAGTGATAAGGATGGATTTGAGAGAAAGAGGGATAAATAAAGAACTGGACAAAGATAGGTTAGTTTAGAAATAGCCATTCAACACATGCCAGCATTTAAAACAGTAGTTTAAATGATGATGTTGATGATGATGTTGATGACAGATCAGATTGATTAGAAAAGAATAAACAATGATGTAAAACTAATCAATCTTGGCTGGATTCGAACCAGTAACCTTTCAAGTCAGTCGATGGCCATCGCACCATGAAAGATCAGTTAGAATAATCCCAACGAAACAGATGTTGTTATCGAGTTTAATAATGTTGTTCGAACTAGCAACCTTTTGATTTTGAGACAAAGTTGATGACCATCATGCCGTGAACGATCACTTAGAAATCATAGCAAAACAGGTGTTATTTAGTTTAATAAAGGCCATTACTGAAATCAGAAACAATGGAAGTTAGAGTTCGTTAGTGCAAACCCACTCATACCTCATCAATAACGGAGTTATTCACAGGCGTACTTAAAAACCGAAGAATTATAGATAAGTAAATATTTAGTTCAACTGTAAAAAATCGTAACGAAGCCAAACCACTCAAAAGAAGTACAGGGTCTTCAAAAAGGCACTATTTATTTTTTTTCATAATAACAAAACTTACACAAAACAGACAATATATATTAAAAACTTCTGTCATTCAACCGAATGTCCTTTACTTGACAAACATTTCTGGAAGCAGTTGACAAAAGATTACATCACATTTTCCAGCATTTCCAGAGTTATTCTCAAATTTTCTACTTCAATAAACTTGATCAATTGTTGTAGATTTCTTCTGAAGACTTGATTTTTTTTTAAAGAAACTCCACTAGAAAAATCAAGAGTTGCCAAGTCCAGTAAGCATGCAGGCCATCATGATGGGCCATTTCTCCCCACCCACGCAAAGATAAAATCAGATGGTATAGTACAAGATGGCATGATAAAAATGATGTACTAATGCAGTAAAACATTTTTCTTCTTTTTTTTAGTCTCTCAGAAATAAAGTTTTCATGTTATTAAAAGTTTTAAATAGATGATTACTTTTTGAAGACTATTATTTAAATTTTTAAATAGATGATTACTTTTTGAAGACTATATATTATTAAATTTTTAAATAGATGATTACTTTTTGAAGACTATATATTATTAAATTTTTAAATAGATGATTACTTTTTGAAGACTGTATTATTTAAATTTTTAAATAGATGATTACTTTTTGAAGACTATATTTATTAAATTTTTAAATAGATGATTACTTTTTGAAGACTATATATTATTAAATTTTTAAATAGATGATTACTTTTTGAAGACTGTATTATATTAATATTTTTAAATAGATGATTACTTTTTGAAGACTATATATTAAATTTTTAAATAGCTGATTACTTTTTGAAGACTGTATATTATTAAAAGTTTTAAATAAATGATTACTTTTTGAAGACTGTATATTGTTAACATTTTTAAATAGATGATTACTTTTTGAAGACTATATTATTAACATTTTTAAATAGATGATTACTTTTTGAAGACTATATTATGAACACTTTTAAATGGATGATTACTTTTTGAAGACTGTATATTATTAATATTTTTCAATAGATGATTACTTTCTGAAGACATTATATTATTAATTTTGAAGACTGTATATTTAAATTTTTAAATAGATGATTACTTTTTGAAGACTGTATATTATTAATATTTTTCAATAGATGATTACTTTCTGAAGACATTATATTATTAATTTTGAAGACTGTATATTTAAATTTTTAAATAGATGATTACTTTTTGAAGACTGTATATTATTAATATTTTTCAATAGATGATTACTTTCTGAAGACATTATATTATTAATTTTGAAGACTGTATATTTAAATTTTTAAATAGATGATTACTTTTTGAAGACTGTATATTATTAAAATTTTAAATAGCTTATTACTTTTTGAAGACTGTATATTATTAACATTTTTAAATAGATTACTTTTTGAAAACTATATTATTGAATATGTAGTGAATGCTATGAATTTAATGCAATCTTTAAAGAAGCCGACAAATTATTGGAGGGGGAGGGTTACTATATATAGAGGCAATCCTTAATTCTGGTAATCTGTTATTCGATAATAACCAAATCCTTAATTCTGGTAATCTGTTATTCGATAATAACCAAATCCTTAATTCTGGTAATCTGTTATTCGATAATAACCAAATCCTTAATTCTGGTAATCTGTTATTCGATAATAACCAAATCCTTAATTCTGGTAATCTGTTATTCGATAATAACCAAATCCTTAATTCTGGTAATCTGTTATTCGATAATAACCAAATCCTTAATTCTGGTAATCTGTTATTCGATAATAACCAACGATTTCCAGTTATTAAATGAAATTGATTTTTTAAGAATTAAAAAAATAATTAAAATTTAATTTAATAGAAATTTCTTTTTAAGGGAACCAAATGTTTGATTAATTATTTGATGGTTATTGATTTCTGCATGTTGTAATACATAAACAAATATAAGTCGGACGATTAAAACAAAATATTGTATTTATGTTAAGGTTAAATGGTGAGTAACAAATACATATTTTGGATAGTATATATGTTCAAGGGCTTATGTAATCTCAAAATAAATAAGTCGACAAATGTGACATCATCTAGCCATAGTATGATCTAGCATGACTTATAATGTTAACTACTTGTTACTGAATCGTTTCTTACTATTATAGTTGATAACAAGTTACAGGATGGTTGACAAGTATAATTTTCTACAAACGCAGCATCGCAACAGAGAAAGAGATAGATTGCAATTCTAGCAGTGAAGTATGGATTATGACGACATGAAAAATGTTGCCACGACTCTCAACCTCAAGTTAATGCACTGCAAACAATTGGGACCATGAAATTGTAAGCTGAGAATCAGGAGAACCAAGCACAAGTAGTTGAGGAGGAGGAAGCTGAATGGGATGAAAATAATTTTGATTTGATTTTGAATACATTGAATAATTGATTTGATTTAAAAATTCATATTAATAAAATAAGTTTTCTTATTATTATTATTATTATTATTATTATATAAACTATCAAAATTATAAGACCCACAAAAAAAAAAAAAGGTAATGATTGGGAGGATGGTATCATAATGAACAGATACTACACTACCCCCTCCCAACGAAGGAGGTAATACATGGGAGGGTGGTCTCATGACAATAGAACAGATACTACACTACCCTTCCCCCAAATTGAGCATTAAAAGATAATAGTATAGTTTAGGCTTCAAACTGACAGATACCAAATCTCCATTATTAAAATAAGTAATAGTATAGTTTCAGACAGATATCAATCTCCATTAGTAATAGTAGGACGTAATGGGTGAAAATTTCAGATTCATGCAAGTAGTATTTTTTGTGTTCATTTATACAAAAATAACACTAAACAATCAAACATTTTGAAAATTTTGCTAAATTCAGAAGGTGCAGGCCACTAGTTTTTGGCTATTTTACATTCATGAAAACCCTTTCACAGCCTGAAAATGGTCCTAAATTAAAGTACTATATCAGATTTAACCATCTATATCCATTCATAGCTTTTGAGGATGTTTTAGGACCTGCAATGTTGCATGAAACCACTTTTTCACCGAAAAATGATGGATTTTGAGTCCTGTGGAGCTCTAACGGCTATTTTTGGTCTGCACCTTCTGAATTTTGCAAAATTTTCAAAATGTTTGATTGTTTAGTGTTATTTATGTATAAATGAACACAAAAAAATACTACTCGCATGAATCTGAAATTTTCACCCATTACGTCCCACCCCTAGTAATAGATGTATTTACCTTTTTTTCCCTAGATTCATATTAATCGTCCTCCAAATTTAGAATTATACATTTAATGGTCAATGAAGTTCAAAAAGTTGGCGACTGCTGATCTAACTAATTTGTCTGTAAAATAGAATAGCAGGTTTGACTTTTATTTACATCGGAGTCATAATTGTTTATTTGTTTTTTTTTTGTTTTTTTACATATTTCCTAAAAGAATTTAACATTAGGATTGAAATTAGTTTCTCTCCAATAATCAAAGAAAAGTAATTTATTCAGAAAATCTTTAGAAATATGAAAAGAAAATATGTATCATCGAATTATGATACATATCAGTTCAACAGTGGCTTTGTTACTATCAGACTGCTGTTCTGTTCAGTCCTAGGCCGTCCACCCTCCCAAGCTTTATCTTCTCTCTGAGAAGGGGTTGGTTTATTGCTAATCGCCGAGGCACCCCTACATGGAGAATTTTGATGGGGCTGCTCAGAGATTTTCGTAGGCCAGAGTGTGCTGGCTTCTCAAGACTAGTAAATAATATGAATAAGTTAATTAATAAGTGTAAGTGTATTAATAAGTTAATGAATAAGTTAATAAATAAAAAAAACAGTTTGTGTTTTTTATTCAATACTGAATGACTTTTTTAGGTTGAGTTTCTTTTTAGGCTTCACCAATGTTAGTTGTTTGGTTATGACAAATTCTTATCCTTACCAATTCATTGAGCAGAAACTGCTAGTTTACCCAAACAGTATCAGTGTATAAATGTACAATAGATCTTACTGGATTTGAACTCTGCCTGTCCGATTTCATAGTCTACATTGGTGGCCATTAAGCCACTTGCATCCCCTCCCACCCAAAAAAGAGAATACTTATATTATATATATATATATATATATATATGCTTTATTTAGAGATGGAGAGTGAGCTGAATAAAAATTTAAAAAATTAGAAAAACAAAACAAAATAAAAACTTGACTTCTTCTACGACTCCCTCCTCAAAAGTGAATAGTCGGCTGAAAAAAAAAAAAAAAACCCGACTCCAAAGACAGTTCAAAATAAAAACAAACTCAACTCCCAATTCTCCACTTTTGTTTCTCATAACATATGCTGTTCCTATTCCGGTGCTACAAGGTTTCTTTTATTACCTTCTTCAGGTTTCATTCTTTCTCCATAACATTTTCTGTAGTTTAACCCAAACAAGACATATTGCCACTGCAGCATAAGGGGCTACTGTGATATGAACCAGATTTATAGGAGAGGGTTCAATCTGGGTGGGGAGTTGGGCAGCAGGATGTTCGTTCATATTACATTTAAATTTCTGCATCTTAGTATGACCGAGGTACAGGGAGAGAAGTCCAAAGGCAAGTGGTCCAAGGAAAGAAATCTTCCAGCATCTAGGGACCTCTACAATGACGGGATGGATTAGTCGACAGGTTGGTTGGGGGTATTTGACAGGATGGGACCTATTAAGTTTGAAATTCTTTTCTTTTTTTTTGCATCCGGTCCAAGAGGGAGAGGTTAGTGGTTGGTGCACCAGCACAGATGGAGCAACAATACTCCATGCACATGTTTGGGGATTCAGAGCAAAAGGTTGGTGGCATCCGTTCCTTTTTTATTAGTATGTACCAGACTGTATTGAGTTACTTGGTATCAGTAGCAAGAAGCCTGCGTTTTCCAAGGATATTGGTGCAAGAGTGAATATAAAGGATCTAACTTACTAATTCCCTCAGATCGTATCAATAACCATAATTCACCTTTTGACAGAAACATAAATTACACATATCTAATACTAACGAGAGAATCTCCAACATTAGACAGATTCATAACACTGACATCTTTGAACCTGTAGCAGTTACCTCCTCCTTTCAAACATAACTGCACCGGTTGGCCGTTAGGTGTCGCTTTTTCACCGACAGGTGGTGCTGAAAAGCAACACCAGAGTTATCTGCCCTTCTGATTATAAAAACCGGTGTAAACGAAAAATCACTCTCTTCTCTATTCAATTGGCCTCGCTGAACGACGCTAAGACACCAACGCTCCGTCAACACGTGTTCAACAACGGTAAGAGTTCTCAACTCATTTTCTTTGTATACGGTTTTCAAGGACTTTCCCACGCCGGACTCATTTCTTCACATACTCTTTTCAAGAACTGTTTTCTACCGACACACATACATACACCACACACGTCATCATCCCACGTACACACACATTCAATAAACCTTATTTGAACTACCTCCTTTCGTTTGTTAATTATTACTCTGTTTTTGCATGCAACAATTGCTTGATTTTATGAACTCGCTTATAGTCGGGAACACGACCCGATCATAACAAACCTTAAAACGAAGAGGTCAGATCTTAAAATACTTCAAAAGCCATCTTTGGTTCAGTTCTTCATTACCCAACAAAAACAAAATAGCACTAATCAAAAGTGATATTGTTTTGTTTGCCTTTTTTATCGTATACAAATTCATTGACATATTTAATATCAAAACAAGGCTCATTGAACACAAATTACTGCCCATAGTTGTTATGGGGTCAAAGTATATACCTTTTCCGGCAGTATTAGTACATCAGTGAATACAACAGATCTAACTGAATTTGAACTTACAAATTTGGAGAGTGCAAAAAATTGAATAAAGAATTCAGTTTTAAATTCGAGAAAAGGTTGTCAACTAAAACAAAAAACTCAGAACAATTACAAAGCAAAACATTGATAACAATCAAGATGAAAATAACAGTCAGATTGTATATAAGGCATATAAAACTATAATCAAGGGAGGTGCGAGAGCGCTCTATCCCTTAATAGACTTCAAAAATGGCCTATGCTGGAAATCTCATTTCTTTGATCAATCATAACTTAAAAACCAATAAACCAAATTAGTTAAAACTTTGCACAAAATTTTTTTGTTGATATGTTCTATAAGTGTGTAGAATTTCAGCATCATTAGTCAAGGCAACCCAGAGATGCAGAAAGTTCAATCATGAAATCATGTTATCTGTGTGTACATACGTACGTATGTGCCACCCTGTATCTCATCAACTATTTGATTGATTCAGCTGATTTTTGGCAGAGATAGAGGTTCTAGGGTCTAGTTGATGGCATTTTAATTTCAGTTGACGATATACCTTAGTTTTCCAGAAAATTCCAAAAGACCTTAAAAGTGACCATTGTATTGAGGCATAGCCTTTACAAAAGTAGTGACACCCCGAGATAAATGCCAGTATACTGAAATCATATGCCCTTAATAGGGTTAAGCTGACTCCTGGCTCTTTCAAAGATTGCTGACTTCAACTCCTCCACTCAGAGGGAAGGGGGGGGGGGGTGCAGTAAATTTTGTTGGAGTTATATTTTTAAAAGCTGACTTGACAATCCCTACTTACTTGCCTTCTCATGAGAGTAGAGTTATACAGAAGGTCGGTTTTTAATGTGGGGAAAAAAATCAAACTCCCAAAAATTCTGAATTGGGACAAAAATTGCCTCAGTCTATAAGAACTTCAGTCAGTTTTTTAAAAAAAACTGATAGCATGATTGAAAAGAAGAGATAATGAACAATTCAAAAGCCTTGAGTTAAAAAAATAAACAACTGCTCATTTTAATTCTTTCAATATTGAATACTATGATATAAATCAACCGTTGAATATTGCAGGATATTGTATACTAAGAATACTGATCACATAAGTAAAATGAATACGCTTTCAAATCACCAGTCAGTTTTTGCTATTTGTGATATAATTCAAAGCATTGGGGAGTCACAGGCCTTGAACTAAGTTTTTGTTAGAGTTTCTTTCTTGTTCAACAAAGGATCAACATTTCCTGTGTTGCCACTGTGATAGGCATGTATGCCTATAAGTTATCTACAGTTAGAAACATCTGTCAACATTCTGCGTTTATTTTTTATTTTATTTTATTTTTTTAAACATATTTCACCCCAAACAAGGCAGGTAGCCACTGTAAACATAAGGCACTACTGAGAATTAGGGTGTAGGTTTGGGGTGTCATCCTAGGTTCGGAGCTGTGTAGAGAGATGTTTACATTAGTTTTAAACCTCTGAATGTTGGTACAGTCGGGGAAACAGGGAACAGGGAGAGAGTTCCAGAGGCCGGCAGCATGAGGAAAGAAGGCTCTCCGGCATCTAGGAACCTCCACAGTGAATGGATGTGATTGTTGAGTTGGTCTAGTGTATTTACGTCAGGGGGGCACTAGAGCAGCCAGTTCATTGGAGCACAATCTATTGAAGTATTTTATCATTTATAATTACGTGTAATGCTCTGCTGTCACAATTTTCTTTCATATATTCAAATATCTCTTTCTGCATGAAGGCATTATTCTGGTTCAATGCAAGGGCTTCTGGTCTCTTATCTCAACATGATATATAGAAATATTGTAGGACATAAGCTTTTCTTGTTAGTACTGAAAAACTTACTGGAGGATTTGTGTGGTTTGGGTTTTGTTTTAGTTACTCAGTTTTCTTGGCCTTTTGGCTAAGATCAAAGTGTAGTATCTGTTCTGATGGATACTGCACCTCATAGACTGATATTGTCTTGGCCTTCGGGGCTTGATTTATGCCGGTCTATGGGTCTGTCCTGTGCAGTTCTAGGAGGTCAACCCTCCCAGGCTTCGCCTCCCCTCTTTGGGGAGGAGTAAGTTTATTGCTTACTGCCTGAGGCGCCCCTACCGGGGAATGCCGACGGGGCTGCCCAGGCAATTTTTGATGGTCAGAGTGCTCACCTCTCGAGCGCTGGCTTTTCAACCCCCACTTTCCGACCCGACCTTGGGTCACATCTTACTTGTGGGAGTAGGATAAAACTGGCCTTGTGCCTAACTCCTGGAGAGGAGTAAATAATACTCAGTTTTCTTGGCATTTTGGCTAAGATCAAAGTGTAGTATCTGTTCCGATGGATACTGCACCCCATAGACTGGTATTGTCTTGGCCTTCGGGGCTTGATTTATGCCGATCTATGGGTCTGTCCTGTGCAGTTCTAGGAGGTCCACCCTCCCAGGCTTCGCCTCCCCTCTTTAGGGAGGAGTAAGTTTATTGCTTACTGCCTAAGGCGCCCCTACCGGGTAATGCCGACGGGGCTGCGCAGGCAATTTTTAAACCCCACTTTCCCGACCCGACCTTGGGTCACATCTTACTTGTGGGAGTAAGATAAAAACTGGCCTTGTGCCCAACTCCTGGAGAGGAGTCAATCAATACTCAAAACATTCATTGAAGTGAGAGGCCTGAAAAGCATTTATATAATTGGTATGGGTTGATTTATTACTTGATTCATAGTTTTATATTCCACATTCATCATTTGTTCATTATTTAGAAACTGTACAAATAGACAACTTTAAGATTTGCTATAAAATAATTTCTTCATGCCAATTACTGTTAAAGGTAATTTAAATAGTGATTTTTTTTAAATTTTTTAATAAATAATTACTATTTTTGATTTCTAATTATATTCCTTAATTTTCATACCCATAAACAACTTTATGTATAAATTTTATGAAAAAGCCATAAAAAAAGCAACAGAAATATATGCATCTGAAAGGTTTATATTTTTGTTAGCATAGATAAAGTTTACCGGCAGCTAATACAAAAATCAAGAAAACTGCATTTCTTTTTAAGTATACAAATGATTTGTTCTCACGGGAAAATATAAGTTATGTAGACAAGAATACCCTACGTAATGAAGTCCTTCATTTCAGTCAAAATAAAAATACATAATTCAGTTTCGTAGCCACAAATGCAAAACAAGTTAAAAATGTCACCAGTAAAACTCAAATATTTACTGATACTCAGATCCATTGTAAGTAGGAATTTAACACGATACTCTGAAGTCTGTTTAAAACAAATAAGAGTTAGGTTTCCTACTTTGATATGAATTAGAGAAGACATTAAAAAATGTTGTAATGTTAGCCAAAAGTCTTCTAGGTTTCCATGAGGAAATGTTATGTACAAAATGGTTGAGATAATGCAAATAATAATACTAAAATTATTAGTGCATGAACATTATGGGGCAAGAAAATATTTTTATGGCTCAGTAATTTCAACTTTAAGCTGATCAAAATATTTTAGAATCATTTATTAAGGTAATGTAAACTTTTACGTCTCACAAGAGAGTTTCTCGTCCATGGTTCATCTTTAGATCTGGTCTAGAATTCACATGACTTACATTCTCCTACCTCACATTTTATTTTTGATCACAGAAGGCTTCAAGTTATTGAACAATGTTTTGGCTCAAGTCAGTCGTCGGGCACAAACAAGGTATTAAAAGAAAAAGCATTAACACAGTTGTAACGTAACAGCTGATCAGTTTAAGTATGTAACATCAATACAATATGAAACAAAAAACATTTTTCTCCAAACACTATGTGTGTATGTGTGTGCACAGAAAATTTCACTAAGTTCTTTAGTCAAAGTTTGGCAGTAAAAATTCCACTGAGCTCTGTTTTCTCAGAATGAGTTTTCGGGGAGTAGAGAGTTTGGCTCAGGGTCTAAGTTCAGGTGGTCTTTTTTAGTAGTGTGGACTACAGTGGCACTGAGGAAGTCACTTGAATGCTAAGATCTTTGGTTTATATGAAAATAGGCTCCAAACTGTAGCAGAGAGTTAGAGGGATACTAGTCAATTCTTTACTCTCAGCCCATTGTTAACTCTGGGTATGCTTCCCAACTGACCCAATTGGTCAATTCCTTTCTTTCGTTAGCTTTGTCCCATTTTAGACTTTACCCAACCATATGATGGACAAAAACTCATTGGTCAACCATTTTCACATTCTCTGCATGCTCCCACTCACACAGGGTGGGTGTTTTATTATTTTGACAATTCTAATGTTTTTTTACTTGTGAAGTTCTCCACTTATTTAATTATTAAGGATTAATAATTTTTTATCCAACTTTTCTTTTTTCTTTTTTTTTTTCCAGGTTAAACAACATTAATCAATTTCCCAGATGCCATGATTTTTCTTGTGACAGACCAGATGGCAACATAGTTTTCTTCTTTTAAAGAAGGGATTAATCTTGTGATAACAATGGATGCCACAGATGATTCTCAGACGGTGTAACTTGGCCTGAGCAACAATTCTTTATTTATTCTGTTTATTTATTTTATTTTTTTTGCCACCCCTGGTTAAGCCAGTTGACATTAGTGGCTTCATGTTGACATTTCACAGATGGCTTTTACAATTCCAGAGCTGACCGTGGCAGATAACATGGATTCATCACCGTTACTTACCGACAGTAGAGAACAAGAGGATGGGAGGCAGATACTCTATCACAATTCTCTTTGTTTTTTTATAAAATTTTGCTGTTTTTTTTGTTGTTTTTTTTAGTTCAATCTCAGTTAAATTTCTCACAATTCTCCATTTATATTTTTAAATATAATTTTCACTTATATTTCAATTCTCATTTTAATTTAGAGTGCTATGCATAACAGTATCATATATATATATATATATATATATCGATTATTATATTAAATCTGAATTAATCAACTTTTGTTTCCCTAAGACTTTTTTTCCATTAAATTTTAATCACACAAAATACGTGCTAACATATTCCTGTTTTGGGATAGTTATATTTGGAAAATCTATTTTAATTGTTTTAATTTGCCATAATTTGCAATTAACTAATCAAGTGACCTATCTTTTACTATGTTTCACAATCACCCCCCTCTCACTGTATGTTGTTTGACTATCTCTCTCTCTCTGTTTATTAACAAAGTGATTTTCTCTTTTGTTGTTGTATCCTTCAACCATCCTCCTCCTTCTCCCTTCTCTTTCTATACTGAAAATAAAAGAGAGGTATGCAAGAAAAAGGGTCGTATTACTAGTTAAGTCATAGCTAGAGAGTAAGCAGAAAGAGACTAATTTTGAATTTTATTTATTTTGTATTTAAATCAAATTGCACAAAATATGTATATCTGAGAATGTTTTCCAGTGCATAGTTTGGATACTGTACTTTTTAAGTAATTGTAAAATAGATTTTAGAAAATGATTTTTATAGTTATTGATCTTAGTTATTTCTTCTGTTTAACTGAATAGTCATTATGTGAATTTATATCTTAATTTGATTTGTTGCATATCAATGTTTTTTTTTTCATCTTTTATTTCACTTTGGTCATGATTAAATGTCAATAGCATTTTTTTGTTTAACTACTGATAAGAATTATTTTATTTTTTACTACATTTTTGTCAATTAAAACGGCAATGAAGTAGAGGGAGTATTTTACTTTGAAGAAATGATTTTCAAATACTCCTTAAATAGCTAGTTTAAAAACGATATTTTTAATTAAATTTTTTAAATAATTTACAAGTTCGTTTTGCTTTTATTCCCTTTAATTGTTGGGATTTTGAAAAAAAATTTGGAAGAGGTCAGTAGAAAAACACAGATACAATGAGTAAGCAGATTATCTTTGTAAACCATTGTAGAAAGAAAAGCCATAGTACTAATATGGTATCGAGAGGCCTCACCAGTAACTACTGCATAGTCCAGACTCCATTCACTCTCGCCAAGATCAAAGTGTAGTATCTGTTCCGATAGATACTGCACCCCATAGACCGGTATTGTCTTCGCCTTCGGGGCTTGATTTACGCCTGTCTATGGGTATGTCCTGTGCAGTTCTAGGAGGTCCACCCTCCCAGGCTTTGCCTCCCCTCTTTGGGGAGGAGTAAGTTTATTGCTTACTGCCTGAGGCGCCCCTACTGGGGAATGCCGACAGGGCTGCCCAGGCAATTTTTAATGGCCAGAGTGTTCACCTTCTCGGGCACTGGCTTGTCAAGTCCCACTTTCCCGACCCGACCTTGGGTCACATCTTACCTTGTGGGAGTAAGATAAAACTGGCCTTGTGCCTAACCTCCTGAAGAGGAGGTAAATAATACTAAGTAATAATACAGCATCCCCGGAGTTTTCATCTGCTATTAGGACAGCCCCCTTAGGAGTTACACCAAGGTTCAGGTACTTGGACTATTAGACAGACAACGTCGGCCCAGATAAGACGTTTACCTCCAACACCCTATTAACTATTAACAACAAAGAAAATTACTCAAGTCATCTCTACATACCACTCAAACTAAAAAAAAAACAACAACTCAGCATTTTCTTCTTCCTTGGTCAGAAACATCACTCTTGAGAAGTGAGGAGAAAGGGACAAAGTAAGGGAATCTTTATTTTAGGATATATAACTCTATATGGATCTATTAGACCTGAGGCACCCAAAAGTCAGCAAATACCAAACGTTGGGTTGACACCGGCTTTTTTTTCTTTTTTTTCTGGTTGAACTATAAACAAACAATAAGCGCACACTTGTCTTCGGAGATTTAATGTAAAAGGTTTTATTTACAAAATGTTTTGTTTTGTAAACTATGGAAAATTATACAAAATATTAAAAGAAACGTTACAAACTTTATTTTATTAAATAAACTGTATAAACAAACACTTAAATTAGTCGATGTTGTGCAGAGATGGCTTACAAAACTTTTTGTTTAGTAAACTTTGGAGTTTTTTTTTTTAAAAAGAGGGTTTATATCAAATATTTTCAAGCATAATGAAATTTAAAAAAAATGAAATACAGTTTTATTTATAAAAAAAATAAACGAAACAAACAAAAATATATATAAAAAAAAACATTGTACAGATGGTGTCCCTATTTACTTGCTTCCCCACAAGGGAAAAGTTAAACAAACGGTCGGTTTTAAATGTAAGGGAAATCCAGCTCTCAAAAAAGGGGCAAACTGGATTGGGACAAAAATAAAAATTGCTTCAGTCTAGAAGATTTCTCCTTCACTAAGAGAGGACAGGAAAGATGAAGTGTAACATTAAAACATGCTCCTAGCCAAAAAGTCAAGGACGGTTTTAAAAAAGGCATTTGCTGTCTTCTTCTTAAAACTGTGTTCTGCGGCTACGGTAGTCTAATGACATCCCATAGCTGCAATCAGTCCTCCATGCTAGTCCCAGGCCATCTGGCCTTGTCATGCGCAAGTTGTTGTAGGCAATGGAGTTGTTTTGCTGTACGTAGTGGTCCTAGTTCCGCCTGCTTGAGGTCAGCACAGTGTGCCCAGCAGATTTGTGCAGTGCCGTCCTAGTCGCGGTTTGTATTTGCTGTGCCTTTTTTAATACAATCCAATATTTATTTACATATTGACAAGCATGTTTTGTTATACGCACATTTTTAATGAAAAGTTTTTGAAAAACATAATATGCACACTCGTCTTCGCAGAATAATTTAAATTAAAAAGTTTTATTTACAAAACAAAAAGTTACAAACTTTTTATTAAACAAAATCTATGAACAAACAAAACAAATTTTGTTTGTTTATTATAAAAAGCTTTTTTAAATAAGACTAAGTACTTTGACATTTAATTTTATTACGCTTGTAAATAAATATTTAATATATCACCCTCCCCTTTTATGAATCTCCAAAGTTTACAAAACAAAACGTTTTGTAAATAAAACTTTTGTATTATAAAAAAAAAGAATCTGTGAAGTGTGCTCATATTGTTTCTTTATAGTTCAACCGGAAGTAAAGGGAACCAATGTCAACCCAAAATGTGTCCTTTTGATATTTTCTGATTCTGGTGTGCCTCAAGTCTAATTAATCCCTCTATATTTATAAAGATATGTATGTATGTATATATATATATATTATACATAATGAACGGAGCATTATGAATTTTGGAATATATATTCTTGGCAACACGGGCACATTATTTATTTTTTTGTAAATTTTATTTAGGCGATACGCCCACCCGAATTTGCCCCCGCCCCAAAAATACTTTTAAAATAAGGTAGATACAATAAAATTTAGAGAAAAGAATTGCTCTACACAAAATTTTGAGTTATATTAATACATTTTAAAAAGGATTGGTGCGCACATGTGAACGTCAATACTATGTATGTGCTTGGTAAAATCGTAAACTATTGAACTTATTATGAACCAATATTGAGTTCTACATCCTGCTTCACTGTTCTGAGCGATGTTTTGAATTGGTGAAACCAGTTAAGACGTCTCGTGAAAAGAACTTGTTGAAGAGGGGAGATTCGGCATCATGCATAGACTGCCACGTTTGAGACGAACTGCTGCCAATAGACTCAAAAGGATGCAAAAACCAAGGAGAATTAGAATATCTGTAACAATGACGTGTGTTCCTTTTTCTTCCGGGCAACACGTTTATCCTTCTTTTAACCGTATTATCCAAACGCATGCGAACTTCGAGACGTTCTCTACTCAACTCCCCTCGACCCAAAAAAACACCGCCTTTTATTTAGCCTTCTTTGCCGCACCCGATTTGCATAATGCAACCCCAAAAAACACTGCCTTTTATTTAGCCTTCTTTGCTGCACCCGATTTGCATAATGCAACCCCAAAAAACACTGCCTTTTATTTAGCCTTCTTTGCTGCACCCGATTTGCATAATGCAACCCTCACTTTCTTTCCCTCCGGACCGGCGTGATGGCTGCTACAATATCAAATTTAATGACAGCCAAAGACGTTTTGCTTTTGTAATCAAAAAAAAAAAAAAAATCTCAAGAAATATAACCGTGTTTTGTTGCGTATGTTAAAGAAAACCTTTTTCAAAATATTTTGCTCAACTTCATAACCATCTTCGTAAAATCAGTAAACATTTGAGTCAAGAAAAATGTTTTATTGCTTAATCAAAAAGTAAGACAGGAAAGGAAGTTTCACAACCAATGCTTGAAATGGATTGGCTGTTGTCAACATGCCACTGTCACAAAAAAAACAATGAATAGTAACAAGAAATCTTATAGCCAACTGACAAGTGTGCACAAAAGAGTTTAAAAGGCAGTTGAATTCCGGCTGAAATCAATTGTGCATTGTTATTCTCAAGGGCAAATAATAAAGGTAGAATAAAACACATCGGACTCTGGTGTAACACAAATCAGTAATTGAAAATATCAAGAAAAAAATGTACAGATTTTGGGGATGTCAGTTAAAGTATGAAAATTAGAAAGTGTTATGGAAATAATATTGGTGTTTCACAAACAAGAATACCTTAAACAAGGGGTGGGCAACCTCTGGCCCGCAGAGGCTTAGCGTCCGGACCGCCACCCTGTTAGGCTTTATTATTGCAATCCGGCCCGCAGACATCCCAGTAAAACTCATACCACTTTGTAACATAAACGTAAAAGTAGGTTTCAATTAAGATTTACAGTGGGTTAAAAATGTATGCATATCAGCGAGCGATGATGCATGTATATTTCATTTTTCTTTAACTATTAATTTCAAATCCTTGGCCGGAGATAAAAAGAGAAAGAGAGGCAAAGAGGAGACGAGGAAAGGGCATAAAACAGAGAACTTATGTGAGGTTTGTCAAAACGAATGCTGGATCAACTTGCTACTCGCCCCCCCCCCCCCCGTCATTATTTTTTATGATTCCAAAATGGCTCTTCAGCGTCGTCTTTTATAACATAACATACAGAAGTCTCCTGAGAAAAAATATCAGATTTGTAGAGTGTTCAATGCAATTTTTGTACAATTCATTCATGTAAACAAAATATAGTAATTCTGAGATTCCGTTTTTCACTCCGGCCCGCGATCTCCTTCCAAAAATCTCATCTGGCCCTCACTCTGAAAAGGTTGACCGCCCCTGCCTTAAACCAATAAATTAAAATGTACAGATTTTGGGGATGTCAGTTAAAGTATGAACATTGGAAAGTGTTATAGAAATAATATTGGTGTTTCACAAACAAGAATACCGTAACATAATAAATTAAAATGTTAGTGTATATCTCTACCTTTATAAAGTTAGGTATGTTTATATATGCGTATGTACATGATTCACTCCTAAACTAATTAACCGATCATAATGAATTCTGGACCACAGCCGATAGACATACTGGGTCCAAATGTCGGCTATATTTAATTTAGTTTTGTGCAAAGGGAGTAAAAAAGGGAGACATATCATGAAAATTAGATACCTTCGATTTTTGTAAAATTTATTAAGCATCATTTAATAAATATTTCCAAATTTCAGTTTCTTTTGAGTATTTTAAAGGGTTTTTAGGGGGAATAATATGTGTATAACCCCCCCCCCATTTGAAAATTCAAATACACCAGATTTGTATCGAATTTGATCCATAGTCATTAAACACCAATTAGACACCAGTTAAGCAAGATTCCCTGAATTTCTTCTTGAGACTCCTTAAGCTTAAACCTTAATTTTTAGATATTTTCTATAATCAAAATCATGTAACCGGTCGTCTTTTTGGACAGTGACTGTAATGGTTTCGTATCAACATTAGGATAAGGATTTTAGACATATGGTTTAGTATTATTATATCTGGATTTAAATCTTTGTAAGCGGACATAAAAGTGGTGCAAATCTGTTTGGGGAATTAATTTTACACGTCCTGAGACAGATATTCTTTTAGTCAATTCATAAAAATAAGAATGGTTTGATGGAAATGTTTTAGATACAAATTAAAAATGGTGTTTGAAACTAATTGGATTTCTTGAGATATTAAAAGTCATTCCATTACCAATCGAATATAAAAACAACAAAAGCTTGCAGGGGTGTTTCATTGATTGTTATTATACTGAAAATAAAATTGACTGTTTTTAGACTGACTAATGAAAAAGGAGATCCTTCCTATGTGATTAAGTGGGAGATTGTTGTTGTCAGAGTTAAGAATAAGTGCCTTGCCGTCAAATCGTTCAGATGCTGTTAGAAGATTAAGTCAAATTAGATAAGAATTTCCTCTTTCCATTCACGAGTCAAGATATATGAGTTTCGTTTTTCATAAATACTGACGTTTATATTATAGAGAAAGTAAACCTTTTGAACTAAAAAAGATATTGTGCAGAAACTAAAGTTGATCGGTATGACAATTTTACTTTCGGCATCAGTTTCATACCTAGGTTTCCGGTTCAGTTGTTTTTTGGGGTTTTTTTTTTTAAAGAAGCCATTCATTCTCTTATGTGATGAAGATTAGTTGGCGCTCTTATATAAGCAGTAACCGATCTGAGGGAGATAACTATTTTTCTTAGCCGCCGCTATTCCGAATTCGCTTATACTTTGGCAAGGGAGATAACTTTGTTTATCCCAGCATGAAAGAAAATAACTTTTCTTTTTATGTTTATATAAAGTGTATACAATTTGTGGCATGTAAATAAAAGGGTTAGGGTTTTTAACGCATTTCAAAACCGTAACATGTTTTCTTATTAATTGTTATGAAGTTTATAAACTTTGTGGCATAAAAGTTATTTTCTCTCATGCTGCGATAAACAAAGTTATCTCCCTTGCCAAAGTATAAGCGAATTCGGAATAGCGGCGGCTAAGAAAAATAGAGTTATCTCCCTCAGATCGGTTACTGTTTATACAAGAGTTTAGTTATTATTTCACGTCTCGTTGAATTATGTCACTATTTCAATAAAGAGGTGGTCAACTTTGTGACTCAATCATTCTTTTATTTAAAGAGTTAACTGTTGAAATCAAACCTTCAGACAGATTTTATGAAACACTTTATAAAAACAATAAAACTGTGAATCTTCATCGTTCTAATTCTTTAACGTTGGTTTTTACATGATGGCATGGCTTTTAAAAATTGACTTCTAAACTAATATATCTCTGCTAGGTCTTTATTTATCCCCCTTTCTCTCAAATTCATCCTTATCACTTCTTCCCATGTTTTCTTTGACCTTCCAACCTGCCAACTGATTTCACTACCTCAACTGTTCTACATCTACTAACCCAAGAACTTTTATGCATTCTTTCAACGTGACCATACAAACAAAGTTCTGCACACATCTCCCTATATGTTTAGATGTAATCTTCCTCTGAGGTTATCAGATCTAAGCCTGCCTTTAAGACTCACATTACATATGTAGAATTTGGTATATTCGGACTACTGTTCTCATCTTGGGTGTTTTTATCACAACGTTTCGGCTAATGTAACTTCCGACCTTCTTCAGGTGTACCTTGTCGCAAGGACCCGTGGCGCAGTGGATATAGTACTAAGTAAAATTCAGTTCTAAGTGACAGTCATCTGAAGGTTGAAGGTTCAATCCTCAGTGCGGGCGATATGAAGAATTGCGAATTACTGAAGACTTCTTCCCAGTCATGGCAGATGGAACAAGAGCATGCTATTCCGTGGATTTAATAAAGGATTCCAGAGTTCGACAAGATACACCTGAAAAAGGTCGGAGGTTACATCAGCCGAAACGTTGTGATAAAAACACCCAAGATGAGAACAGTAGTCCGAATTATCAACCCTCATCTAAAAAAATTCCGAAAAAAGTGAAAGAAAATTCAAAATCAAAAGAATCTCGAGCAACGTCGAGTAGGTAGAGCTAGTATTGTATAAACATAACGTAGTATTGTATAAACATAACGTAGTATTGTATAAACATAACGTAGTATTGTATAAACATAGCGTAGTATTGTATAAACATAGCGTAGTATTGTATAAACATAACGTGTATTGTATAAACAAGATGAGAACATAACCTAGTATTGTATAAACATAACGTAATATTGTATAAACATAACGTAATATTGTATAAACATAACGTAGTATTGTATAAACATAACGTAGTATTGTATAAACATAACGTAGTATTGTATAAACATAACGCAGTATTGTATAAACATAACGTAGTATTAAAAGAACAATTCTTCTATTGGGAACTTAAATATTTGACTGTCCATATTTGGTAGTTAATGAAACAGAAAAAGTTGTAATTCTCTCACATTTGCAGTTAACATAGAAAAAGCGTCTGAAGCATTTCTAAGTCCATATTAAATAATTAATATACTTATGTATATCATATGCCGACATTTAAAAGATCGCCAGGTTTTTTATGTCAAAGATATAGCAATCCTTTTGATAGGTAAAGATTACATGAAAAACTAAAGTGTCCATAGATTAACTTACCCATTCGACAAGATACACCTGAAGAACATTAGAGGTTACATCGGCCGAAACGTAAAAATAACATCCAAGATGAAAACAGTAGTCTGAATAATTCAAATGAAAAATTCATAATTCTATGATTTTATGAATATTGATGCAAACACTGGCGAAGCATAATTATTTTTCCAATGTTTTTGACGGAAGGTGTACACTAGTTACATAGATTGAAAAAAGCTTAAGCATGACCATTGTTTTTTAAAGACTCTCAGAAATCTAAAAATAAATCCTCAAAAAGAAAATGTTTTTAATAATATTTCTAAACATTATGCAAAACTCACAAATCAACGAACAAAGCTTTAAAATAGATTCACAAAATAAAATAAAAAGGTAAAATATATATATATATATATATATATATATATATATATATATATATATATATATGAACAGATGAAAGGATAAAATAATCCGACGGTATGAAATAAAAATGGAATAAGTGGAAGAGCTAAAAAGCTCAACGTTTCGCCCAAATGTTATATGGGCTTTGTCAAGAGCGAACGAAAAAATGCAAAAAATGACAGAAGACGAGAAAGTCTATAAATTATGAGAAATATATATATAGTGGTAGGGTTCATGTAGAGAGGGAAGATATGTAAATATGTATAGAGTCAAAGATAAATACATAGCAAAAAAAAAAAAAAAAAATTAGTAACGGGAAATAAAAGAAAGAATAAAGAGTAGAAAGGGGGTCCAAAGGAAGACTAATTCAAAACTCAGGGAATCAACCGGTGTCTAGATATATCTCGTTTTCATGAATAATTGCTTTTGATAGGTTAGGGGAGATAAAGTAGAAGCCCATTCTCTGTTTAATTTTATTTGTGGAAAGGGCTATGGATGCAGATTCAATTAGTCGACGTGTTGATTTATTATGTATTATCTTGATTAAATATATATATATATATATATATACGGGATACCAAGCGCTGTGCTAGTATCGACTAGGAATCCCATCAACGTCATTTCTTCTTAATAGTATTATTCCTGACAGACATTTATTTTTTCACAATGAATATTATTTTTAACAGCAACTTGTACAGATCAACGTACAAGCAACCTTGGATTTATAGGGGTTTCGCCAGTTGTTGTTGTTGTTGTTGATAACAACAACAACAACATCTGCTCATCATCGACTCACCTGACCCCTTCCTATTTTAACTTTTACTCATGTAATATGGACTAAGCAAAGAATGAATGTGATGGGGTTAGGGTTTGAAATTGGGTAATCGGTTCTGTTCTGTTGCTTTATTTTGCTAAGACTTTGATGGGGTTGGCGTCAGTCATTCAATTAAGCCGATGTACGCTTTATTTATCTTCCTCCCACAAGGTAAGATGTGACACAAGGTCAAGAAAGTGGGATTTGAATAGCCAGCGCCCGAGAAGATGAGCACTCAAAAAATGCCTGGGCAGCTCCGTCGGCATTCCCCGGTAGGGGCACCTCAGGCAGTAAGCGATAAACTTACTCCACCCCAAAGAGGGGAGGCAAAGCCTGGGAGGGTGGACCTCCTAGAACTGCACAGGACCGTCCCATACTGGCATAAACCAAGCCCCGAAGGCCAAGACAAGACCAGTCTATAGGGTGTAGTATTCATCGGAACAGATACTACACTTTGATCTTAGCCAAAAGGCCAAGAAAGTGCGTTATCCATCATCATGTTTAAGAGAAGAAAAAAAAAATCTACTTTTGTTTTTTGCCATGCAACATGTTTGTTAAATGTACTATCATAAACTAATAAACCAGATCAAGAGTGTGGTATGAATCCCTTAGCCCCCCTCAGTAAATTGTAAAGGCTACAGCAATTATGGTGTTTCGAAATAATTAACATGTCACTCATAGATGTAAAATAAAAATGGTCCGCTTACAGCTTTGCACCAGATTTCTTTTGTGAAGTTCTACTTGACTGACAGCACAATCATTCTAAGCGCAAAGTTAATCACATATACTGTTTGTTCTTTGTAACAATAA
Organism: Sepiola atlantica; assembly: GCA_963556195.1. Lineage (NCBI taxonomy): Eukaryota > Metazoa > Mollusca > Cephalopoda > Sepiida > Sepiolidae > Sepiola > Sepiola atlantica. The sequence continues at coordinate 27,651,763 of OY744521.1, read as the reverse complement.
TGGGCTTAAAATGAATGAAAAAAAAATGACTGAATCTGAACCATAACTTGATACCCATATCCTGAAAAGAATAACCCAAGATGGCTGGATCATCTATAGTTTTAGTTTTATATTTTTAGAGGGTAATTCTATTCTTTCCAGGTCACATTTAACCAATGCTGGGAAAATATTAAAAACAAAAAAAAGTCTCACACACAAATATTCCGAAAGAGACGGGGGGGGGGGGGGGGGCAGTTCCCTGGAGATTTGAGTATATATTTCAGGGGGTGGGGGGTCTATAGCATAACAACAGACAAAGGAGAGAAACGCAAAACCAAATCTTCATCAGCCCCAGGCATACAGACTTCAATATATCACTACCCAACTGACTTGGCCTTTTGGCTAAGATCAAAGTGTAGTATCTGTTCCGATGGATACTGCACCCCATAGACTGGTATTGTCTTGGCCTTCGGGGCTTGATTTACGCCAGTCTATGGGTCTGTCCTGTGCAGTTCTAGGAGGTCCACCCTCCCAGGCTTCGCCTCCCCTCTTTGGAGAGGAGTAAGTTTATTGCTTACTGCCTGAGGCGCCCCTACCGGGGAATGCCGACGGGGCTGCCCAGACAATTTTTAAACCCCACTTTCCCGACCCGACCTTGGGTCACATCTTACTTGTGGGAGTAAGATAAAAACTGGCCTTGTGCCTAACTCCTGGAGAGGAGTAAATCAATACCCAACTGAATGAGAGAATGTGCTTTGTACAGGAAAGATTATTACCATGGACACCACTTACAAACTAAGTTCCAGTAAAACAGTTATTTACAACTTGACTCCTCTTTCCTTTATATTTTCTCTGTCTTGTCATAAAACTCATTCCTTTTTGATAATTGGGAGACATGTTCACCACTTGGTGCATCACTTTTTTGTAATCATTTTAATTCAGTTTATCTAAAGAGATCAAGGAGCCTCATCTTGAGGCTAACACTTGATTTCCTTATGAGTAAAACTTATATCCAAGGGTTCTCTTTAGGATAGATGTTGCCCCTTTTAGGGCTGCTATCTGTACTTCCCTACAGTTTGGTCTCCCGGGGATTGTGTTTAAGTATTTTATTAGATTTTTTTTCACTAAACCAGTTGCCCCCACTACAACCGGTATGATGTTTATTTCGTCGAGGGACGATGTTATTTTTAAATCATTTTTGAGGTCTTGATATTTGGTTATTTTTTCCCCTGTTCGGCTCTATTGAGGCCATAGTCATTTGTGTCTGGGCAAAAATGTTACTTAAAATTCTCCAAAGAAATTTATATAACAAGTTTATTGAACCAGTCTTGCTATTTATTTTTTTACCAAACCTCATATATTTCAAAAAAAAATTTTATATTAAAAAATGTTAAAATGCGTTTGTCCTTCATATATAGAACATTAAATCATTGTCATCAGCTTAACGTCCGTTTCACATGCCGGCATATGTTGGACAGCTTTTAGAAATTGACTTTCCAACTAAACTATCTCTCTCCAGGTCTTTATTTATCCTTTTTTCTCTCAAATCTATCCTATCACATCCTCCTATGCTTTCCTTGCCTTTCCCCTGTAAATTGATCCTGCTACCTCAACTGTTTTACATCTACTAACCCAAGAACTAATATCCATTCTTTCAACGAGACCATAACAACAACATCTCTTGTTCTGCACACATCTCTCTATACTGTGCAGACTTAATTTTTCTATGATGTCATCAGATCTAAGGCTGTCTCTAAAACCCACATTACACATCCATTATAGCATTTCTCTCCAGACTATAATTATCCTCAAACCTCACTGGCCAGGTTTCGGTAGCTTGGTTTTACGGCATATCAACCCTTTTTGGGTTATTTAATGCCGAATCTGGTCTTGTTTTCTTCTCTTTTTTGTTTCTTTCCCCTTTTAATATCTGTTTCTATTTAACCCATAGTTGGGACCCTAACAGGTACTACCACTCCGGGTCAGGGTGGACCTGGGAGCAATGGTAATTAAGAGGAGGCTCCACATTCCCCAAAGTCCGTAAGCCGGATCTCACCATCGGATGTAGTTTAAGGTCATATCCAGGACCGGGAGTAGGGTAGGAAAAATAAAATAAAAAAGGGGAGGGAGAAAGGGAGAGGGGCTGTTGTTTTTGTTTTTGGTTTTGTAGAACATAATTAAGTTTTACAAACAAAAAAAAAAAAAAAGAAAAAAAAAAAAACGTCAATGTAGGTGAATTTCGTCTCAGGGAGCCACAGGGCAGCCTGATCTGGTATCACCAGACTGGCCAGGTTTCATTTCCATACATCATCATACTGCATACACATGCCTGATAGACTTTTTCTTTTGCTCGACAGTGCTAATGCTCTGCTGGTTAGTAAGGACATAAGTTCCTTAAGTAACAATTTTATTCCAGATATCATGTGCATTTGATTAAAAAATATATATTTTTTTGATAAGGAAACGGTTTATTTTGCCCTGGTAGGATTAATTGAAAGGCAAATTACATTCTTTTCTTATCTTTCCGTTTTTGCTGGAGATGGGGCATCCTACCGGATGCCAGACATTCACCGGCTATTTCAGACACTCCAGCCTAGAGATCTTTTTAAGATTCTAACCGTCCCTTTAAGTGCAATTATTTGTATTTCTCTTGCACTCGGTTCACCGGGTATACTCACCAGATAGCTTTTGAAATTCTTTTTCATTAGTCCTGTTTCTCCTATAATTACTGGTATGATGGAGATTTTCCTAAGATTCCAGTTTCTTTTAATGTCGTACATAAGACCTTGGTATTTCATAATCTTTTCCCTTTCAGCTCTGTTTAATCCTGCATCATTAGGGACACTGACTTTAACTAGGGTTGCTACTTTCTCCCTTTTGTCCCATATTATGATGTCAGGTTTAACAGCTCCGTTTTCTAGATATGTAGCTGTAGGGATTGCATAGTCATAGTGGATGGTATATAAATTATTTCCAACTGTTCTTTCTGGTATATGCTCCCAGGCCTTGCTGCTACACTGAATATTCAACTTTTTACAGATAGTCCAGTGAAGATATTTACACACTCCGTTGTGTCGCATTGTATAATAGCCATCCCCCAGGCGAACCTTACAACTGGATGTCAGGTGGTTCACACTCTCATTCCAGCTGTAGAAACTGCAATGATAAGCTAAACCATTTGTCGTAGCTGGTTTTTGACTACGGAATCGGATAGACTAACCATATTGTGTGACCTAGCTCAGGATCGGCGCTGCACTCGTTCGGGAGGAAGCTGGCTCAGCCAAATCAGGGTGATAGCCATTACAAGTAAGTAAGTAAAAACCACTGTTTCTCTGGTATCACTGGTGAAACATGAAACTATGTCCAACATCCCATAAAAATGACTCCAGAAGTTTCCACAATTTACTTGAAACATTCATTGTTAGGCCTTACAGCATCTCAGGCATCTTTGAGTCATTTTACGCCAAAACCATAGATGCATTTGTATACGATTGATCTGTAGAATTATTTGAAAAGCTTTTTGTTACATACTTCCCAATTGGTCACTCATTTAATATTGGCCAGGCTCAATGTTGCTGCTTTAAAGAGAAATCTGTCGCCCAATGATGAGTATTTTTGGATCCTATAAGGCTTATAAGTGCTCACAATGGATGCAGGACTTGTAGTTAAAAAGACGAGAGTGCTACTCGTGAAGGCGGCACTATAAGTGAAATCACAAATGAGGGCTTTTCCTCCTTTTAAATTTAACCATTACCATTTAAGTTGTCACATTGTGTTCATTGCTTACATAATGCATGTGCTGAGGAGAGTATGCAAAGTCTTGTACCGATCTAGACGAACGGCAAACGTTGAGTACAATAAACAAGGAAACATTTGATTAAACTTTGGACAGGATGTGAAGATGTAATGTAGTGCACAAATACGGGTGAAAATAATGGTCAAGTGACGCTGATATAATGAACGCATGACTAAAAGAAATGGGAGACAAAAAGTTACGATCATTCGTTTTCTCTGATCGTGAAACAAAAAAAAAAAAAAACTTATCTATCACTCGCTCTCTAGGCTTCTCTTTAGTTCTAACACAGACCAACGAAGATAGACTTTAAGGAGGCAATAACAAAATCAGTTTAATTTTATAATAGTAACTTTCAGTGATTCTTCCACTTTATTACACGGAATTCAACACATCTACACAAGAATTTTTAACATAAGTCCCATACTATCTACTAAGCTCCAGCTTGTGTCGCATCACCGCAGAGTTGCATTCGTATGCTTGTTTCATAAGTACTTTCACAAAATGTACTCTGACGAACTTACTAAACTTGTACTTCCTAAACGAAAATACCCCATAACCGACCTTACTAGCAGCAAAATCTCACCCCTTCACTGTAGAGCTTTCTAGATGCTGGAAGATTTTTCTACTCTGATAGCTTCGTTTCTTCAGACCTGCTTACCTTTTGGATTTCTCTTCCTGCTCCATTTTCCCTGACAGTACAAAGATACAGAAATTTAAATGTAATGTGAACAAACATCTTGCTGCCCCTCTATAAAACTGGCCCATAGTAGCCCCTCACGCTACAGTGGCAATATGTTTTGTTTGGGCTAAATAAAAGTTTAAAATAAAATTTAAAAAATTTTAAATACTTATCTACAAATTTTAATTTATAATAAAGATGCAACATTGATTTTCCAGCAAATCTTAATCCGGACAAAATTACAGGAACTTGATAATCCTGTCGCCACAAGACTAGTTTTCTGAGTGGCCAACAGCTGGGTTTGTGTGTAGCATGCCATCAATCTGTTTACATTACACCTGCTGGTCGTAGTCTTCCTATATTTTGACATATTTTGCTTAAAGTTGACCCTAGTTATGGTTTTTCAGGCAAATTCAGCTATGGTGTTAAACATGAACACCATTAAAGTTGAATTACATTTAATTCATGTTTAAGTTTCTAGTAATCTTTGGTGGTTCAGAGACATGGTGATTGTCTAGTAAGTTGGGGGTGTCTTGATAACTGTTATCAAGCTGAAATTAGATGGTTTGACAAAACAGTTAATCCAGCAAGGCTCTAGAACCAACGGTTCAAGAAAATCGGTGTTGCACCTGTAATATAATATTTTTTATTAAATCTTCATCAAATCTTTTACACAAACGAGTATGACAACAAAATAATGACTACAAAAAATTAATAATTTCTCACAAGAATAAGCACAACTGTATTATTTGTCGATAACTAATAGAACTTGTCAGCCATTTTGTTTTATTATTTTACTATATTTATTGCTGTACGACCTGGTGCAGTATTCATCTTAGGCAGAAGTGACTGTCAACTGTGTTTTTCATCTTGGAGCCAAATCGCTAAAACCCCTACCCAAATACACAGAACAATGATACTTTCCTGTGGTCAGAGCTGAACTAAGTAAACAGAGTGGAAACTGACTCCGAGTAATCTGATTATATTAACTTTGTTCGCAGTTAGTATCCGTAGATTAACCAGGTAAAAAAAAAAAACTTATACAAACCATACTGAAGGAAAACAACCTGATAATAAGCCATTAAAAAAAATATATTTGAAGCTTATGTGTATGGGGGGGGGGGGGTATTTTCCCTTAAAATTGTGAACTGTGGACTAACCACCAAGCTCAAGCTAAGCTATAAAATGGCCTGCATCCACAAAAAATTATTTGTAGACTACTGGGTATGCAATGGCCAAAGAAAATTAGCAACACTCAGCTTTGAATACCAAAATCAAACGTAGATCATTGGGATCACTTGGACACCTTTTACGCTAAGACAGAAAAACAAGTCAGAAAAGCATTGAAGGAATTCTTAAGACCATGCAAGAAACCACCAGGAAGATCCATGGAAAATTGGTTGTCATCGATCCAGCAGACTCTCGGAAATAGTGATGCCAACATGAATTACCATCCACCCGATCCACGTGTCTGCTAAAATATCCGCTTCGATACTTCTAAGACAATTCCAATAAGAACACGGCTCCAGAATGAGGCCAGACCAATGTGGTTCTCGTCTGAGCTGTGGATGCACCGATCAAATCTTCACCCTAAGACGAATCCTTAAACATCGCTGGTGCTTTCAGAACAGTCATCGGTTTCATTGATTTCACTGCTGCATTCGACTGTCGACCTTAACACCCTCTGAAAGGTTATTCCAGCAAATGGTATTCTACCAAAACGTCAGTCTTCATAAAGCATACTACTGCTACCCACAGATCCCACATACACATATACAGTGAGATTTCAAAACCATTCGAAATATGGTCGGGCATCCAGCAAGGATGTGTTCTTTCGCCAATACTTTTCAATTACACCATTGACTGGGTCACTTCGAATGCCATAAAAGAGTTTTCCAGTGTCACTGTTGGATGTAAGGACTTTGATCATGCAAATTATATCGCACTACTCGGTGAAACATTTGCTGATGCCCCGTCTGCTATTATTGAGCTTCACGATGTAACATCGCAGACTGGAATGCAAATAAATGCCTCGAAGACAAAAGTACTCGCTGCTGGCTTAACCCCAACAGACAAAACACCCATCCAACTCAATAGTGATGTTCTTGAAGAGGTTAAGAGTTTCAAATATCTTGGCGCCATCATCACAGCCACAGATCAAGGTGGAACCGACATCAAACGCAAATTGACCTTGCACGTCATGTCTTCTGCTGACTCAATTCCCAGCTCTGGTCAAGATCTCAGATAAAGCACAGCACCAAAGTAAGGACCTACCAAACACTTGTGCGAACGATCCTCCTTAATGGCAGCGAGTCGTGGCCAATGAAAGTGGAAGACGTTAGGCGGTTGGAAACTTTAGATCACCACTGCCTGCATAGCATCCTCCTTGTCCAATAACAGTCCTTCTCAAACAACACAGTCGGGTTCCCGCTGCAAAATTAACTTCCTCTGACAAGTCATCCTCACGAGATGTCTATGCTAGCTGGGTTATGCCCTTCGCTGTCAACCAGGAGAATTTATCTACAAAGCAATTGCTCCAGCTCCCCTATGGGGCTGGAAAAAAAGATGTGGTGGACAAAGAAAAACCTGACTGATGACGGTTAAAGCTAACCTGGAACTCCAAATCTATGGAGTTCATCATTGGAATAATGAGTGGTTAATGATCACCCAATCATCGACTTCAAGTCTTCAGACTTGGTCAGCCTTTGTGAGGGATGCAGTGGCAAAGATGGATGGAGCCGGTGAAAGTACAAGTAGTAGCAGAACTATAAAAACCATTCAATCTATGATATAAGACTTGGTAAGACTACATTCCTAGACTTCGGCTGGGATCAAGATGTGGTATCTGTTCTGTCCTCGTCGGCCAGAGGAGATCTCCTTATTGACTGAGACAATTTTTATTCTTTTTTCATCCAGCGCACCGTTTTTGGGAGAGCTTGTTATTAAAGAAAAAAAAAACGACCTTGTGTTTACGGAGGCACATAAAAAGGGACTTGGAAAAACGTTGAAATGACAAAAGTAGATGAAGCAAGAAAGTGCGAAACAAAGTTGTAGGCACAGAATACACATAAAGAAAAAAAAAAGAATGAAAATAAGAAATGAAAAAAATTATATATGGCAAAGCTCAAGTAGGCTTCTGCACGAGCAAATTACAAAGTTCACACTGAGCCCAATTTTAAGTTTGGTTCATCTACTTTAATGGCAAATCAAAACGTTTTTCGGTTATATAATGCTAAAAGACAATACCTATTATAAACAATTTATTGCATACGATTAATTTAACAAAAGATTGCTATTTTACCCATAGCTGGAGGGGTAAAAATTCATAGCTTTTCAAAGCAGGTGCATAAATGACCACATACATCCAATAATATATGAACTCAGCCTAGCTGATTCCATAGTTGAGACTTCGGATTTTTAAAGCCGACTCCAGAATCAGATTCTTTTTAGTCGAATCTCCACTTCTGTTGCCAAGACTAAAAATAGTAATGGATGTTGTTAGAAATTGCTAGAGAAACTTTTTTTGCCATATAAATAATTTTATTTAACAAATATGAAGAATGTCCAAATATAAACTTAACCCCCCCCCCATCTCTCTTGTAAATTCAGCACTGATCATCGGCCCTGTCACTTCACACTCAGACATAGTCAAACGAGGTCTCAATTCTGCCGTGTTCGTATCAATTTTTGAGTCAATCTGCCGAAACAGAGGTCGCCGACCCAACAGCATGAGACTTACTTTTTCAAGCCGGAAAGCCACTTATATAGGATGCCACTTTCTTCAATCCTTTCACGCCATCAAGAATTGCAGAATCTGCTATCAATCCCGGCATCGCAACTCAGTTCGGCCAAACCAGAAGAAACAACAAATACAGCACCCTAACTGACCATTTCATTTTTCAGCCTATCTCAGTCGAAACATCAGGTGTCCTTGGTCCAGGTACTTTACAATTCATACGAGAAAGTGGATGGATAATAGTCACTTGTAAGAATGAGTCTGAAGAGACCGCTTAAATATTCCAGTGCATTTCCTTAGTTATCATCTGAGGAAATTCTATGTACATTGTGCTGTCATTCCACAACATCTAAGTCTTGAAAAAGAAAACAAAAACTGTGCCATTCCCATATGTCTAAGTAAATTAACATAAAGTGTATAAAAAAAAATTCAAAAATGAACTCAAGTTTTCGTCTACAGTTTTAATCTTAAGAATATGCAAGAAATGTGCAATAGAAGTTTAAAAAACTACAACTATCTTTATATATATATATATATGTCTCGGAAGTTCCTCAACCATTAAAACTAAAACAAAATTTTAAATAAAAAAAATAAAAATAAAAAATAAAAAACCCTAAGTCCCAAGTCGTTCAGTGGAAAATCACTCATGTAAGTCAATTTAGTTTTTACAGTTATTATATTAGTTTGCTTCTAACATTATTTAAGGGATCATCAGTTGTTTACCATAAGGGTGGAAGCCCGAAACGACGTCGTCTGTAGGTATGAAACACTTTAATATTTAATTTTAAATATTTATAGTAAATGCCCCTTTAAGATTTATAGTCTTAAAAGTAGAGCCCTGTTTGAAATTACAATATTGTTGTCATCCTGCAATAAAGCAAAGTCTGGGCATCAGGCTCGTAATTCTAGGCTGAATCTACGAACTGTGTTCAACCCCATACGACTGCCTGCCACCACCACCACTCCTGCACTGATGAGGATGGAAGCCCGAAACGACCGTAGTCTGTAGGTATAAAACACTTTAATATTTAATTAAAATTATATGTATATATATACAGGGTGGGCCAAAATAAGGGTCCTATCTTTAAATTTGAATAACTTGAATTTGAATAACTTCCACAAAATAAAAGTTAAACTCACCAAACTTTATGTGTGTGTAGACTGACCCTTCCGAGATTTTTTGAAATAAACAAAACAAATTTTAGCCGAAAAACACTTCTTAAAATTTACAAAAACTAAAGTATTGTTTTTTACACTGTTTTGAGTTTTTTAAGCAAAAATAATGTTTTCTAAATGAGGGTACGTTCCTTAGGGCTAATACGGCTCATGCTTGCTTCGGAAGGGGTCCTTTACTTATTCTAAAAAAAATAAATAAATAAATAAATAAAAAAGTTATGAATTTTTAAAAATAGGACCCTTATTTTTGCCCACCCTGTATATATATATATATATATATATATATATATATATAAACAATAAATAAGTTATAAAAATGATAGGAAACAAAAACTAACAGGCATTCACTAAATGTTTGTTCAGACCACAATGACTGAGCTAGTTTAGTTATAAACATAACCACCATCCATCCAACCAGCAAAAAGTGAACACACTGCTTGTAACGTAATTAACCTTGTTTAATCTGCATGAGCAAATTTTTTTTCGAATAAAAGACAAGATACCAGTTTTATTTGCTATTTCTTATATCTTTTGTTCGGACTTGTTATTTATTGGCTCAGAGTCTTTGTTCTTTACACATTTTTGTATGTGGTTAAGGTCGCTGGCAAAATTGTTGAATAATTCTACCTCCCCAGAAAGGACTCCAGTTACATTCCGCTACCTATATAAAAGTCAGATACGTCCCAAGATGGATGATGATTGCGACATATAGGAAAGTGCATTGGCAGTGTAGAAAATCGACTTCGAAATCTAGTGGATAATGATATTTTCTTTTCCGTATAGCCCCTTGCTCACAGAAGAGACGTTACTAGTCTCTCTCTATGTCGTTATTAGCATAGAAGGGTCTCGAATGAGCCCCAGTCTCTGGTCCCTTATTGTAAGCCATACATAGCAAGGACTCATCTTATTACCACAACGGAAAATAACTTTCCTTTCTTCCTCCATGTTCCTAGTGTTAGGCGTAATTTTTATGGACAACGCTTTTTTACGAGGGTTTTCATTTGGTGACTTCAGTATGATTTGAACATGAAATGTTAAGAGGAGACAGCTTGTTGTTCGCTACATCTAACTAAATGACTGTGGTTGTTTGGTTATAAATATATTAAAATGTCTTTTTTTATAGTAGAAAATGTGCAAACAGGCGAATTATACACAGCATTCTGGGATTTAGTGTTTTGTCTATTTAGATTTAATATTTCAGACTTAAATAAGTTGCAAATAACAGTTGTCTACAGCAATTGGGCAAGCATCATCAGATACTTGAACTTTAGATATCAATTGTCTGCAATTAAATATCAATTGTCTGCAATTAAATATCAATTGTCTGCAATTAAATATCAATTGTCTGCAATTAAATATCAATTGTCTGCAATTAAATATTAATTGTCTGCAATTAAATATTAATTGTCTGCAATTAAATATCAATTGTCTGCAATTAAATATCAATTGTCTGCAATTAAATATCAATTGTCTGCAATTAAATATCAATTGTCTGCAATTAAATATCAATTGTCTGCAATTAAATATCAATTGTCTGCAATTAAATATCAATTGTCTGCAATTAAATATCAATTGTCTGCAATTAAATATTAATTGTCTGCAATTAAATATTAATTGTCTGCAATTAAATATTAATTGTCTGCAATTAAATATTAATTGTCTGCAATTAAATATTAATTGTCTGCAATTAAATATTAATTGTCTGCAATTAAATATTAATTGTCTGCAAAGTTCTGGTGGTTGTTTTACATCTAAAATAATTTAACCAAGAAAATTTAAAATATTTCGCTTTTTTTTCACAAAGCTAATATTTTAATCAAGGGAGGTGCGAGAGCGCTCTATCCCTTAATAGACTTCACAAATGGCCTATGCTGGAAATCTCATTTCTTTGATCAATCATAACTCAAAAACTAATAAACCAAATTAGTTAAAACTTTGCACAAAATTTTTATTTTATATGTTCTATAAGTGTATAGAATTTCAGCATCATTTGTCAAGGCAACCCAGAGATCCAGAAAGTTCAATCATGAAATCATGTTATCTGTGTGTACGTACATATGTGCCACCCTGTATCTCATCAACTATTTGATGGATTCATCTGATTTTTGGCAGAGATAGAGGTTCTAGGGTCTAGTTGATGGCATTTTAATTTCAGTTTATCATATACCTTAGTTTTCCAGAGAATTCCAAAAAACCTTATGAGAAGGCATTGTATTGAGGCATAGCCTTTACAAAAGTAGTGACATTCCATGAAAAATGCCAGTATACTGAAATCATATGCCCTTAATAGGGTTAAAATGAAAATTCATATACACTAAATGTACAAAAGCAAGGAAATTCCCAAATTTTTACACTTTTATTGTAATTAAGGGTATGACTACATATCAACCAAACCATTTCATTATCACATCACTACAGTATAAATCTCTATGCATGAGTGGATGAAGTGTGTGAGGTGCGCTGAAGAAAATTTCCTACCAGTAAAATACATAGCCCTGTTGTGCTCGCATACCCTTAATGACAATAAAAGTGTAAAAATTTAGGAATTTCCTTGCTTTTGTACATTTAGTGTATATGAATTTTCATCTTAACCCTATTAAGGGTATATGATTTCAGTATACTGGCATTTTTCAACTAATATAATAAATAGAATTTACTTTAAGCTTCATAAATAAAAAAAATGTCAAATTTAAATAAGTACAAAGGATTAAAAAGATCAAAATTTTAATTTAATCTTTTTTTTTTAAATAGGATTTCGTTTGTCTGTTTTATAGCATATAAACCGTTTAGGGATTATTTAATGTCAAAATTTCTATTGTAAAAGATTTGTTGAATGCAAGTTGTTAGTTTACCCACAGCTGAAAGTTGGAGAATTATGGGTTCATACCTTACCCAATAGTATTAAAACATAATTGAAAATAATAGATCTGATAGGATTTGAATTCAAGTTGATTCCATCATCTGTACCACTCCCACAAAAAAAGAAAGAAAGAGAAATAAAGATACAAAAGAAATCAGACACGTTTGCTCTGAAAAGAAAGCAGGAAAAACAGACAGAAAGACAAATTCATTGTGGAAATGGGAGATATATAAACTGAAGCGAAATAAAATATATTCATACCAATAGCATAGTGGAGAAACTTATGAAAAATAGGCTACCCAAAATCAAATATAGATATATAAGACGGATTGCTATTTGGGCCTGACTTTGAAAATCTGACTGACTTTTTTATCATATATATATATATATAGAGAGAGAGAGGGAGGGATATATATATATATATATATATAGATATATATATATATATATAGATAGATAATATATATAGATAGATAATATATATAGATAAATAGATAATATATATAACAAATACTGACTTAAAAAGTCACGGGTGGTCTAGCATTTTATATTCTTTGCTCCAATATATAAAGCTTTACACTTTTCTGTATTCAATGTCCAGTGTTTTTCCAACTTGATAAACATGGAGATATGTAAATAATTTATAAATATCAAAAAAAAATCATAAATAGACAATCTTTTTTAAAATGGCAGCTACTCTCTCCTAATTCCTTTTGGCTAAGATCAAAGTGTAGTATCTGTTCCGATGGATACTGCACCCCATAGACTGGTATTGTCTTGGTCTTGGCCTTCGGGGCTTGATTTACGCCGGTCTATGGGTCTGTCCTGTGCAGTTCCAGGAGGTCCACCCTCCCAGGCTTCGCCTCCCCTCTTTGGGGAGGAGTAAGTTTATTGCTTACTGCCTGAGGCGCCCCTACCAGGCAATTTTTAAACCCCACTTTCCCGACCCGACCTTGGGTCACATCTTACTTGTGGGAGTAAGATAAAAACTGGCCTTGTGCCTAACTCCTGGAGAGGAGTAAATCAATACTCTCTCCTAATTGTACTTGTTAGGCTTGGTTTAGTTTGTCTACTTCACAACCCTTTTATGGATTATTATTTAATGAAAAAAAAAGATTAATTAAAGATAAACAGCTATTTTGGTACTCATATAGATGACGCACCATGTTTCCGTGACTTAGCGTCGTCAATGTTCGGGCAAGTTTCAGAAGCACCCGAGAGTTGACGAAACTATTAACCAATCAGGTTGCAACAGGCATTAGACAATCAGGCTACAGCAAGTAGACAATAACTCTAAGAAATTAATCGCGTTCAATAACAAAAACTGAATTTCTATCATCTCTGTCAGCTCGTTGAATCTCCCGAACGACTAATTGAGTTCTGCCAGAAAAGGTCTCTTAATTGAAGACTGGCAGCTGATAAATTACAACGAATAAAATCAAACTAAAATACATACTAAACAAAAATAAACATCTAATTAATAACAGTTGTTTAGCTATGATTTGTTCATTCTTTATTTTTATATATGTATTTTACTTTGATTTTCTTTGCCGTAATTTATCGGCTGCCAGTCTTTAATTTAGCGTTTGCCAGTTTTCGCCTCGTCAACTCTTGGACAATTCCGTAACCTGCCCGAACGTTGACGACGCAAAGTCACGAAAACATGGTGGATCATCGATAAGAGAGTACCATATATAGTATATATATATATATATATATATATATATATATCCTTAGAATTTTAACATGAAAGTGTTTTAGTTATTAGAGAAAACAATTATTTTTTATGTTACTTTTCACCACATAACAATTCTATTTTCTTTCTATTTTGTTTGATTTATATTAGAATAATTTAATGGTAATAAGTTGTGTCATACAAAAATATTCAATTCTTTTGACATTGTTCCATTTATTTCTACTTTCTAAGTATGTGTGAGTGTCTCCCTCTTTTTATACATAAAAATATATTTATTGCATATAAATTTTTATTTATAAACCTATCTTACTACACATATGCAAATAAATTCTAATTGGAGCCAAAAAAGACAAGGTTTCATTATGCAAAGCATTACAATAAAAAGGTACAAAACAAATGTGTAACAAGGTATACTTCTATAAACTTATACCAAATATACAGCTCTGCTTATTATTGAGGACTATTATATAAACACAGTAAGGTTAATGGGTTTCTTTGTCCAACCTCTATGAACAAAACTTGACTTGGAATACAGATATATATATAAATTCAAAATGGCGTATTAGTGGGTTCCCCCATGTGTGAGTTTGCTCTTTTCTTTGTTTTTTGTTTGGTTTCACCCAAAAATGAACCACTGTATAGTGTAGTGTTTTTCAAGACACTTTAATCCAAGAACTTTTTACTCTTTGTGAATACTATATATATATATATATATATATATATATATATATATATATATATAGCCACGCACACACGCAGACAGACAGACAGAGTGCCGACAAAGTCATAAAATTTGAAGACCAATTTAAGCATTCTGAACAAAGTGTACTCAACCGCCGCGCACCACGAAGATGACTAAAATCACACACACTTAAAAAACAACAAAAAACAAATAACTTTGACCTAGAGAAGCAAAAGCTATGAAAACACATATACCCATACACACGCGCACGTGAATGCACAGAAACATCAAACTGTTAAAAATAAAAAATTCTTTCAAATGGAGAATATATCTGATGAGAGCAAGCACAAAAGCTTGAAACGCGTTATAAAATCACAAAATTATAAAATGATAAAATAACAAACAATTGTTGAAAAAAGTTTTTACAAATGTTGGTAGGCTTACTTCTTTAAATATACATTTTTCTCTCATTGGAACTGCCCTGATGCTGCATTACCCTCTATCCTATATATAACTACAATGAAAGAATACCACCAACAAACAAAAAATTCTTGGAAGACCTACTGGAACTCCAGGAAATCCACAACACCGAACAAAACCTTCGAGGAAGAATTACAGAAACTCGACGAAAAAGTGAAAATGATACTTCATCTTCTATCCAATTAACAGGACAAGGAACTAAATAACATTAGAGATAATTATACAACTATTTAAACCCCAGCACAAATTTATAGAAAACTGCAGATATCATATATCCAGGATGAATCGTTGAAAACGAAAAATCAAAACCTCCAAACATGGGAAACCCTCCAAAAACAAAGTAAAATGACTTTCTACCATGCAATTAAAAGTAGTGTACCGCATCCACATATAGAATATTTCTGGAGATGAAGGAACAATTCATCCCAAACAAATTCTGAGAAAAAATAACCCCACAGGACACGGAAGAACAAAAAATAATTAAAAATGCCCTAAATGTATCTAAACTACAAGCCCAAATCGACAAGAATACAACAAAATTCATTTCACAAAGAAATACACGAAAGTAGACAAGAAAATCTCATCTAAAATCAAAGAATTATGAGACTCATCAATTCCTATCAGAACTCTGGGAATCCAAACGCAAAATCCAGGAATATTGTCCAAAGAAAAATAACTTGGTTAAGGAACTTACCCAACAAAGACAAAACTAACATCATACACAAACCAAGATATCAACCCAGAACAAAACCCAATTGAAAACACCCACATACGACATGCACAAACCCAGAGGAGACCACAGAACAGAGGTAAGAAGCCAAACACACATCACAAACAACAGACCTAATTACTCACAAAGAAACAACATAAATATACTCACACCATACACACACCTTTAGTTTAAACAAATTCAATCTAAATCCTCATTAAGCACACTTCGCAACCACACACATACGCACAAAAAAATACAACTAGATGAACACACCAAACAACATATCAAACACTCATACCACTCCACCATACACTAACCCTTACGAATACGGCTCAACCCAACGATACAAACCTAAGTACTTCCACCCACAACAACCAATACAATCAGAAATCTCATCTCATACACCATACATACATACCACCACAAAATACCTTTACTCAACAACCTCCACCAAAGCCACACCACACTACAAAACAACCTGTACAAACACCACTCAAACCAAAGTAAACCTTACAACATCTACCCACCACATCAACAGATGAAACATTCATACAATAACCCTCTACGCCACCACACGCACAAAACAGACCCTACAACCACCTTGCTTGCCAATGGATGCAACCAAAATACTCCAAGCACTACCTACATGATCAAACAGAACCATCATACAAAAATACCTACCTATATAACTTTACACAACAATACAAACCCCATAACCACTTCCAGCATCAACAAATACTGCCAAGATACCCTAACCCGAAACAGCTAACCCACAATAGCAGCACATTCAAATATGTCAAAATAAACCCTTATAATAACACGCACAACACCAATTTTCCGAAAAAAAAACGACACAATCCTCTAAAACACACAAAATATATAGAAAGTAATCACCCTTCAATGATTCCCCAAATCAACGAAACAAACAGCACTCATCATTTTTTAGAAACTCCTCCTCAAACAACAACAACAACCCCAGATCAGACAACACAAAACCCAAAATCATCAATTTATCCTCATACACATTAACAAAGGAAGAAATAGAAATACTAAAATTGGGCCTCAAATTCTGCCCAACTCCCAAAAGTAATATCACGGAACTGAAGAAAAACCTTAAAGAATTTGAACGCAAATTTAGGCTAATAGAAACATGAACTAATAACGAAAACAAAACATCAGTAAAACAACAAATAAACAAACACAACACGAAAGAACTAAACACCTTCTTTGAAAACTTCTGGAACATCAATCCCCAGAGAAAAACGAAACCTACCAGTAACCTAACATCTGAACAAAACCAAATAATAGTAACATAATTATAAAAGAAGCAGACAAAGGCAGTGCTGTAGTCATCATGGACAAAAATTACTATAAATCGAAAATTATAGAGGTACTAGAAAACGAAGATTACTAAAAACCAATTAGCACCAACATTGACAATAACACCATTTCAAAAATCACAAAACTTTGCACGACATACAATAAAATACTAACAAAGAAAAAAAAGAATTTCCTAACAAACTTCATGATAAAAACAAACAACTTCTACAGACTAAGATACATAAATCAAATGAGATAAGAAATGCCATCAACACACAAAAATCAGAATATATTAGTGTCCCGAGTCCCAGTGACCTTACATTTAGATCCATAGTAGCAGGACCAACAAGCAGACTTAGCAACCTAATTGACACATTACTACAACCATTCACCGAACAAGTCAGGAGCTACATAAGAGACGACATACACTTCCTGAGATCCTTACCACAAACAGTAAACCTCGGGACAAAATTAGTTACATTTGACGTTAGCATCTTATATAGCAACATACCCCATGACTTAGGTAAAAAGACAATATCATACTGGATTGACAAACATCCACAAATATTACAGTACACCCAAGATTCTCCAAACAATTATCGACAGCATAGACATTATTCTCGACAATAACAAAAACTACATCCAGACCCTAGGTACAACAATGGGAACTAAAACAGCACCAACATACGCTACCCTAACACTAGCCTACCTAGAGGAAATCCTATATAAAAAGATAGAACAAATGCATGAAAAAAAATATTCAAGCTCTTTTCATAGAATCTTGGAAAAGATAGCTAGATGATTGCTTTATCCTTTGGGAACCCACATGGGGAGGGGGCATCAATAAATTATACAATATACTACAAAACTTACACACCAAAAATAAATTCACCCTAGAACACAGTCACACAGAACTACCCTTCCTAGATATACTAGTTAAAATCAAAAACAATATCATCACAAACATTTACCACAAACCCACAGACACTCAACAATATCTCCATTTTAAGAGCCATCACCCCAAAAGCTGCCTAAAATCTATACCCCATTCCCTAGCCCGTAGAATCTGTACTATAGTCAGTGACAAACACCTCCGGATTGTCCGACTGGAGGAACTACCGAAAATATTAACAAGAAGAGGATACCCCTTACAAATAATATACAAAGGTATAGAACAAGCAGAAAACATTCCATTAGAACAATTACGAATCCAAAATAATGAAACAAAGAACATATTAGCATATGTTTCTACGCATAACAAAAACAATCCAGAATTGTTCACAGAAATAACAAGAAACCTTACCCTACTAAACCAAAACAACAAAGTTAGCAACATATTAAAAATATAAATAATAAAAAGCAAACGCCAACCAAAAAACCTCAAACAAATTTTAACCTCAACCAAACTCAACCAACACATAACACAAGGTCACAAAATGCAACGAGGAGAGATGTGGGGGTTATGACATAATAGAATGGAACTCATACACACTCAAAAACCAAACACAAACATTCACAATAAAAAAGATTTAAACTGCACCTCCAAAAATTTTATCTATGTATTAGAGTGCATAAAATGCAACGGATCTTATATAGGCACCACCAAAACACTTAATAGACTTGTTTTACATAAAAGCAACATAAAAATCAAAGAAAAGAGAAAATTGTTTGTCTCTCAGCATGTGCACTTGTGCAGCAGAGGTAAATTCAAAATCATGCCCATCTTCCAAACCCAAAACTACTCATATCTTCTAACACAAGAAAAAACTTTATATCTAAATTAACCCAGCATTAAACAAATAAAACAAATAAGACAATATGCAGACCACACACATTTTACATTTCCATGACCTTGGCCTTAACCTTTTACCTAGATATCCCAAAATTAAATCAGTTCTAAGTTAGACCATGACTGATATTTTGACCAAGTTTGGCGATAATTGGTCAGGTAATCTGGAGGCAGTGGCAAACTCAACTGAAAATATAACCTTCTCACACCTGACAGTATCCTATATCTCTACAAAGCCACCATCTGCCCATGCATGGAGTATTATTGTCACATCTGGGCTAGTGCACCATCCACCAGTCTCTCCCTCCTAGACAAGGTCCAAAAAAGAGTATCTAATCTACCAAGATCCAGCCCCTGTCCCATCACCGCAATGTTGCATCCTTGTGCTTGTTTTACAAATATTTGAATGGAATGTGCTCTGATGAACTTGCTGCTATCGTGCCCATTCGACATAAATACACTCGACCAACCCGAGAATCACTGTGGAGGTCCCCAGATGCCGGAGAGCATTATACTCCAATAGCTTCTTTCCTTGTGCTGCCGGCCTTTGAAACTCCCTCCTTGCTCCCTGTTTCCTCGACTGTACCGACATGTGAACAAGCATCTCGCTGCACAGCTCCCAATTTAGGATGACTCCCCTAAACTTTCATCCTAATTCTCAGTAGCCCTTTCACATCTACAGTGGCAACTTGCCTTGTTTGGGATAAACTAAGTTTTAAAAAATAAATTTAAAAACATAACCTTCTTGGCAGAAGTAATAAATATTATCTATTATGTCACCCATGATATAAACCTGTAGTGTTCTGGAGTTATGTGGGTATACATGCAAAGGTCAATACATGTATAATCTTACCGTTTTATATAGATATTAACCTTTCAAAGTATTAGCTTCCTTTTTAATTTTTGATTATTTAACTCTAATTCACACCATTTTTGGTTAATGCTGAAGCATCTATTGTATATGATTTTTGAGTTTCTATTTTACCCATAGATGTGTAAAATACTGTTTACAACAGTATAAGTGCGAACTTGATTACAAAAGATCTGATAGGATTTGAACTCAGCATAGTCAATTCCAAAGTCTGCAACAATATCCATTGGGCCAACCAAGCATTAATTTTCCTCTTCTCTAGTATCTAGGTGTTAGGACATCTAACGAAAACGGAATTACCTCCCTTGAACCATTTCGGGAGTTAAGAGTTATCGCCCTTGGAAAAGGTTGTGTGCCCGGAGAGAAAGTAAACAATGATCACTGCGTCAGGCTGAATATATCAATCGCGTCCAGCGGCCAATTAACTCATTAATTCATTCTGTGTTCAGTTTTAATAAATCTGTTAAACGTTTCTCTTGATAGTTCATCCATTTATTTACAAGTTATTTATAATTAACCTAAATTACGAGGTTATAAAACTATTTGTTATTTCTCTTTGGGCATCTCCATTTTTATCTTTTCAATTCAACCATAAAATTTTGTTGTTTTTTTAACAAAAAATAAATGAAGATTGCAATATCAATATACAACTCAAATTCTGTTAAATATTTCAGCTAATTCCCAAGTGTTTTCTTAATTTCCTTTTTTTCACCCTTATTTTTTAATTCATCCAATTCCATCTTAAAATATCCTACGCTATTGTCCTTAATCTGATCTGGCAACTTGTTTTAAAAATACATTAATTTGTTAGTAAAAAAAAAAAAAAAAAAAGCAATTGGTTAATCAATTTATTATTATTCAACCTATATTTATAGTTCACAAAAAAAGCCACAGTAATTCTTGGCCATTATTTCTGAATTCATCTAATTTCAACTGAAAATATTTTATTCTATTGCTGTTCTTAATCTGATCTGGCAACTTGTTCTAAAAATATATTACTTTGTTAGTAAAAAAAAAAAAAAATTGGTTAATCAATTTATTTTTTTTTTTAATCAGTCTTCCAGATTTGGAAATATTTAAAAACTAATTAGAAATGCCATTAATTTTGAAGGTTTCAATTTGATCTGCTGTCATTCTTCTCTCTTGTATAGTTAATCTTAATTTTTCCCGACTTTCTCTCTAATTAATCTTATGCTCTTTATTAGTATTTTCACTGGGAGGTGACGGTGGTTAAGTGGATAATGACACGGACTGAAGACCTGGGTGTTTCAAGTTCGAATCCAGTCGGTTCCACAGTACCACTTTCACTTAGGGATGTTGGCAACCTTCTCGTAGACCTTCCCGTAAGTACCCGATGTCTTTCCAGAAAGATTTCTAACTAGAAAAAACATCGGAGGAACTAATG
>OY744521.1:27230582-27628082 GCA_963556195.1 Sepiola atlantica | reverse complement strand
AGAGAGAAAGGGAGAGAGAGAGAGAAAGGGAGAGAGAGAGAAGGAGAATGGGAGAGAGAGAGAGAAAGGGAGAGAGAGAGAGAAAGGGAGAGAGAGAGGAGAAAGGGAGAGAGAGAGAGAAAGGGAGAGAGAGAAAGGGAGAGAGAGAGAGAAATGGAGAGAGAGAGAAATGGAGAGAGGAGATCTATTATAACATCACAAGAGAGTTTCATAAATATTTGGAAATTCCAAAAGGTTTTCATAAATATTTAACAAATACTGACCCAACAGGTTACAGGTCATCTAAAATTATATCATTCCTGCATATTGTTATTTGGGTCTGAATGAATTTATATGTAATTAATAAGTATCTGACTTTTGAAACAAAACCTCTCCCTTGAATACAGCAAATTGTTTGTGTACCCTTTGTAATAACAGTCTAGTATTCAAATTATCAGCAGCAGCCTTTTAACTTTGGTGCTTCCTAGGTCAGCCGATATGCTGTGTAGAGTTGGGGAAAGACCGCTAAGTAACTGTGACACCATGATTGGTATAAAAGGTTCACCGTATTAATTTGTTTAATTAAAATCGAATAAATCAGTATATTAGCAATAAAATCATTAAAACAATTTTGGCCAGAAGTGTAAAAGTTTTTAAAAAATGTTTTGTTTTTTTTTTAAATTTTTTTTTTTGTTTTTTTTTTTAAAAGGTCATATATAACTTTTATCAAGCCTTGTGGAACTTATTGTTTAAAAGGTCAGATTTTCTTTAGAAAACACCTGTGTTGTCAGGTGTCATCCAGTGCAGCTTCTCTAAGCTTTAAATTTTAACTTTAAACTTTTTTTACTGAGGGGCTGAATCAAAGGCAGCTAACATTTTCATTGGATGGCCAATCACGACAAAGGGATTTCTTCCTACCTCCCCCCCCCCCCGTATGTTAATAGCACAAAATAATTTGCAAACCGATTAATCCCCCTATGCACATAGAATTAGACTATTGAATAAACATTTCTATTGGCTGACCAATAAAAAGCTGTTCCATTTAAAAATAGGCCTCAGAGGAAGATTAGATCTGGACAGTATAGGGAGATGTGTGCAGAACAGGTAACTTTGTTGGTATGTTCATGTTGAAAGAATGGATAAAAGTTCTTGGGTTAGTAGATGTAGAACAGTGGCAGTAGGGTCAGGGTCAGTTAGCAGGGGGAGGGGGGAAGGCCAAGAAAAACATGGGAGAGTGCTTAGGATATTATTAGGGATAAATAAAAACCTGGTCAAAGATGGGTTAGTTTAGAAGTCAATCTCGAAAAGCGGTCCAACACATACTAGCATGTAAAAATGGAAGTTAAACCGAATATAATTGTTTTAACACAAAAATATTTCTTACTTGAAAGCCCAGCTTTATTCAATTAAAAACTGTTTTCCAAATGGTGTCGCACATGGCGAGCTTCAATACCAATTACCTCGACGATTTCCAGTTCCAATAGTGTGTATGGAAGACCATACGCTAATACTACAAATACGTAATATTACAATAATGATGATCCATAAAAACAGGCCCCAAAACAAGTTTGCCTGTTCAGCTGAAGCGATATTGGACTTTTTGGTGTGTAAAAATAATGTTAAGAACGGTATTTTCTCATGTGTAGGTTAGAATTAAGCCGAGAGTGAAAAATTCCATTTCGGAGTCATGTTAGAGGTTAGGAGTTAGTGTTAGGGTCATGAGTATGCGTTAAGATATGATGACATGGACATTATTTTCCTTTGAAAGTAATGATTTTTTTAGCCATTTTCTAAACTTCACTCACCAAACATTAATTATCACAACTGCTCCTAGATTAACAATGATAAAACACTTTATGACTCTTAACTAAGTGTTGATAATGGTTAATGCAACAGCAATGACTCACTGCATCATGAAAAAGCATATGAATTATTTGAAAATATATATTTTTACTGCAGCAGATCGATTCAAAACTTTTGCTTTTGTTAATGATTGTAACTAGTGTTAATTGTAATTAAATGTAGATTTTACAAAAGCCTGTAACTAAAAAAAAAAAAGGTCTCAAAATCACAAAAATTATTTTTATCACAGATAATTATTCAATCTATCCAAGTTCGTGTGTTTTTTGTTTTTTTTTTGTTTTGTTTTTTTTTAAAATGAAATTCAAATTTTTTTCACATCTAAGTTCCTGATATAAAAGAAATTTAAGAATTGCTCCAGGTTTTAAATACTGACCTAAAGTCACAAGAAGCTCTAGAAGCGATGGTTTCAGCAACATCCTGGAGGCATCTGGAGTTTTACTTTTTAAGTCCCTTACTTAAAATGTTGCCATAAAGAAAGAAATATATATATAGGGCTGCATATATGCAGCAGCATAAAATATATACAATAAAAAAGTTACAACATAAAAGTTTTGTTTTTTTAAAAGCAACTTTACACGAGCTCAAATTCCATCAAAATTCCGCTATTTTGAAAATTGCTATGATGTTAAGTTAGAAAAATGTTATTCCTTAGAATATATAATTTATTGAATAAATGCTTAAAATTACATTAAAATTTGTTAATTTTATGATTTTTGGTGATTAAAAATAAATAAGATATTGGTTTGTTTACAAAGACTAAATGCAGGGAGAATGAGTCCAGAATGTTGGCACTGCTTACAGTCATATATGTAGATTAACATTTTAAATGGTACTTATTTTTTACCAGAGGAAAAGAATAATTGTTCCTATTGACGTTGCCCATTTTTCTACTAGGGGTGTGTGTGTTGGGGGGGGGGGGGATGTAGATCATATTTTTCAGTGATTTTTGCTTTAAAAAAAAAAAGAATAAAAACCCATCAAATTCTTAGTTGAATTTTACAATAGGTGCATGGTCAAAATATACTGTTTTTGTTTGGTTTAGAAACAATTAAGAACAATGATACTTTACTGTTTGCATTTCAACCAGAAATTATCTATCTGATAATTTAAGACTTAAAATCACCTTTGAATGTTGAAAGCTACAGAGTAAACACATTTTCTGCCATTTTCCTCATTATTTCTAAATTAACAAAACTATCAGACAAGACTTTGTCTCTGTGTCATAACTTTGATAAATACAAATTGAATTATTTTTCTTGTTTACTATTCATTGAATATTTATTGAAATCAAAACTAAAATAAGGGAAAACTAAAACCAATGTTTAAAAATCCTATTAAAAAAAATTGTTAACATGACTATATTTTTAATTATTATTATTCTATAAGCCTATTTTAAGATTTAACCAAATTCTTAATTGTTCTTACCTCAAATATTGGCAACTGATCAGAATTCCACTGAGCTATTCTCTGTTCACTTTTATCAACAACAGTAACAGTAACATCCGGACATTTCATGGCGATTACACTGCATGTTGGTCCACCGACGTAACCAGCCCCAATACAACAAATCTTTCTCAACTTCATTTTCCAAAGACTGAAAAAAAGAAAAAAAAAAGAATTTTATAAAACAAGGAAAACGTAAAGAGGGTGACGTCATTATTATGAGAATTGATATTCTTCAAATGTATTCATTCAATCTGCATGTTTAGCAATTAAAATGCTATTTCAAACTTAAGCTTAACAGACTTTTGGCTAGAAATAAGGTGTAGTATCTAGTTCTTTCATTTTTAATTGTTATTTTTCTTTATTTTGGGTGTTTTAGGTTACTTCCCGCTCTCAATCATCCATCGAATTTTGTCACATTTTTATAAGAAAAAAAAACTTGTCAAAAAAAAAAAAAAAACTTGTAAAAAAAAAAATTTTAAATAAAAATTGTAAAAGAAAAAAAAAAAGTGTAAAAAAGAAAAAAAAAATTGTAAAAAAGAAAAAAAAAATTGTAAAAAAGAAAAAAAAAATTGTGCAAAAGAAAAAAAAAATTGTGCAAAAGAAAAAAAAAAGTATGGATCAAAGTACGCTTAAAGTACAGAACAAAATTAGTAACGACCTCCGACCCCCCATTCAAAACCCTTTTTGGTCTTGTGCCACATCATAGTATTTTATATTTATGTAAAATTCTTGATAAATAAAATCTGTTCCGATACAACACTTCATATTTTTTGTCATTGCTCAGTTAAGTAGAAACCTTTCTAGATTGAGGTAATTTTCATTTTGTCCCAATCTAGAGTGCCGCTTTTAGAAGAGCTAGATTTTCCCCACATTAAAGCTGATCTTGTACTAACTGTCCTCGTGGGGAGTAAGTAAATAGGGACTTGTAAAGTGATTGCACACATCTAAAAATTTTACTGAAAGATAATAAAATAACACTTTGCTTAAAATGTTGAGAAAACAAAAACGAGGTACAAAAGGTCTAAATCCAAGTTGTAAATGTTTTGCTTTAGGGGAGCATTGTTGAAACGCAATACCTATGGTCAATAATTCATTGTATATATAGTTTGTAAATTGACTGTCTTCGAGACCAACCCGAATGCTTACTTTTCATTGACTACTACACTAAGATGTAGGAGAGGGACACTTTTTTCCTGGATTCCTCTACACCTTATAATGATGAGTGTTGTGGCGGAATTGATGATCTTGAGCCAGAATCGAGCGGTGGAGATGGCTCGGACTTAGTTCTTCCCTGCAGTAAGAGAGTCCGCCTTTGTCTGGCTTGCAGATGGAAAGGGAAATAAGTTTTGGCTTACTAGTTTTCTAGTGAGGATTGAACTCACAACCTCGAAGTAACAAATCTACTGGTTGCTGCACAATAATAATAGATTTAATTATCATGACAAATAGTGAGCCAGCAGATTATGTTTTTTTCTGATTGGTTAAGCGGAATTAACTGTGGGAAAATCTGCTAATAAAAAGACAAGAAAATCAGAGGAAAAGGAAAACGAGAAACGTGAGTGTCGAGTGAGATTTTGCGGTGAGCCAAATTGTTTTCGTTCATTGGAGCTCGAAGTTACAGAGGGTTTTTGTGCTTCTACAGGAATTGAACTGAATTCCCAGTTATAAGTGTTTAGGATGGAAGCATCAGATACCATTTTTTTTTTAGTCTTTAGTATGACTCAACCGAGGATCGAACCCGGGTCTCCTAGTCCATTGATTGAACAAAAGTTGCTATTTTATCCATTTCTTCACAGAAATTGCAGGTTCATACTTTCCCAAATACTAGGAGTGTGTAAATGATCACAATAGATTGAATCGGATTTTAACTGTATAGGCGATTCCACAGTCTGAAATGGTGTCCATTAGGTCATTAGGTGACTCCTTCAAATGAAATGACCACAAGAAGCATCAATGACTTATAAATGAAAAGCAATGACAACAGTACCATGCAGAGAGGGCAGGGGTCAGATATCCAATCATATTCAAACTATTTTCTTTTTATGTAATATTTCTCAGTACTGGGACTTGAGTCTTTGTGAGCATACACTCCAGGAGATGGCTTCAGGACATCACCAGACCTCTGCATGCCATTGATATAGAGTCAAAAGGTTTCCAACTTATATCAGCAAAAGCACTCCCCACACGTCCTTTTAATTTTTGAATATGGTTAGATCTCTCTCAGAACTTTTGTGTTCAAAGGCATGCCCATCAGTGGTTATGTAGGTAAACTGTTTACAGAGTTGTTGAGGCGTGGTTGATTACTTATGTTCACAGCAAATGCAAAGATCACAATAGATAAGTTATTTAGTGATGATTTATTGCCAACAGAGTAACACAAGAGAAAAGTATCTGCTTACAGGACTGTCTTCTCAGATCTATTAAGTTGTATCAGGGCAATGTAATTGGTTTTCCAGATAGTCAAGCAAGAAATTCTGAACAAAAACTGAAAGGGTGGTGAGTACTTTACAGAAGTACACATTTTTAAGATTTTTTTTTTTACTCTGCTTAGAAAACTTTATATGAAATGGCAAGATTACAAATTCATTCAGCACAAGTGTTGAAAACAATTGCTTACAAAAAGTGTAATTTAACAGCTTTTATCTCAGACAGGAAATTCACCAAAATTGATAAAAAAAATGAATAAAGGGAATGAATACACAAGATCTGCTATGTTTTCATAACATTAATGTTACAACTGAAATGGAACTATTGTATAAATTATGTACGTTTCTTTATATAAAACGTTTCCTTACTTGAATAATGAGTTCATAATTCCCATCTTGTGAAGTTATTGTTTCACAATCTTCCATTTGTTCACAAAGTATATCCGGTTTGAAAAACTTAAACCGATTCAACACAAAGTAATAGAATATAGATACATCTACATAACTATATAAATAGTGTAGACTGATGGTGGTAATTTTACATAAACATAATATTATGATGATTTATGTTTATTGTAAAAATATTTTAAATACTAAACAATTTTTTTTTTTTTTAAATAAAATAAAAATAGGAAATTTATTAAATTATTACCGGGTATGTCTAATTATCACATTTCCCCCTAAAATTGGAAAATTATTTTTGATACTGAAACCAAAAGAAAAAATACACTATGGCAAAATATTTTGTTTATTTATTTTCTTTAATATCATAAAATATTATATATGGGAGATTTCATTTAAGGATCAAAGTATGTTTAAAGTACAGAACAAAAGTAGTAATATCCAGCTGATTGAGATTAATGATGATTTCATCTGTTTGTAAAGCAGTGATTAATTAATATAGCGTTCTAATAAAATCAAGTGAAAAAAAAAAAGAAAAGAAAAACTACTTTTCATTATTGTTTGGGGGTGTTTCTCTCAACTTGTTTGTGGCTATGTTTACAACGTTTCGGCCATTGTACTCACCGGCCTTCTTCAGGTGCTTTTTTTTGTCATAGTAACATTCCAGGAACTTTAAACTGAATGCTTTAGCATAACACGCTGGGGTAGATTTCTCTAATTCGGCATTCCATGTCTCTTGTTAGATGTCTTGTATCAGTTGACGTTTCTTAAGTTACTTCGTTAGGGATTGAACTCACAATTTCTAAATTGAATTCAATCTCGAAAATATATCTTGACCAATATCTTTGTCCACTAGTCTATGTGTCTAGTAGAATCCTGCCATTACATCCGCCGAACCACCTTAGTTCCTCCAAATCTAAAGTTAACAACGAATTTCTATCAACAGAAGAAAAAAAAAATGTACTACGAGTGTATGTTGCAAAACGCCCACGCAGGGTTTTTTTGTTTTTTTTTCAATATTCCAGAATATTCTAATATTAGCTAGCATTTTTTCCATAGCAACCAGAACTGTAAAAGATATGCACTCATTAAAGTAATCTTTGACACTGTCTGTCACAATGATCCGGCCATTCCTACTGGCTACTTAAAGTCTTATTTTCAGATATGAAGAATTGATTATTTACAGCCGATTCATGAATCTACAATAATTAGTGAGCAGCAATTGAACAGCGAAGCACAAGAATCTATGTATTCCTTTCTTTCGCTCTTTCCCAAATCGTCTCAACTAAAGACAGGCTTTTCCATTTTACTGCTTGCTTAAATCTAATCAACAGATTCGTGACTGCGACTAAAAACATTCCTATTTATACACCGGAAATGGTTGACTATCATGGATAATTAAACATCCATAAAAGAATTTGTATTATTCGAACCACTATCCTCATCTTGGTTGTTATTTTTACAACGTTTTGGCCGATGTAACCTCTGATTTTCTTCAGGTGCATTTTTTTTTTTTTTTTAACTTGGGAACCTATACAGAACTTCAACTGAACTCTTTAATCCAGGAGACTAGATTTATAGAAATTAGACGAAGTCGATTTCTAATATTCATAACAACTTTATTGATCGTCTTCGTTAACGTGTACGAAAGGAGAATGAAAGAGAAGGGTGTTAGTAAAGGAATACGTCCAGGAAAGGTTAGAAAGTCCATATGGTGTTAAATAAATGTCCCGTTAGTAGGGTAGAGAGAAGAGTTCATATATGAAAAATATGTGACTGTACACAGTGTGGAAGTCCGGCCATGTGTATGTAGTTGAATATGTGGAGCTTCGTGTCGAACCCCAGGGACAGACGGCCTGGGAGTTTTTTTTTTTTTGTTGTGTCCCAAGAGAGAAGTTTTGGGGTAGGTCCGAGCAACATTCAGTTGTAGTCAGTCCCTGCACGTGGGAAAGAAAAAAGGAAGTTGATACTTTGTTAACCCATTTATAATCTCTCATGTGGTCAGCTCGCATGAGAGATGACCCTTGATTGGGCAAGTTGAAAAGAAAGTTAAATGCTTGCACCAATCAGTGCCGAGCTTATGAATTAAGCACAGATTCAAAATCGTAATGGTTGCTACTGTTGCCACTGCTGTCTCTGTAGTTGTATTTCATTTACCTCCTCTCCAGGAGGTTAGACACAAGAGCAGGTGTGGGTTTTGATGAAAGTGTTTCTGTGGAACGAACTAGATTCAAACCCGGCACACTCAGGTCGTCAGTCCGCGTCGTTAACCATTTAGCCGCCATAGTTATATTGTTGCTACAGATTGTTCTCATTCTGTCAACCATGACCAGGTAGAAGTATTAATTGTTATTGTTACTTATTATCGCCTATAGTAAGGATTCAATTTTCAGATGACTGTCACTTCAAACTGATTGTTAATCAATGGAGAGAAGAATGAGAGGTGATATGATTGAGACTTTCAAGATAATTAATAGCATTTCTAACTATGGTGGGCATTTTTTTTAGTATTTCTTCTAGATCTCGAAGGTTATTGTCAAGGCGGTTTTCAAAAACTAGATCTGTTAACCAGTTAAGTGTTTTTGCTCACAGAGTAATATGTTTTTGGAATAAGTTGCCAGATCAGATTAAGAGCAATAGCGTGGATCAGTTTAAGATGAGGTTGGATGAATTCAGAGAAAGTGATAGGAGGGAGAAACTGAGGGGGCACTTTTGGGAGTTGTCAAATGAAATATTTAACAGAATTTGATCTGGATATCGATATTGTACTAAAAGTTTAATTTTTTTTTTTTTTAACAGTTGAATTGAGAAGATAGTTAAAGGCGAGATGCCCAAGGAGGCATAACGAAAAAAAAAAAAAAAAAACACAAACAAACAAACAACCACAATAATAATGCATTTATCCGTTCGCGATGGATCCACCTGAACAATTCTAGTATGAGTTTGAAGAGCTTTAAACAATCTTATTTTAAATGTATAGCATTACTTCACACTTCTACCCGGTCCTGGCTGACAGAACAAGAACAATCTACCCTGTGGATTAAATAAAGGATTTAGTTTGAGATTCCATATCGATTCACAAGTTCAAAAAGATGCACCTAAAGATAGTTGCAGGTAACATCAGACAAAACGTTGTGAAAATAAGAAACAAGATGAGAATAATACTCCAGATAATCCAAATTATCAATCCTCATCTCAAAAATTCCAAAACATTAAAAAAAAAAAAAATTAATTTATTTATTGAATTAACAAAAAATATTGATCTTCTGTCACATTGACAAGACTTTCGTACTAAATATTAAGGCAAATACAGCCTTACTACCAGAAGACCTATTAACATAGACAATCTCGACAAACTATACAACAGACTTGAGGTTTGTACCAAAGCTAAAAAAAATGTTTTTGTTCAGACCTTTCAGCCAGCTCGTGGATATTTCCTCTTTTTTTTTTAAATTTAAAAAAAAAAATTAATGTTTAATTTTGCGGCAACTATAGTCACCATGCCATAATGTGTTAATGACCCAGTTTTCGGATGGGGATTTTGTCCCCACATCTAGTCTTTTTTGTCCAACTTGTGATATCAGACACAGTATAATATATTCCCTATGTTTAGTTTCAGAAAGACTGTGTTGCACCATACAAATAAGAAAATATATAACTAAATATTTCTTGAAGAAAACTCTAAATATCTTAGTTATATTAATGAAAGAATAAAACTTCAAACACCACAAACCTTTATTTTGTTGTTTTTTTCTTTAATACTAATATCACCACTTACCAAAGCAAAAAGCCACTCGAGGATACGGGTTAATGCGATTGTCAGTTGGATGATGAACAATATGATGAGAGGATTGGAAACGATGGGTTCAATGGACAGAATTTTGATTATTTAAGAGGATGGATCAACAAGTATTTGTTGACATTGGATTTTAAGACAACCATGTTGTAGTCAGCAGGAAAGCAATTCTGTGGTATTGTGTTCCACAGATGAGAATTTCTTGGAAAAACTGTTCATGGAAGTTCTGTTCGGTCTTAGGTACACAGAGGAAGAAAGGTAGCTGAATTTACTAAAGACTAACTGGCATTACCTGTATTGCTTGAGAATGAACGAGGACCCTTTATGCACTCTTGCTCCCGGCTCTGAACCCCATATCACCATTTTTATTTATACTTTAATTTTTAAAATTAACAAAAACATAAAGTCATATTTGCTGTTTATGGATGTCTGCCATGAACGCCCTCGAGATATTGTAAAAATCACCTATACAAAATCTGCTACCATCATTGGATTCCTTGTAAAATGTTACTTGAGGAAAGTTATTGAATCTTAGTATAGGGCTTTGTTTTCAATTGCATCCCTAGACAGATATCACAAATTGAACATCCGGTTAAAAAATGGGGAATTACAGCAAACGAACAAAGATCAATACATGAAGTTTCCCCAAATTATGACCGAATAGGATCAACCTCACTTAAAAAAAAAAAAAACAGATTCATGTTTCTGTCTTTATTTGTTTTTTGAGGGGGGGGGGGGGGTTGCATTGTCCAGAATGAATTGCAATATATCTTCTTTCAGCAAAATACCAAACCAGTCTTGCTTCAATAATTAATCCCAAAAAGTAAAATTAGAATTTGGAAAAAAAAATCATTTTTTTTTTAATTTTTTTTTTTTATTAGTTAAAACCGGCATGGGGAAACATTTTTTTAAGGGATCGACCACTTGAGAAATGGCTCATTATCAGGTGAGCCGCCCTCCTAAAAATAATTCAAGATAATCTTTGACTAAAATAGTCTAGTTGCATTAGCTTCCTGTTCTAATATCTAGATTTCAGTTTCAACAAATCCCAAAAGAAGCGAAAAGAAATTTCAATATTTATTAATTAAATGTTGATGGGTACAACATTCAAACATCTTTTCTATATCTATATAATAAAGTGTGTCAGATTCTCAATGTTTTGTAAGCGATAAGTTCTTCAGTTCAGCCACGGGTTTTTAACCCACCTAATAAACTGGTATTGTCCTGGCCTTTAGGTCTGGATTTACGCCGGTCTATTGGGGGTTGTCTGGTTCTGTGCAGTTCTAGGAGGTGCACCCTCCCAGGCTTCGCCTCCCCTCTTTGGGGAGGAGTAAGTTTATTGCTTACTGTCTGAGGCGCCCCTACCGGGGAATGCCGACGGGGCTGCCCAGGCAATTTTTAAATGGCCAGATTGCTCACCTCTCGAGCGCTGGCTTATCTAATCCCACTTTCCCGACCTTGTGTCACATTTTACCTTGTGGGAGGTAAATAAATATCAGTTCCTTCCTACAAAATCATTTTTTTTTATTTGAATAGCTATTTCATTTTGTTGAATGTTGGTCCATAAAATTTATTTCAAGTTAATTCCTTCTCGAAAATAATTTATTTGACCAGATTTATTTTTGTATAGGCACCATTTTATTTTTTAAGGATGTAACTCTGTATTCGTTCATTACAGAGTTAGTTCTATTACTTAGGAAAAATATATAAGAATTAAGAAAAAATGCAAAGTTTAAAAAAAAAAACAATAGAAAAGTAAAACAAATTGCAAATGTAATTTTAGTAAATGTTATAACACATAACAGTATTTTTTTTTTTTTCCTTCTTTTCCAGTTTGGAAGTTTTATTCAATCACAAATAAAAAGATAACAAATATATTACTGATCCATTCGGTGGAAAAGTTAACTATAAGATTAATAAATTCAATAATTAATGAATCCCTTATTC
This sequence comes from Sepiola atlantica, assembly GCA_963556195.1. Classification (NCBI taxonomy): domain Eukaryota; kingdom Metazoa; phylum Mollusca; class Cephalopoda; order Sepiida; family Sepiolidae; genus Sepiola; species Sepiola atlantica. Next base: position 27,616,223 of record OY744521.1, on the reverse strand, counting down.
GTCACTTGGACATTGTTTATTAGTTCAATATCGAGAAATCCTGATTCCTTATACAGGGTGGGCCAAAATAAGGGTCCTATCTTTAAATTTGAATAACTTGAATTTGAATAACTTCCACAAAATAAAAGTTAAACTCACCAAACTTTATGTGTGTGTAGACTGACCCTTCCGAGATTTTTTGAAATAAACAAAACAAATTTTAGCCGAAAAACACTTCTTAAAACTTACAAAAACTAAAGTATTGTTTTTTACACTGTTTTGAGTTTTTTAAGCAAAAATAATGTTTTCTAAATGAGGGTACGTTCCTTAGGGCTAATACGGCTCATGCTTGCTTCGGAAGGGGTCCTTTACTTATTCTAAAAAAAAAAAAAAAAAAAAAAAAAAAAATCAATAAATAAAAAAGTTATGAATTTTTAAAAATAGGACCCTTATTTTTGCCCACCCTGTATATAATTGTATCACAGTCCATAGTTTTCTTCGAATTTTAGTAAATTGTCTTTAAACTAGCAATCATCAGAGAAGTAATGTCAGAATTTATGTGGGATTGAACAGAAGAGATAAAATAATACATTGGAATATTGTAAGAATTTGATTGAATGTATAACGTCTGTTCCATTTAAATTCTAACGTTACTCCCCTGATGAGTGTTAATTGAAAGACTTATATTAGTACCAGTTTACAGTGTGATATCCTAATGTGATATCTTAAGGTAAATAAGTAGGTAAGTCATAGCGACAGTATTGATATATAGATTCTATTTTTTTTCGGAACTTTTTAGATGAGGATTGATAATTTGTATTTGGATTATTCAGACTAGTGTTCTCACCTTTGATATTATTCTCACAACATTTCAGCTGATGTAATCTCAACTTTCAGATGCATCTTGTCGAACTTGTAAAATCTGTGCGGAATTTCGAACTGGACCCGTTATTTAATCCGTGCTGATTGATTGCTCTCGTTCTGTCAGCCATTACTGGGTAGAAGTCTTAAGTAATTCTTAATTATATTACTATTACCGCCTGTACTGAGGATTGAACCTTCAACCCTCAGAAGATTGTCATTAATTACAGATTATTACTTAGCACTTTATCCGTTGAGAGCAATCTACCCTCGTGGATTAAATAAAGGGGTCAGTTCGAAATTCCGTACGGATTCCCGAATTCAACAAAGATGCTATCACCCTTCACCGCAGTAGCTATACAATTCTTCAGGCAGCTCTTTGTGTGTGAGAATGATGCGGCAAGTTGGGAAACAACAAGATATCACGTTACCAGCCTATTTTATCCAAATATCTTGTGGAAAAGAGAAACAATTAAAGCAAGCCGTGCGTGCGTGGTCCCCCTCTGTATGTGACTCGATGTACCGAGTGTAAAATGCAATAAATTTGGGCAATTTGAGGCATTTTTGCCCCCCCCCCCTTTCACCCCCTGGGGGCGCGAACCAGAATTTTTCTGAGGTTAAGGATGCTCATTTTATATCCAGAACAATTGCCTCTACATTTTGGCCAAGTTTCAGAAAAAGTGAATGGATGGATCAAACGTTATGAGAGAAAAGGGTCATTTTTTGCCATTTTGGGGGCTTTTGACCCCCTGGGGGAACGAACCAGATTTTTTCCAAGGTCAGCGATACTTATTTTCTATTAGGAACAATTGTCTCCATATTTTGGCCAAGTTTCAGAGAAATTGAATGGATGGATGAAAAGTTATGGGTCAAAAAATGTCATTTTTTGCCATTTCGAGGAACTTTTGACTCCTTGGGGGGCTAACCAGATTTTTTTTCAAAAATCGGAGAATGTCACTTTCTAACCTGACCAAAGTTACAACTTAATGCAAAATTTCAGAGAAATTCAATGGATGGTTGTGGAGAAAAATCCGGACGGACGGACGGACGGACATGCCTCAAAACATAAGTCCCCTGATTTTATAAATCGGGTGGGGATGGGGGCAATAAGATGTATCTCAGGGGCGGAGAGGAGGAGGGGGGTATCTGGGATGGGGGTTAAGAAGATAGTCAACAAAATCTTCCTTCAAGTCTTGGCATGTATGCCTGCAATTTCAATATCATCTATATTAACATACATTCATTCGACAAGTGACCATCCAGTGCAGGAAAGAAAAACAATGACTTACAAGTCAAGAGATGAGATGTTAGTTTTCTTTTTGTTTTTAATCTGATTAAACTATTAACATCTGGTGTGAGAGGAAGATTAAATCTGGAGAGTATAGGGAGATGTGTGCAAAACAGGAGACTTTATTGGTTTGGTCACATTGAAAGAATGGAGGAGTTCTTGGGTTAGTAGATGTAGAAAAGTTGAGGTAGCAGGATCAGTTGATAGGGGAAGGCCAAGAAAAACAAGATAGGAAGTGATAAGGATAGAAAGAGGGACAAATAAAGACCTGGACAGAGATAAGTTAGTTTAGAAGTCAATTTTTAAAAGCCGTCCAACACATGCCAGTATGTAAAGCAGACGTTAAATTGAACATGAGGAGGAGATATCACTTAATACATTTATTGCAGAAAAATTGCATTACTTTAGCAAATCCTCAAGTTACTTTAATTATTTTTAACACAGAAGGATTACATGAACAAAATAAGTGAAATAAAATTATCCGAAAATAAGATTGTGTCAACATCTAAACGTGTTCAGCTCTTGTGGATTTTTAAATTCGATATATGCGTCATACATTTGGTACGCCTTTTCATTTTCAAATAATCTATTCAACTCTTAAAACATTTTTAACACTAACACAGTGTGATCATCATCATATTCGATTTAATGCATATTTCACATGCTGGACGGTTTTTAGAAATTGACTTCCAAACTAACCTATCTGATGATGTATGGCAGAGAAACTTGGCCAGTGAGGATTGAGGATATGCGTTGCATGAAGAGAAATGATATGAGAATGGATGAGCAATGAGAGTCTTAAAGACAGGTTTAGATCTGATAACCTCAGAGGAAGATTAATTCTGGACAGTATAGGGAAATGGTTTCGTTGGTTCACATTAAAAGAATGGATTATTGGGTTAGTAAAGGCAGAACAGTTTAGAAAAAAAGGGTCAGTTGGCAAGGGAAGGCCAAGGAAAATATGGGAGGAAGTGATAAGAATGGATTGAAGAGAAAGAGAAAGAAAGAAAAACCTTGCTAGAGATAGGTTAGTTTGGAAGTCAATTTCAGCACATGTAAACCAGTCGTTAAACCGAATACGACGAGAAGTCATTAGGAAAGATTTATCTATAAGCAATGGCAATTTCTTGTATTTTTCCTTCCATGGAGAAAGTGTCAGTGTTATATCTTGCCTTATTTTGTTCATATAAATAAACAGTTCGTAGAATTTGGTATATTCGGATTACTGTTCTCATCTTAGGTGTTTTTATCACAACGTTTCGGCCGATGTAACCTCCGACCTTCTTCAGGTGTACTTTGTCAGAACTCAGGAATCTTTCTGTCGAACTCGGGAATCTGGACGGAATTTCGAACGGAACCCTTTATTAAATCCACGGGGGTAGCATGCTCTCATTCCATCTGCCATGACTGGGAAGAAGTCTTCAGTAATTCGCAATTCTTCGTATCGCCCGCACTGAGGATTGAACTTTCAAATGACTGTCACTTAGAACTGAATTATACATAGTACTATATCCACTGCATCACGGATCCTTGCACCAGATTCCCGAGTTCGACAAAGTACACCTGAAGAAGGTTGGAGTTTACATCAGCCGAAACGTTGTGATAAAAACACCCAAGATGAGAACAGTAGTCCGAATATACCAAATTCTACGAATTATCTACCCTCATCGCAAAAATTGCGAAACATAAACAGTTGCCATAATTTTACTTACGAATAATTTTCGTCATCGAAAAAGTGGGTGGATGTTTATAACGAGTCGTTTCTATAGCTCTGCTATCATTGATTAAAACAAAGGTCTGAATGAGAAGCTGCAGAGTTCTTGCGCAGGCAGAAGAAGATGAAGAGCTGAGAAGAAATCTCAGTGAGCTTAAATAATGTCTCCTGGTCAAATCCATCTTGGAAAAAAGGGGAGATAATCCTGCTGCTAAAAATACATTCATTAAATTTGAGGAGACCGATAAAATTATTATTCTACCACATTGAACTCATTTTTTTCTTCTTCATTTTACAATGTTGATTGGATACAGATGTTATACATTATTTGGATTATTCAGACTACTATTCTCATCCTGGATGTTATTCTCACAACGTTTCAGCCGATGTAACCTCTGATCTACTTCAAGTGCATCTTGTTAAACTAATGAATCTGTACAGAACTGAACTGTGTATTTAATCCATAGGGGTAGATTGTTCTCGTTTCGTCAGCCATGACCGGGTAGAAGCCTCAAGTAATTTTTTTTTTTTAGTTTTTTTTTTTTTACGTAGTTCACCCCAAACAAGGCAGGCATCCACTGTAGACGTAAGGGGCTACTGAGAAGAAAGAAAAGGGGAGAAGGTAACTGGGATCTGTGCAGCGAGAAGTCTGTTTACATTAATTTTAAACTTCTGCATGTCAGTACTGTCAGGGGAGCAGGGAGGGAGTTCCAGAGGCCAGCAGCACAGGGAAAGAAGCTATTTGAGTAGAAAGCTCTCCGGCATCTGGGGACCTCCACAGTGAATGGATGGGATTTAGTTGATTGTCGAGTTGGTCTAGTGAATTTATGTCGAGGGGGCACCAGAGCAGCCAATTCATCATCATTCTTAATCATATTCTTAATATTGCCTGAACTAAGGATTGAACCTTCAACCTCCAAGACGACGGTGACTTTGAACTGATTACTTTACATTTAGAACTAATAACTTCATCGTTGATGGAACGAGAGCTATTTTCCACCATTGATTAAATAAATGGTTCAGTTTGAAAATCCATACAGACTCCAAAGTTTGAATAACATTCAAGATGAGAACAGTCGTCCAAATAATACAAATAATTAATCCCCATCTCAAGAATTCTGAAACATAATACAGATGTTATGTCGAATAATAATTCTTCAATTCCATTATATGCTATCTAATGCAGGCACCAAGGAGGGCGCTCTTGTGCCAGACTGGGGCAGGTGTAAAACAAAAATATAAGATTGACCTTTAAAACGGGATAAGAAAAATAAATGAAAATACACGAGCCGAATAACAAATGGATTTAAAGATGACAGTTGGTAGGCTTACGTGGATGAAAATTAGAATTTCTCAAATGCCAGAGAGGATTGAATATCAAAATCCGCATTATCCGGGTGACACGAGTGGAACACAGACCAACAAAGATAGATTTGAGGTTGCAATAATAAAAAAATAATTTAAAAAAAAAAAAAAGATATCAGTTTATTTTCTTTGTAATATTTAATCAGATTATTTCTTACCTTACACGGAAAGTCGATATTTAACAAATGTCTTTTAAGTCTTCAGGAATTGGGAAAAGGCATAGAAAGGCATATCACTAAAGCTATAAACTCATGAAGATATCTAAAAGACATGGAATTTTGATTAAAGAAAAGGTTCAGTTCGAAATTCATTGAAGGTCACAGACTATGAGAAAATGGCACCTGAAGAAGTCCAGAAAGTACAATAATCGAAATGTTGCGAACATAAACAAGATAAGGGCATATACATAATGTAAGTTTTTTGTTTGTTTTTGTTTTGTTTTAATTTAATTCAAGAATTGACCAACTTGTAGAAGAGTGAATGTCATTTAGAGGAACTACCGACAGCAATGTCTGAAAGAGATTGTTGGAGGGAACGAGTTTGAAGAATCTGAGAAGAATTGGTTCTTTTAAATTTTACACCTATAATTTTTAATTTCTTTTCTTCTCTTTTTTTTGCTCAAGAATAATAAAGCTAATGATATTGATGCTACAAAACAAAAAATTGTATTACTTTGAAAATTACACCAAATTCTTGTATCTAAGATAAAAATGAGAAATTTGATGAGTTTATTTAACTCAGGTAAGCATTCTGTGATTGATTGATTGATTGTTGGGTTTTAGAGTATCTCGACCTCTGATGGGTCATTTTATGCAGAATCTGTATATAAGTATACCGTTCGAGAAAAGAAAAAATTGTTGAGAAAGTATTTTTAGCAAAATAGTTTATAGAAGAATCTGTTTTTTGTGTTGGATATTTGGTTGCTTCTTGTTTGTATATTCATTTTATAGGGATATTTCTTTCTGGATATTTCATTTTATAGTTGTGTGGAATTTGTGTGTCTATTTATTTGATGGACAAACATATTTTATTGTAGATTTTGATTTCTGTGAGGAATTCACATATTTTATTGATTTTTATGCTTTCAAAGATTTCTCTCTGATGAAATATTTTTGTTTTATTTTAGATGAGGTTTTGCATCCTAACAAGATGTGGTTTCCAAGTTTGCATTTTGGTGGGTGGGTTAACATGGAAAGCTCATTTTTAAATTGACTTTAATGTAAGTTTTTTTTTTCGTTTCATTACAATTGTGGTAGCCGGTTCAGTTCACAAGGGAAGGCCAAGGAAAGCATAGGAGGAAGTGATAACGATGGACAAGAGGGATAAATAAAGACCTGGGCAAAGATAGGTTAGTTTGGAAGTCAATTTCTAAAAGCCACCCAACAGATGCCAGCATGTAAAATGGGCGTTAAACCAAATATAATGATAATTATGATCCATGTCTTTTTTTCTTCCAGCAGATCAACCCTTTTTGGATTATTTCATGTTAAAACAATACTTATTGTAAACGATTTATTGTATTCGTAGTTGAGTAGGATTACAAGTTCATAGCTTTCCCAACAGTATAAGTAATGGCCAAAATAGATCTGAGAGTATTTGAACCCAGCATAGGTGATGCCATTGGCGGCAACAGTGTCCATTAGACCAATCATACACGTGCTCCATGAAAGAATCTACTGGGTAAAGGATACATGTTAATTCTAAAAGTTTCAGGAATTGGTTCTGCAAACTTCTGGAACAAGTTCTTAAAAACTGGAAAAAAAAACAGATGAATCTAGCAAGGATTGTGCAGTCGGAAGATATACGGTCCGACTCAGACTCCTTATTTTAAAATGTTCTCGTATTCCAACTATCTTGATTCTTTGGAGATAAACAAAAATAAGACAAAAATCAGACTCGAACTCCTAGGAAACTTCTTAAGAGTTGAACACCGACTTATTCCAAAACCTCTAGCTCTGCAACCCTGAATCCTGCCACTGCATATGCAATTGAACTTATCTTTGTATTACATTAGACTACGCTAAAACAAAGTGTCATTTTGGTTTAAGGTTTTTGTTGAGTTCAAAAAAATAGACCTGATTCTAAATTCTTTGCAAGCAAGCTGTTTGCTGTTTTTTTAATTTTTAATTGAAACTTCATAAAAAAAACTTTTTCAAGTTATCAATGAATGCTTGCAATAAGAAGTCACCCCATCTGCAATTTGTGGGATGATAATGATTGTCGGGAAGTGTAGCAGATGTACTAATTTACCGACAGCTGTGTAAAAGAACCCGGTTGTGTTTTTCCTGTCTGGATCAAACTTATTTCTTTCATAATGAAAACAAATATTTGAGCGTTATGTAGGATAAATATTTCAATTCATGTGCTCAGATGTGCTAAGAGTTATGTGGCTTCGAATTGCATAAATAGGCTGGGAAAAAGAGAGCGGATGAGTGGGTATACCTATTATTATATTACAGATATATCTAGTGTATACCTATTATTATTTTAGTGTCATTGTGTTCAACAACAAAAAGTATTAAACGCAAATTTAAAGTTCCCAGTTTTTACAAAACAGTTTCAATATAATACTTGCACAGGAATTTATTTTTTTCAAAATAAGACTTAAGACATCCGTCAGTCAGTCAGTCGCGGCCCTAACTAATAAAACATCAACTTTTAGGCAAAATTCGACTTTATTCGTCAACAGTGTATCGCTGTAGAAGGAGGTTGATTCCCACGCTTTATTAATAATTCGATGCCTTTTTGTCTTTGGTCTCAAAATATGCCTCAGTTTCTGATATCATTTCGTCATTGGAGCTAAATCTCTTTACCGAAGGCAATCTTTTGAGGTCTTCAAAAATCCAGTAGTCACTGGGGGCCAGATCTAGAGAATAGGATGGGTGTATAAGTAACTCCAAGTGCAATTCCTGTTTTGCCATTATTTCAATCAACTTCTGACATGGTGCATTTTCTTGGTGAAAGAGCACTTTTTTTCTTCTTCATTAATAGTCATTTTTTCCCCCCAATGTCTTCCTTTAAATGCACGAATAATGAAATATAATATTCATTATTGATGGTTTTTCGTTACTCAAGGTAATCGATGAAGAAAATACCTTGCACATGTTAAAATACAGACGCCAAAACCGTTCATGCATACGTTTTCGTCTTTCGTTGCTTTGGACAGCTACTGTCTACTCTGCTGATTGCCGATTTGACTCCGTGAAGTGGTGGATCCATGTTTCATCCGTTGTCACATATTAATGAAAAACTTTTTTGTTCTTGCATACAACACTTTGAATCATCGACGCATTGTTGTTTTTGATCGACTGTGAGAAAACACGGCACTCACTGTGAACACTGCTTTCTTGTTAACAAATGTTCATGCAAAATAGCGAATACACTGCCTTCTGACATCTTGCATTATTTGTCTGAGTACGACCACATTCAGAATCAGCAACAACCTCTTAACTTTTATTTCCGACAGAGCAGAGTCCAAATAACGCTTATGAAGCCATTGTTTTGCTTGAACAGTATTTTCCTCATCAGAAAGCAATGCCTTATCAACACACAAAATTCAGATTTTTCCATTGTTTTGAAAATTTGCAACAGTAGCTTCACTTAAATGACTATAATTTGTGAACTAATAAATCGATTGGGCTCAAATTTTGACATGTGCTATTTGAAGGTTAGTACATTATAAAAATCATAGTTTTATAGATGGAGTCCATCTATGTGGCAGGCCCGGGACTTATTGAGTGATGTGCTACTATCCAAAAATATTAGAAAACGTATAGAAATAAATTTAGTTAAATTAAAGTTGGAAAATTTTGTAATAATAGTGACTGACAAACATTGTTGTGCAAGAAGTCAAAAGTAGCCATTTCAAATTCAATAGTAATACGCTAGTTTAAGTAAATTATAATAAATAGTGATATTTTTGAAAGCCTCAATTCTGAATCAATGATATCTTAAAAGGTGGGAGAAACACGCATCACTTGTTCCTACATAGACGCCTCCTTTCATTATTGACAGACAATGGATAGTACCTGTACAGTTGTCTGTGCAGGGAGTCTATAATGAAGCAAGATCTGCGTAATCACCAACCACAATTCTCCTTAACCTACCTTGCTTGAGTTCAGTGGCAAGGAGAAGTCTAGCACGACTGAAAACGATGCTGAGACAAGCAGAGAAAACCTGGTGTCATTTTGGAGTGTTTACTTCACCTAGACCTAGATTGCACAACCAAGTCTTGAGAGTCGAGTTTACCATACTAATCCATAGTTGGAGGGAGAATATGTGGAGTCATACCTTTCCTAAGGGTACTAGCAAAAGTGTTGCAGTAGCTCAACAGAAGTGAAGCTTTAGTCTGTGCCTATAACCACTACCCTTTCATATGTTCTTACATACAAACACACCTCTTAAGAGACATTTTTAAGAGTAGACAATGGGAGTTAGTTGACATGTCATTAATAAAGCAGATCATAAAACAGACATTTTTATATGCCCTATTCTAAAACTTTTCAAGTGAGTTGACCCAAAATAATGAATGCTCCTAAATTCAAAGACAGGACTCATTTCAACTTATGATCGATTTTAGCCATTAAGTCTAAAGATTACAATTTTACAGAAAAACATAGGTGAGGAGAGCTTGTACTACCTACATATATATATATATATATATATATATATACATATATATACACACACACACAGATATATACACACACACACACACAGATATATATATATATACACACACACAGATATATAAACATATACATACACACACAGATATATAAACATATACATACACACACAGATATATAAACATATACATACACACAGATATAAACATATACATACACACATATATAAACATATACATACACATATATAAACATATACATACACACATATATAAACATATACATACACACATATATAAACATATACATACACACATATATAAACATATACATACACACATATATAAACATATACATACACACATATATAAACATATACATACACACATATATAAACATATACATACACACATATATAAACATATACATACACACATATATAAACATATACATACACACATATATAAACATATACATACACACATATATAAACATATACATACACACATATATAAACATATACATACACACATATATAAACATATACATACACATATATAAACATATACATACACACATATATAAACATATACATACACACATATATAAACATATACATACACACATATATAAACATATACATACACACATATATAAACATATACATACACACATATATAAACATATACATACACACATATATAAACATATACATACACACATATATAAACATGTACATACACACATATATAAACATGTACATACACACATATATAAACATATACATACACACACATATAAACATATACATACACACACACATATATAAACATATACATACACACACACATATATAAACATATACATACACACACACATATATAAACATACATACACACACACATATATAAACATACATACACACACACATATATAAACATACATACACACACACATATATAAACATATACATACACACACACATATATAAACATATACATACACACACACATATATAAACATATACATACACACACACATATATAAACATATACATACACACACACATATATAAACATATACATACACACACACATAGATATATAAACATATATATAAACATATATACAAACACACAGGAGAGTAGAAAGTGAACTTCCCATATTTTTGTAAGTCTCACTTCTCTTTGTCCTTTAGTGGTCAGATTCCATAAGCGATGTTTCTGAAAAAGGGGGAAGAATTGCTGTTTTCTGGGTCGGAATCTATTCATCTAACACTTATCGTTGGCTAGTTTTTTTTTACCTTGAAGTAGCATTTATTTTTTTAGTTCCTTACATCAAGTGACTTCATGCCTTGTCTGGAGCGATTACCATAAAAAAAATTAATATTCTGAACTAAAAATAAGAATGCATGCCATAAACAGGATATTATAAATTCAGATAAAGTATCGATCAATGAATGCATCATTTTTCGATAAGAACCAATATTATATATATACCAATAGTAAATATCTATAAAAAAGATGTGTGATCCTCATTTTACTTAAATTAGCTGAAAACAATTTTAGACACTAAAAAATTATTCTAGGTTTTCGTTTTGTTCTATGTGAATTGGTGAATTTAGATTCGTTGAACCAGAGTTTGAATTTTCTTTTTTTTTTTGTCAGATTCTCCTTTTTAGTGCTTTTATTTTGATGTTGGAAGAATATTAAAAGAAAATATTATCTTTGGAAGCCCCTTTTTTGTCCAATTAAGGTCGTATATATTTATTATGTACGAAAATTCTTTTTTTAGATTTATGCAAAAAGTACAAACTAATTAACATATCTAAAGGCCATAGAATGCAGATTTAGATCATCATTTTATCGGTTTAACATTCGTTTTACATGCTGGCATATGTTGAACGGTTTTTAGAAATTTATTTCCAAACTTACCTATCTCTGACAAAAATCATTATTTATCCCTCTTTCTTTTCCGTCAATTTTTTTTCACTTCCTTCCAAGTTTCACTTTTCCTTCCCCTGTTAACAGTACCTGCTACCGCAACTGTTCTACAACCATAAACACAAGAACTATCATTCATTCTTTCAATGTGACCATACCATGGAAGTCTTGTTTTGCACACATCTTTTCAGATTTAATCTTCCTCTGAGGTCATCAGATCTAAGCCTGTCTTTAAGACTAACATTACACATCCGTCGTATAATTCTCATATCATTTCTCTCCATGCAGTCTATCTCAGAGGATTAAATAAAAGATTAAGTTTGGGAAGATACAGACTCCAACAGAACACACCTGAAAAAGATCAGAGAATACAATGTTCGGACCGATGAGGATAATCGTCTGACTCGAGCTATAGATTTACCTCATTTACATATGTTACCTGCCCTGATAATAGAATGTCTAGTCCAAATGTAATAAACAGGTGTCATGGTGTTGGAGTTTTCTTCAAATATATACATCTTTTTTCTGGGATGCACGCTATCCAAGATGTGCACTTCTGGTTTGTAACCACTTTTAAGACAATTGGTATAAGTAGCGGTTCATTCCCACCACATTTCATGTTCCTAGGTTTATTACTCTAAAAATAGTTTGCAGACATAGATACAGACAGCTGTACAAACTTTTCTAATCTTTGTCCAATCATAAGTTGTATTTTTATTTTTTAAATGAATTTAAGTTGTTGATTTTTCTAGTAATGTTTTTATTTTTTAAAATCGCTTCTCTTTATGTAAAAAAAAAGCTAAAAAAGAATGTGTTTATTCTTTCTTGCTAAATTTTCAGGATAATTTGTTCATCCCCATAAAACGTTGATGTAATATATATTTAATGAACTAGATTTTTAGGTTGGCCATTGCGGTCTTTGTAATCAGTCCTTTAGAGATATGAATGAAGTGGGTGTGGAAATACTATTTCAGTGACTGTTTAAATACAGAAATTCTTTGTGGAAATCTGGTATTCATTGGCATGTAACATGAACATAAATAAACTTTATTCATTCATGTATAGAAACTAAGATGTTTGACACAATCCTTGTTTAATTTTGTTACTGTTTCACTGGGAATAACGATCGTTGTCGTGGTTCAAAACATGTTGCATAGTAACGAGAATTAACAACTGTGAAATTGGTCTTATAAAATAAAATGCGTAATCCCAAATATTGTTTTAACATTTCTACTAAGACTTGATGGCATGAAACTCTGGTAATGTTTAAAACAATACTCAGTGTTAAGCTTTTTATTATTACCACTCCGACTTGTTTTACTCAAGTGGTTGAGCACCTTTTTTCTTTTTTGTAACACAAAACTGGAGGCTATTGCCTAATTGTTTTCATATCTCTATAAAGTTTAGTTTGTGTATATGTTTATATATTTGTATGTACATGATTTACTCCTAAATTAACCGATCATTATGAATTTTGGAACACCGTCGCTAAGCGTAAGAGGTCATAATGTGGGCTATATTTAGTTTAGTTTTATGCAAAGAGGCTAAAAAGGGGGTAGAAGCCATTCATGAAAGTTCAGAAACCTCGAATTTTTGTGAAATTTTAACAATAGGTATTAGATATCAATTAGTAAACATTCCTCAAATTTCAGTTCTTTTAAGTATTTTAAAGGGATTTTAGTGGGGGCATAATGTGGCTACAACCACCTATTTCAAAATTTAGTGGGGGGGGCATAATGTGGCTACAACCACCTATTTTAAAATTTAGTGGAGGGGGGGCATAATGTGGGTACAACCACCTATTTCAAAATTTAGTGGAGGGGGGGGGGCATAATGTGGGTACAACCACCTATTTAAAAAAAAATCAAACAAATCAGATATATCAAATATATCAGACCTCAACGGACTACCAATCCACGAGAGATTTTTATATCTCTAATGGAAAAAATTATTAACAAAAAAAAAAAAAAAGAAAATATCAAGTACTTGAAAATGGCTGAAGTCGAAAGCTTGTTCATGTCTTAAAAGTAAATAAATAATTGATTTTAAAGAAAAAAAACAGTTATTTGGTTTGCTAAAATTTCTACATTATATTCGAATTTTATCCATAGTCATTAGACATTAATAAGAAAAAAATTGAAATTCAAGTAATCTTGCTTTAGAACCCTTAAGCTTAAAACTTAAATTTAATTTTCTAAAAATCAAAATCAAATAATGGATTTGTATCAAAATTGGAATAAGGATTCTAGATACAAGGTTTAGTATCATATCTTGATTTTTATCTTTGTAAGGGGTCACATAAAATTAGTGCAAAACTTATCTCCTGGGAATTAACTTTACCTGTCCTGGGACAGGTGTTCTGAAATTTATATATATATATATATATATATATATATATATAAGAAACCAATATAAAATGAAAAAATATATATAATCTCTAAACCCATTATAAATTGTTATATTTATTATTAGGCACATGTATTTGTTAGTACATACAATATATCAAAGAAACCCAATCTATGAATATTAAAGAAATATATGCATAACTATGTTTAAAAGAACTTCATACTGTTCTGCCATATTTTAAGTTCACTTCTACTTGAGAATGTGGGACATCTTTGCTAGTAATAAAATATTGTCAATAAAATTTGTTTAAAAAATCCTTGTAAAAATTGTATCAACTTAATTGTAGTAATCACAAAGATATAAAATCTTCATCTTGAGAACCTGTAACAAAATAAATGGCATCACTCAAAAAGTATAAGGCAAACAGACATTTGTTGGTTTAAAAAAATGCTAAACAGATCAGGACAACATAATTATGATCGGCTTCTTTACAAATAAGTACAATAAATTCAGAGTAGTGTTGAACACACCCAGAAGGTGTTAAGGTGTGAAGGGTTTGTCTTATTAGGAACAACAAAAGGATAGACAATGCTTTGCCCTACAAAAGAATGTACAATGATTGTGAGAAAAGCAAAGGGATTACTGAACACTATAAAAATACTAAATTCTTTAGAAGGAAAGAGAAACAAACATAACCCAAATCTACATGAATAAAATACTAAAGTTGTCTAAACATCCTTCGTTTACCTTTCAATGAATCAGAGCCAAAAACACAACCAAACAGCAGTTTTTAGTCTCGGCTTGGAAATGGACTAAAACCAGGGTTGTGGAGTCAGACTTGTAAGAATGCTGCCGGAGTCAGACTTGTAAGAATGCTGCCGGAGTCAGACTTGTAAGAATGCTGCCGGAGTCAGACTTGTAAGAATGCTGCCGGAGTCAGACTTGTAAGAATGCTGCCGGAGTCAGACTTGTAAGAATGCTGCCGGAGTCAGACTTGTAAGAATGCTGCCGGAGTCAGACTTGTAAGAATGCTGCCGGAGTCAGACTTGTAAGAATGCTGCCGGAGTCAGACTTGTAAGAATGCTGCCGGAGTCAGACTTGTAAGAATGCTGCCGGAGTCAGACTTGTAAGAATGCTGCCGGAGTCAGACTTGTAAGAATGCTGCCGGAGTCAGACTTGTAAGAATGCTGCCGGAGTCAGACTTGTAAGAATGCTGCCGGAGTCAGACTTGTAAGAATGCTGCCGGAGTCAGACTTGTAAGAATGCTGCCGGAGTCAGACTTGTAAGAATGCTGCCGGAGTCAGACTTGTAAGAATGCTGCCGGAGTCAGACTTGTAAGAATGCTGCCGGAGTCAGACTTGTAAGAATGCTGCCGGAGTCAGACTTGTAAGAATGCTGCCGGAGTCAGACTTGTAAGAATGCTGCCGGAGTCAGACTTGTAAGAATGCTGCCGGAGTCAGACTTGTAAGAATGCTGCCGGAGTCAGACTTGTAAGAATGCTGCCGGAGTCAGACTTGTAAGAATGCTGCCGGAGTCAGACTTGTAAGAATGCTGCCGGAGTCAGACTTGTAAGAATGCTGCCGGAGTCAGACTTGTAAGAATGCTGCCGGAGTCAGACTTGTAAGAATGCTGCCGGAGTCAGACTTGTAAGAATGCTGCCGGAGTCAGACTTGTAAGAATGCTGCCGGAGTCAGACTTGTAAGAATGCTGCCGGAGTCAGACTTGTAAGAATGCTGCCGGAGTCAGACTTGTAAGAATGCTGCCGGAGTCAGACTTGTAAGAATGCTGCCGGAGTCAGACTTGTAAGAATGCTGCCGGAGTCAGACTTGTAAGAATGCTGCCGGAGTCAGACTTGTAAGAATGCTGCCGGAGTCAGACTTGTAAGAATGCTGCCGGAGTCAGACTTGTAAGAATGCTGCCGGAGTCAGACTTGTAAGAATGCTGCCGGAGTCAGACTTGTAAGAATGCTGCCGGAGTCAGACTTGTAAGAATGCTGCCGGAGTCAGACTTGTAAGAATGCTGCCGGAGTCAGACTTGTAAGAATGCTGCTGGCAGAGTCGGATTTATTAATCTAAGTCTGATTATTACTGTATATTGAAACATTTTTAAATAAGGAGCTGGAATTTTCGAAATCCAGAAGTTCGAACCTTATAAACCTTCCCACTCCCTGACCCCTACTGAAAGGGCTTTATTTAGTGGAATTTTGTTCAATTGTTTGTGAACCCATAAGTGTTGTAATAATAGTAGCAGCAGTATTATAATGTTTGACCCTCCTAAGATGCACATTTCATTTGGTTTTATTTTTATTTTTACTGATAATAGCTTATTATTAATAGATTTTGACTCCACTATAACACACTCGGCATGTCAAGGGTGTTTCATGCCATGTTTGGTGCAATTCTATTGAAGAGTTTTGAAATCTGTGTTTTTTTTTAACAGTATTGTAATAGAATCATTAACAATTTTACTAGCATGTGTGACACTCGGCATTCCTAATGTGCTTCATGCTAAATATTGGTACAATTCTGTTAAGTAGTTTTGAAGCCAATAAGTGACCACACACTTGTCGGCCTTTTGGCTAGGATCAAAGTGTAGTATCTGTTCCGATGGATACTGCACGCCTGTCCTGTGCAGTTCTAGGAGGTCCACCCTCCCAGGCTTCGCCTCCCCTCTTTGGGGAGGAGTAAGTTTATTGCTTACTGTCTGAGGCGCCCCTACCGGGGAATGCCGACGGGGCTGCCCAGGCAATTTTTAAATGGCCAGAGTGCTCACCTCTCGAGCGCTGGCTTTTAACCCCACTTGCTCGACCCCGATCCTGGGTCACATCTTACCTGTGGGAGTAAGATAAAACTGGCCTTGTGCCTAACTCCCTTGAGGAGTAAATATAAGTGACCACTAGACAAGGAAACTGTTCAATTATGATATAGACTATGTTGTTATTATTTGTGAAACAACTCGAGATAGCAACATTTTAATAAGTTAACATCTTTTTTTTTTTGATCAGGTAGCACTTTCACATTTTCTCTTCCAACTGTTGGTTGATATCCATATAATTTGCTGTTTGGAAACATATCCTATATCGTTTTCTTTCCATGTATAGTATGATCTTGCTTTATAATCTGTATATAGACGTTTATGAGTTGTTATTGTGATTTTAGTTGTTTCTTTTGCAAACATGTCAGCTCTTTGATTTCCTGTGATACTCACATGACTGGGAAGCCAGGCCAGGACTTCTTTTATTTGTGGATTAAAAGACCACTATCAAATACTGGGTTATAAATGTCAGTTTTCAAGAGATGGTGTTTAGGTTTGAAATAGGATAAGCATTTTTTTTATATCTCTTTTCATTCTTGATTTTGATTAGCTAATAACAGTTTTAAAGGATTATTAAAATAGCTAAGATTTTTTCAAGTTTTATATTTCAAATAGTCTAGGAATTGTTGATGGCATGAGCATATATAATAGGTCTGTGATTTATTTAAATACTATACAATTAAGATTTCATCGAATGGTACCCAGATTTCACAAAACCAACTGTTCACGAGTCCAAAGAACTAGTAGAATGGGTTAGAATGCTCATGACATAGAAAAATAAGGATCCGGACACATATACAGCTCTTAAGCGCTATGGTTTATTTTTTATACAGACACGAGGCATCCACTATATATATTCTAGCAAGTTTACCAGGTTTCAGCTGGAATAACACCACATGTAAAAGTATAAGTACTGAAGAGTAATCTTTATGGGCACATTTATTTTTAAAATCAGTTAAATATAGCTCATTACTGTAGCAGTCACGATTTGTAATGGGATGTTGAGATGGGTGCAAGGGGTTATCCTTTTATCTTCTCGTAAAGAAACGGAACAACGAAAAGTATTTCTGTAACTATAACAAAAAGGGGTTTTATTAACTCAAGGTTACCTATACCGTTTGGTATAGGTAGAAGAGAGTGGGACAGTGTCCGTCTGAGGAAGAGGAAGAATATAAGAGTTCTTAGGGCCGCCCGTGGATTTCTTCAGGTGAAGATGGTAGTAGTCATCGAGTGAGGCGACGGCGGCGGGAGAGAGAGCGTTTCCTCGTTCCTCGCTGGTGCTCTCTGCGATGTGTCCAAGCTGGTGCCAGGAGTCGTTTGATCTTTTTCCTCGAACCCTAAGGGGACATAAGTAGTCCCTTAGGGAACTAACGATATTACTGCGCCCTGTGATTTGATTGGACAAGCCAGCTCACAGGGACAGTGATTACGCATTCAAAAGTAGTCCCTATTGGTGACTGCTACATTACCACTCCTTTAAGTCTAACTTTACCTCCTGCTTGAATAGAGATAATATCCAGAATCGCCTTCTTTTTTGAGGAAGAGCAGAAGGATATATTTATTGCTGGTCACCAATGGTTTACCTCCTCCTTTCTGAGGGCGGGGGGGGGGGGGGGGTGGATTTATTATTTGTCACCTGAGCTTCTATCATTTGGGGAGAGGGGGACATGCAGGACTATATATGCATTTTTGTTCCCATCCAGTGTGACCATTTTGGGGAGCTGAATTTTCCCCACATTAAAGTCAATGCAACTCTCTCTCTCTCTCTCTCATACCCACACTTGCTATGCTTTAATATCATAGAAAAGAAAAGAAACAAAAGAAAATCAGACCTCAATAAAACATTCTTTTAGAACAAATATATATTCCGTTGAAAAGAAGTTTGTAATTTCATAGAAATCAGAAATGTTTGAATTTTCAAAAGGTGCACATTAAAATTTGGGGCTTAAGTGTTCCACCCTCTAAGGTTTGTAAATTCTTCGAAAACTAAAATTAAAATTTGAGAATCTTGCTTAATCTTTCTTTAATATCTATTGTCCAAATTTCATACAAATTTGAGATATTTGAAGGGGGTTGGGGCTGTGCCCTTTATGAACCTTCACCCCCCCCTCCCCTTATAATAATCAGATGGTTTTGAAAATTTGGGAATCTTACTTAATTTGTATGTTGAGTTAAATTTCATGCAAATCTGACAGATTTGAATTCTGAGGATGATGGGGCACTTTTATGATATGCCAAACTATCAAAATATATGCAAACTATGATTAAAACATCCTGAGTAACCTGTTGATTACAAATATATCATTGATTTTGCTAGATGAACAGTTAAAAACTGGTACCTAGACATATACACACACACAATCTTTACTACATATTTAATATATAAAATAAAATCAGTTGGATTTTTTTTTCTTTTACTTCAGACCTAAATAAGATTGCACCTGACAGATATTTGATTCTGCTTAGCCAGTGGAATACAGAAATTTTCAATCTGTTCTTTAAATTAAAAAAAAAAAAAAAAAATTTTAATCGATTTCATATTCTATCCGACCCGATGATTCTTTCAGTAGTAGAAACTTAGAGATTCACCGCTCATTTTCGTTGGATAAGCATATATATTGATTATCCAATGAAATCGCTTCATTTAAATTTGCCAATGACATCATAATTAGCTGGGAATGGTCTTCATTATGAAATGATTCATACAGATATTAACCATTTCCTTCAAATTAATAAAAAAAATTTAAATAAAATGATAATGACGCCAAAAACATTTGCTAAAGGTATTATTTGTGCTCGTTATGAATTCTAAGGTGATTTGAATGCTGTCATGAGAACACGTACAAACACATGCACTAGGTTTACTCATCATTTTAGTTTTATTGACATTTGCTATTTTCTTCAAATTAATAGAAAATACAAATAAAACTTATTCGTCATCAATAATATCTCTGGTCTAACGAAAATCATGCCACAGATGGCAGTAAAATAT
This sequence comes from Sepiola atlantica, assembly GCA_963556195.1. Classification (NCBI taxonomy): domain Eukaryota; kingdom Metazoa; phylum Mollusca; class Cephalopoda; order Sepiida; family Sepiolidae; genus Sepiola; species Sepiola atlantica. The sequence continues at coordinate 27,596,294 of OY744521.1, read as the reverse complement.
ATATTTCTAAATTCATTTATTTATTTTTTACTTCTATGTTTATCTTCAAATAAAAGGTGCCTTACTTTGTTACACTTTAGGCTTAGAAAAGCAATTTGACCGCTCCACAGTATTGAATAGAATTTATTGTCGCCATTTGGTATCAGATCGTTACTAGAGATGACAACTACATCAGCTAAACAACAGTAAAAAACAGAACGACATTTTTCTATTAATTTTTTTTTTTTTTTTTTTTTTTCTTTTAATTGGCTGGATTCGTGTTCATTTATGATTTTTTTTATATAAGTCTTCTGGTGGTTTTAATTTCATAATGTATTCCTTTTTTATTAGGACAATTATGAAAAGGTAAAACAAAAAACTTTTTTTTAATGTCATTTTCTTGATGCTAAATCAGCTTAACACCAATATAAATGTGGGTAAATAAATAAAACAGTGTCACTTTCCAAATAAATCAATTTTTTTTTTTAATTTAAAAATATGCTGTATAAGCAGGCACCTGTCCATTTCTTTCTAGACTTTTTTTTTTTTTTTAAATCTTAATTGCTTTTACTTATATCTTTGTCAAACAAACACAAATACATGATTTTATTAACTTTTACTTAAATACATGATAATTCCCACAACAATTCATTCTTTCTTTTGCACCTTTTACATACGCTTAAAATGGATGCCTTTCTTACCAATAAAAGTAAAAGCATTCTGGTGGATTTAGTTACATAATTATATTGTTTTCTTTTTTACAATCAATTTTTTTAAGGTGGTGGTTTGGTTTATGGCATATCAACTATCTATGGGTTATTTAATGCTGAATAAAGTTGTCAAATATAATTCTATAGGTAGGATAATTATTTATATTCCTAGAATACATTGCTATTTGAGACTAACCACATACCAGAATACACTGCTCCCAGAATACATTGCCTGCAGAAGGAAATTTTGGTGAAAGCATGGACATTACTCTTAGAAGGGTGTTCTACTGAGAGAGAGAAGCATTACTCTCAGAAAACATTACTTCTTTGAAAACATTACTCTTTGGCATTGGTAATCTTCTTTGTTCTAAACATGATTGAACCTACATCACCACCTTCTAGTATCTATTTGGGGAGAAAAATAAAAAGGGAAAATAAGGTTTTGATTTTTTGAAAAATCAGATAGAATAATACAACTGATTGATCAGATTGGGCCTCTCCAACCTCCCACTTAGCCAAAGTAAAGGCCGAAGTGGACGAATACCTAGCCACTGGGATCCCATCCTACGGCATCATAGGTCGCCACCCACAGCTAACACGTATCCCTGTTTTCGAGGGGGGGGGGCGTCTTACCCCTCTGCATGGGGTTGCAGTTGGTGAATTTGTGGCCCCGTCGATAGGGCAATTTGGGGGAGGGTTTCATTTTCTTACCTTGCATCGCTTAAAAAAAGGTAAACAAAAAGGCATAGTTAAATTTAAAAACAGACAAAACAAAAATAACTTTTAAAAACAAACTCCCAGGCAACGCCAGGTAAGTACAGCTAGTATAGATATATAAGAAAACAAATAAGAATATCCAAGGTCATTTCAAACTTCAGTTTGTTTGCAAAATATCACTTGTGATCAACACATTATTATGTGCTGACACTTATTGAAGTATATAATTATAGAGTTGGACACCCATAATTGTCTTGCAACATCTTGAAAGAAACAGTATTCATTATTTTTAGATTGTTCTTTTTATTTTCAAGAATTTCAATAGCGAAATTAAGAAAATTTTTAAACAAATTAAAATATTCAATACTTATACAAAAGATAATACGAACAGGATTTTCAGGATCAATTTAACAGTTTTTTTGAAAAGGAAAGAAAAAACATCATATCTTGGCCAATAATTGATGTATTCTCAAAATTCAAAGTGCATGTCTTTGAAGAATTTTTGCTGAATACAGCTCATTTGAAGAAGCTGCACCGCCTCCAAGCGACAGCTGAACCTGGAGCACACAGCCTTCATGGTGTCCTTTAAGAGACATGTGAACACCAGTTTAATCCTTGCAATCAACTCGTCCTTGGTGTTGCAAGTGGTATGGTTCATGCCTTTCTCAACTGTGCCCCACACATAATAGTCCAAGGAGTTGCAATCAGGAGAATCAGGGATTGGACAGATAGCCACTTCTGGGTTCTCCCAGAGGTGTGACATGAAACAGAGTACTGCTGCCACACATGACCTGCCCAAAGCCATCCTCTCAACCCAGTGCTTGACAACAGTGCACAGCAACTCAATATAGCCATCTGAACCTAGTCTGAGTCCCTTTTCAAAGATGTCAGGCAGCATGATGTGACCTTCACTGCAAACACTAAAAAAATATCTCACTTCGAGGAAACTCGCTCTTCATTGTCTGTGGGACTTTGTGCAAACTGTAGGTGAGCCATCTGTTGTTCTGCACATTGTGCAACCGGATACAGTTACATTCTGTTCTGTCCTTGATCAGAGGATAAAAAATCCTAGACCGAATAAATTTTAATTTTTGCCCCAATCCAGAATGCCACATTCTTGAGAGAGCTGGATTTTCCCCACATGAAGAACCTGTGTCTAATTTTGCCCTCATGGGGAAGCAAATGAATAGGGATTAAACATTAGGAACCCAAAAAACAGTTATCTTCAAAATCTATTTTATGTCACAATTTCGTTCGAAGACAACTATTAGATATTTTCTTATTAACGAAAATACAACAAACGCTTTTTTATTATTAAAATAGAATTAACGTTGATGGATTTCCCCCAATTTATATAAGGTATTTATTGTTGTTTTTTTCACGATGTACGATAAATCCTGTTAAATATTTTAATATATATATATATAAATATAAATATTTTAGTAGTTAAACTGGGGGATCATTTTCACATATCTATTTACCATAAAATGATTACCCACTCATAGACAAAAATACAAATGTCTGCCAGCAATTAAAACATTGAATGTTTGTACAATTGAACTAAATTGTTCAATTGTACAAACATTCAATGTTTTAATTGCTGGCAGACATCTAAAGAAATGGACAGGTGCCTGCTTATACAGCATATTTTTTAAATTAAAAAAAAAAAATTGGTTTATTTGGAAAGTGACACTGTTTTATTTATCTAACACAGATTTTTAGTTCTTAATTTTATTTTTATATCATTGATCAAAAAAACAAAAGAATGAAATACAAGAGATAGTTCAATAGTCTCTACGCTACAATTGACAACACTTCCTTCCTTCTCCCCCCCCCCTCTCTTTCTCTCTCTCATATATATCATATGTATCTCTTTCCTTTTGACCTCTTTTTTGGTCGTCACGTGATGCTTTTCGCACGCGACAACACGACCTTCATGTCATGTCGTCCAAATGTTTTTTAATAATATTGAACGTTTTAGTCTTCGAGGGTTGGAATAGAAATGCAAAAAATGATACCATAAACGTTTTCATTTCTGCGTTTCACGTGTACGATTAAACTTTCTATGACTACTGGTTTTAATGTGTGTGTGTTTTTTTTTTTTACTTACTAAAACATGGTTTGAGTACACATCAGTTGTTTGAGATTAAATACAAGAACGGTGAAATCACTTTCTTATATAAATTTAACGTAAAATGAGTACCCACTTTCTGCCCAGTTTGCAATAAATCGAGACGGAGAACTGAATTGTTTTTCAATTTTAGTATGGGAAAATTGTTGTGGTGGCTTTTTTTTTTTTTTTTTTTTACACTCATCCAAATTAATTTTTTTCTTTAAATATAATTGGGAGGGAAGGGGGGGGGGATTTTTTAATTTTCAGGTTTTTTTCAGATTGGTAGAGGGTAATTCTGAAATTAGCTACCACTTGACAAAAAAAATTCGACCATGATGGAAAATACTCATGTTTGGCTAAGTAAAAGTGACGATAACGAACGTTAATAAACTTCAAACAATCTACATAATACGAACCAAACTTTAAATTTGTACCCTAAACCTAAACTAACCCTTTAACTAAGTTTTAGTTTGCAAAATAGGTTTAGTTTGGTTCATATTGTGTAGAAGAATTGGAACTTGATAATTAAATCATTCTTTTATATTCTCCCCGGGCAACGCCAGGACACGGATCATGTTAGTGTATACATAATAATTATTTCTGTTTTTATTGAACACTTCACTGTTCGAAAGATTTAGTGACGATGCCTAACAACATTTAGGACGGCACAATCTTCTAGATTTACTTTTTAGTATTGCCACCTTTAACTTGTTTTGGTAGATTGATTCTATTGGAAAAATAATTTATATTATTTTAATGAAGACGTAATGTTGTAGCTGCTTCTTTAATGTCGACTTCCAATGATGATGGGGAACAAAAACATTTTAGGGTGTATAAAGATGTGAATAATGATAATACTGCTGGCACTAAACTCTCTGGAGTTAAGCTGTTTGTTAAAAAAAAAAAAAAAAAAAAAAAAAAAAAGATACTGTATATATTTTTTCTTACCCCAACAGAAAAAAGTAACCACTCTCATATATATTTTTTTTATATATATATAAAAAAGGTGTATTTTAGATAAGTGGTAAAAAATGGGTGATCAGTTTGCATAGTTTTAGTAATTGTATATTGGTCACCCATTTTTCTTGGCAACTATAATTGGTGTGAGTCTGATTTCAGAGCAAGCGCATGATTATTCACAATTACATTTAATTCCAGTTATTTTTAAAAGTCTATATATCTAAATATTATATTTGGTTTTTAATATAATATAGTTTGAAAAATACTAAATAATAATTATTGTGCCTCCCCATGAGGGTAGAGTTAGACACAAGGTCGGTCTTCCACGTGGAAAAATCCAGTTCCTCAAAAAGTGACATTCCGAATTTGGACAAAATAAAAAATTACCTAAGTCTAGGAGAAATTCTCCTTCACTGACCAAGGACAAAAAAAAGATGAAATGCAGCAGCAGAACAGCAAATAAGTTACAGGGTCACCTATCAAATATTTTTTCTTATCCCGGGCAACGCTTGGTTCACCTGTTAGTTCAACACAGAAATCAACGACATGGTCAAAAACCTGAACACCGGGATCAGCCGTTCTCTATATGTGCACGACTTCCCGATATGTTAGCGATCAAAATACATCCACACACTAGAAAGACGATTACAACAATCTTCAAACCAAATAGTGGGCGAAGATCAAACAGGTTTCAAATCACAAAACAGAAAACCAAATGTGTCCACCTCTGCAAAAATATAATTATTGTACACTAGTTTATTTGAAATAAAACTGGCAATAGTAAAATATTTCATGAAATTTTTAAAAAGAAAGTATCTCTGAGATTTGTATCTTTATAAATCTAATTTGGTTAAAACGTGTAATATAAGAATATGGAAATGTGTCTTGTAAAATTATTTAAATTTAAAGCGTCATTAAACTTTAGGCTTTTTTTTTTAGGTATGTCTGGAATAAATGTTCTGTTATTATGGTTAGAAAGTCAGATCATTTTTTTAAATGATAATTTGAAAATGTACTTTACCCCCACCCCCTTTTTTTAACTGATAAAATTCCCATTAAAATTCTTTTAAAAATCCCATCAATCAGGTTTTTTTTTTTTTTTTTTTTTACTTCGTTTTGTCTCTAGTTCTACTTTGATATATTCATCCTGCTTATAGGAGGCAGTTTGTAGTAGTCATATGTGGCCTCTTAATAAATTCCCTCCAAACACCTTTTTTTTTCTGTTGTAAACTCGACCCCAAGTAACAAATGAAAATTAATGACAGGTTAAAAATCGGAAGAAGCTCCTCCCATACAGTCAGTACACACGAGATTGAACTTAAGTAACCTCCTCCATTAGCAGAGATCATATCACCAAATAAACATATATAAAATTAAGTCAGCCGGATTTTCGATTTTCAACCTCAATAGCAACTCATCCGACAAATCGATGGTTTATTCTGCCAAACCAATTTTGATTTATTCTTCTTGTACCATGTTCTTTGCAATAGGAAAACATCATTTTAGTTCCTCAAAAAATACTTATTCCGACCCAGAAGATTAGTAAAATAGAGACATCTTTCAATTATACCCTAAAAAGCAAAATCTGTTTGTCTCATGGAAAAAAAAAAAAAAAAAAAAAAGTACTTAGCATGCAGTCATTAGTAATTAATGCCACTTGCCTCATTACAAAAAGACATCAGTTTAAATAGATGTTATAAACAAATCATTTTTACCCACTATCATGATAGTCAAGTAACTAAGAAATGAAGTTTGAAAACAAATCTAATAACTAAAATAGAGCAATGATGGATTTTTATTTTTATTTTTATTAATGAATAAAAAAAATAATTCATCATTGTTCTATCTAGTTACAAAGAGAAGTGAGAGAGAGTACTGAAGGCATTTTTTTTTTGGGGGGGGGGGGGCGGTCAAAGTTTAACAACTCAATTCACCAACAAAACTGCCACGGTTCATTGCAAATTAAATTCAAAACATTAAAACGTATGCACCATTATAAAAACAATCAAAACATAATATATAACAATGACAATGAATGGCTATGTAAATTTCGTTATAAAACCTTACAAATGTATCAAGGAATATTGAAATTAATCACGGATAACTCCAAAAAGATATTAGACTATATTAATGTGGGGATATGGGAAAGGTCTATCTAGGTTTGAAGAGTGTATACAAAATTACATGGTAACTGTCAGTTTCTCATCTTGTGTTCATCAGACCAAAGTAAGATCTACATAGGCTATATCTCTATCATTGATGATGAAAGTATTCTCCTCTATAAATAACGGCTTCTGCAATTTATCTCCTCTAATCAGCAAATTGATACTAACCAGACAGAACTTGAATGGAGATCAATGCTACCTATTTTACACCACATTCCCAACAAAAATGTATACATAACATCGATATTTAAAAAAAAAAAAAAAAAAAAAAAAAAAAACAACCGCTCATTCCATTTCATAAACGCATCAAAACAGCTATGGTTTGTTCCAAAAAAGAACAAAAACATTATTTTCTGGTCATAATCGCACCATTTTTTTTTTTTTTTTTTTTTTTTTTTTTTTTTTTAATTCTAACGATTATGTTTCGTTTGAAAAAAAAAATTATTTTTATGTCACAAATGCACCACATACTTTCAAATATTGTACTTGTATGTTATTTCTTCAAATCTAGCTTCTTGATAAAGGGTTCAAATAAAGACTAAACGTTGCTGAAATAATTTTGGTTTTTCCGTTTTCATATGTCATCCACAGACTGCTGTTTCATTTTTTTCAAAACTCAAGTGTAGCTAGACACAAAAAAGTGCTCACCACTTAAGTAAAACACCAGTTGGAGTGGTAATAAAATAAAATTCTTAACACTGAGTATTGTTTTAAAATTACCAGAGTTTCATGCCAACATGGATGGCAAATTTCAGGTTTTAGTCGACAGATTTAAAAATAATACTTAACATTGCAACATTTTATTTTACAACACCAATTTTACAGTTGGTAATTTTCCATACTATGCAATGTGTTTTGAACTAAGACCGCCATCAAGCATAGCATTATTCTTAGTGAAACAGTAACATAATTAAACAAGGATTGTGTCAAGCATCTTGGTTTCTATACATGAATGAATAAAGTTTATTTATATTCATATTACATGCCAATGAATACCAGATTTCCATAAAAAAATATGCATGTACATTTAAACAGACATTCACTGAAATAGTATTTCCACACCCACTTCATTCATATCTCTAAAGGACTGATTACAAAGACTGCAATGGCCAACCTAAAAATCTAGTTCATTAAATATATATTACATCAACGTTTTATGGGGACCAACAAATTATCCTGAAAATTTAGCAAGAAAGAATAAACACATTCTTCTTTTTTGAGCTTTTTTTTACATAAAGAGAAGCAACTTTAAAAAATAAAAACATTACTAGAAAAATCAATAACTTCATTTAAAAAATAAAAATACAACTTATGATTGGACAAAGATTAAAAAAGTTTGTACAGCTGTCTGTATTCATGTGTCTGCAAACTATTTTTAGAGTAATAAACCTAGGAACATGAAATGTGGTGGGAATGAACCGCTACTTATACCAATTGTCTTAAAAGTGGTTACAAACCAGAAGTGCACATCTTGGATAGCGTGCACTCCAGAAAAAATATGTATATATTTGAAGAAAACTCCAACACCATGACACCTGTTTATTACATTTGGACCAGGCATTTCATTATCAGAGCAGGTAACATATGCAAATGAGGTGAATCTATAGCTCGAGTCAGACGATTATCCTTATTGGTCCGAACATTTTATTCCCTGATCTTTTTCAGGCGTATTTTGTTGGAGTCTGTATCGTCCTGAACTAAACTTTATTTAATTCTTTAAAACTATTTTAAATCTGCATTTCATGGCTTTTAGATATATAGTATTGTAAACATGCACAGTGTTGCATGTTTAGTGGGGTGCATAGATGCATGCTGCAGACCACAAACATGCAATGCAAAAATATTTAGCTAAGAGAATAGACCACCCAAGAAATTGGCTGGCATCTTTCAAATAATAACGTGTCTTGGATACAAGGATTCATGGTGAGAAATTAGACCACTTGAGATCTTACAGAATTAATGTCCACCCAAGATAATAGCCACCTTGGTCAGTAAGTTTTTATGGCTAGTGATAAAACAGCCCATCCTTCTCAAGTAATTTTGTGTGGCCAACACCAAATGACAGACATATCTCTATATATTCCAGCAAAACGGACAGAGGAGGTCAGTTTGTTGGTCTGAGAGAGAGAGAGAGAGGGGCCTTTAATGTCTTAAGCGGAGAGACTGTTTGTGTTAGACTATAAAAGATGTGTGTTCTGATTGCAGGTCTGTCGTTCAGTAGAGAAACCGAGTATCATTCTAACATCTCAAAATAAAACGTTAATTGTTTTAAACGAGAGTTGTGATTTTGTTTGGAAGGGAAATCCTTTGTTACAGCAATGACCGAGATCACGTGGTTGACACTACGACAAGTGTCGAAATCAAGCAATGAAATGAAACTACGACAATTTAATTTTAACCAGGAAAGTAATTCACGTGATCAAATGTCTGTAACTGGTTTTGTCTAGCATATATGTATATACACTGAAATTCGACTTCTCGGCCAATAGCATGTAAGATGGCAAATATTTTAATTTTAAAATAACTTTGAACGGTCATGATTCAGAAGATAATTGTGCTACAAAAATAAAATTGGTACCATAGTTTATTTTGCAAAGATCTATGTGGTCACAATAAAAGTTTTTAGATATAATGAAAATAAAAGTTTGGTTTGGAATACCTAATATAAGATGAAGAAATAAAACCCAGCCAAATAACGAAAAAATAAGGAGGTAAGGCTCTAGCAATTTGGCAGAAATCAGTTGGTTTTTTTTCGACCAAAAAGCGGGGAACTCATATCTATGAGAGGCTCTAGTAATTTAAGCAGAAATCTGTTATTTCTCGTGTAAAAAATAAAAAAGGAGCGGGTTTCTGCTAAAAAGTGGACAACTCACAGCCCTGCAATATTTATTTTTAACGAAACTTAGCAGGAAGCGATCATTAAATTTGAATATGCTAATATGTGGTATTTAACGTGAACTGGTTTGAAATACAAATCGAATATACTTAATTATTTAAAATAAATGTGCATTGAAACATATGTACATAAGTAAATGCAATCAATTGTATGTTTACATAGAGATGTTTGTCGACATGTTGCTACGACAATGTAATTCATTATTTGATAAAAAGACAATTTAATTCACTCTCAGAGAGAAAACAAAGAGAATGAAAGGTATTAGAATATGTATTTTTTAATTTTTATTTTATTAACCCCAAACAAGGTACATTGCCACTGAGATGTAAGAGACTACTGTGAATTAGGGGCCAGATTCATAGGAGGCATTCTAAGTGATGAGTTGTGCAGCAAGATGTTTGTTCACATTACATTTAAATTCATGCATGTTTGCACAGTTGGGGGAAACAGGAAGTAAAGGGGGAATACGAAAAGCAAGCGGTTCGAAGACAAAAGCTACAAGAGTAGAAAGCTCTCCGGCATCTAGGGACGTTCACAATGAAGTGGTGGGATTGTGCTGCTTGTTGGGTTGTTTAGGGGTATTTATGTTAATTGGGCACAAGTGCAGCAGCTCATCTGAGTACATTCTGTTGAAGTACTTGTAAAACAAGTACAGGGATGCACAGGGATGGGGGCTAGAGCTCGGTAGACAGTGTGGGTCATATTAGGTTAGAGGGAAAAACTAGCTGTTAGGACACCAGTCCAGATGTAATAACAATACTTCATGCAAGGACGAATGGTGGTTTTGTAAAGATATAGAATACTAGCAGATTTTAGAAGTTTTCTAGCACGGTAAAGGGCGCCCACCTTCTTTGCAGACTTAGCAGTATCTAATATGTATTTGTTCCAATTCACATTACCTGTGAATGTTAGGCCAAGGAGTTTAAATGTTGGACTCTCAGGAAGGATTCTATTAGCCATGATAATCAGTTGTTGGAAAGGTTTCTTATAATTGTTAAAGGAAAGGAGCTTTGTTTTAATGGTATTAACTGTTACTATCCATTTATATTCTCATTCATCTACAGACTGGAGGTCATTTTCTAAAGATTCAGCCATTACCTTGGATATGTGTACATTCGATTTGGCCACATGTCTAGAATAGTGTGATGTCATCAGCAAATATAACTATCTCAGATGCGATTGCATTAAGTCGTTAATGAAAATCAAGAATAATAAGGGTTTAAGGATCGACTCCTGGGGCACACACGCATCTGATATTTAGATATACGGCTATTGAGAATGACCTGGAACTTTCTTTTAGCTAAGAAAAATCTGATTATATTAAATATTTATCCAGTAATAGTGTACAAATTAATTTTTATGAGAAGACCTTCATGCCAGAATTTGTCATAGGCTTTGGATATATCAAGCGCTTCTGCCCTAACTTCACCTGTCTTATTCTGTGTATGGTTATGCGTTCAGATATGACCATTAGGATATACGCAGTAGAACAGGATTGCGTAAATTCATACTGTTGATAAGAAAGAATTTTAGCATTTTCAAGACGGTGGACTATTGCTAGATTGATTAAGGATTCAAAGATTTTAGCAAAGAGTGGGAGGAGACTGATGGGGGGGATAATTTTGCAGATCAGTTCTTTAACAAGAGTTCTTGAAAACTGATACAACAAAGGCAATTTTTTAGCTAACAGGGAAATAAGATTCGGCAAGATTACGGGTGAAAGAATTATGTAATTATATCGCTAAAAGTATTATACGGGTTATATTATTATTTGTTACGGATGAAAAGAAAATGTATTTTCATTTTACTGCAGACTAAGCGGTGACAATATAAATAGTTTAAAAATAAATAGTAACTGATGATGTATCATCTTACGACTGTAAAAATAAATATTTGAAAAATAGAATTTGGTTTTTGTAAGGTAATAATTTCTAAAAATAACTAATTTATTACAAAATGTTTATATTTTTGTGAAGCTTTTCTATTTAAATAATTTGTTTAAAGAAAATAGTAAACGATAATGTGACATGCTAGAATGGAAAAATAAATATTTGGAAAAAAATGGAATAATAATTTTCTTATCCTAAATTTATTTGATCGGACGTATAGAGTTAATTGAAACAATGATAGTATTTTCATATATGAGGTATTTTTTAGAGGCATCAGTAATGAAATAACTGATGTCAAAACTTCCAAAGATTTCCTATTTGTTTTCACCTCAGTTTCTATATGAATAAAAAATATTTTAGTTAACTGTTATTAATAATAAATGCAATCATATTATGATGAGGATTTACTATGAGTAGTTTACTTTGCTGCTGACTACAAAGTCATCCAGCATAAATTAAATTTGCTGCTGCTAAGAAAGATGGCATCCATCTGATAAATATTCCTAGTCAGATAATGTATTTTTGAAAAGGAATGAAATCGAATCAAATTTTATTGCTCTTAACATTGACCAACCATAAAGAAAAGGGCTATTCAGAATGAAATATTGATTTTGTAGGAATGAACGTATCAATGACAAACTTTGAGAATCTGACTGACTTCACTTTATATAATAGAAGTACAAGCAAAATATAAATTTTTAGCTCTACCATTACACTTTTTTTTCTACAAATTTTTGTTAACTAAGTTAAAACTTTCTTTTACAAATTAATTTAACTAAAAAAATCAGTTGTCGTCTGCTTCTTGTTTACATATACAAAGAAAACTGTATTAATATGACCACTACCATGTACAGTTTGAATAAACTACATCTCTTTGATTTAATGTATGCGCATTGACAGCTTTATGGTCAAGAGGGAGGAACAAGTAAAATTAGTACATAGGTAATAAAATTAATATCAAACTTGAATTAAATTTTTGAATGAAAGAACAAAAAGAAAAACTTTCTCTCACAATTTTGAACACAATTTACTATTTTTATCTCAGCATATGAGAAAATTTAGTTAAAACTGGCCCAGGCATATATCAAAGGATATTGTGATAATTTATTTTTCACCATCTGTGGCAGGATATGCGTGCTTTGGGAGAAACTCGTAAATGGTCGTTTGAATTTTATCAGATAACCTTTAAATATTAAAATACAACTGGAAGCTTACTAACACACTTATATAAACAAGTAGCAGGGCGACCTGGCGTTGACTGGGATCTTTGAAAAAAAAAAAAAAAAAAAAGAAAACAGAATAATTAAAAAGAATGTGTAACATCTTTCTTTTAAAATCTCTTATTTTACTTTTTGAACACAACTCTCCCTTCGACTGCTTCTCTCTCTAATTCCTGCACAACCGTTTCAATATAATAAAAAAGATAAGGAAACATTCTTGGTTCTTAATGTTTAACACTGATATTAAAAGCAGTGTTTCGGAGGGAATAAGAGATCTTAATCACCGAAGAATCAATAGACAGTGTCAATATTGGTAGACTTTAAAATAAGGTGTCCGAGTCGGATATTTTGGAATTCTAGGAGTTGGACTTTATACCTTCCGACTCCGCATTCCTGATCAAAGGACATATAAACAATTAAAAATACAAGAATAAATAAGCAAAAGTTGTCTATTTTGTTAAATAAAACTCGTTTGAATAAGTATATGCATATTAATATGAAAAGTTACCACAGGCAAAGAAAAAAAAAAGAAAAGCTTACTTGCTACAAGTATATTTTTACACTACTAATGTATTGAACACTTTAAGTAAATACTGAAACAACCAATATATATATATATATAAGTTATATGAGTTAAAATATATTTATAGCAATTAAGCTACAAAGAGGCGTCTGCGTTTCATCTCCATAGAGAATCGTCAGGCTAAAATGCATGGAACCACGTATTGAGCACTGTTGAAATAAATACTGAAAATCAATACATAATATATTATATCTCCCTATAATATATATATATATATATATTAAATTATTATTTTATGTGTTATCCAGAGACAGTGTTTCACTGTATCACAGCTCTTCGGTGTGGTCAGACTGGCAAGTGCCTCGAACCAGGATTGAAACTTGACTGTCTTGTAGACAGTTGCATTATCAGACAACAAAAAGTGTCCTCTCACATCACACTGAGCTTAGTTAAAATTACCATCTTAGAAAACATCAAGTTAACAGCTAAAAAAATTTTTTTTTTTTTTAATCTTTCTCACACCATGCAACCAATACTTGAAAAAAATTCAAACAAGCTTACATTTCCGTCCACTTTTCTCCTCTCCCACTCTACAAGAATATCAATATGCAACGTTTCACTTTTTCTGTCTTCCTGTCCATTATTTGTCATGGAGTATTTTCTACTCTACCGAACAACCAAACATGCCAATATGCAGAAATTTAATTGTAATGTGAACAAAACATCTTGCTGCAGTAACCCTTATGTCTCAGTAACAATATGCCTTGTTTGGGGTGAAATAAAATTGTTTTTTTTTTAAATCTATATCTCATATATATATATATATATATATATGAGGAAAAATAGAAACAATTTTTCAGACAAAATGCAAAATAAAAATGGAATTGAGGATAAGGCGAATCAACAAACTAACAAAAATATAAAGTCAAACATATACATATATATATATATATATATATATACACACACATATATATATATATATGAGAAAGGAAGGATGATAGTAATCTGACTTAATGGGAAATGAAAACGGAAAAAAAAAAAAAAAAAAAAATATTTTTTTTATATATTCATCAACGTTTCGTCTTTATTGTAAAACTTCCTCAGGCTAAAATGCATGGAATCATGTATTGAGCACTGTTGAAATAAATACTGGGGCTACTGAGAATTAGGGTGCCCTCTATAAATTTGTCCCCTAAGTAAGGAGTTGTGCAACAATATGTTTGTTCACATTACATTTAAATTTTTGCATTATGGTACACTCGAGGAAACTAGGAGCAGGGAGGGAATTTAAAGGATAGCAGTTTGAGAAAAGCTATTAGAGTAGAAAGCTCTCTGGCATCTGGGGACCTCCACAGTGAAGGGTTGGGATTGTCAGGTTATGTGGATGTATTTAGGTTTTGATTTCCCGGGTCAGACGCATGTCCATCGCATCAAGTCGACAGGCTGGAAGACCGAGGTTTTCTTTGGATGAGCTGTGTAAACGTGACTGTGCAGCCCTGGGGATTACAAACTTAGATCTTCACGACCACCGAGCCTGAAGAGGAAGACTTTGATCAAGACTGACAGGTAGGTCCAACCTTCTTGTAGAGGACTAATCAAAGGTCTGTTCAAAAATAAATTGGAAGAAGAGGAGGAGGAGGGGGGGCACCAGAGCGGTATGTTTGTCGGAACACATTCCATTGAAGTACTTGTACAACAAGCACAGGGATGCAACATTGCGGTGATGCGACAGAGGCTGGCGCTTGGTGGACAGTGCAAAACCTATTAAATTAGAGACTCTTTTTTTGGACCTTTTTTAAGAGGGAGAGACTAGTGGTTGGTGCACCAGTCCAGATGTAACAACAATACTCCATGCATGGATAGATGGTGGCATTGTAGAAATATAGAGTACTGGAAGGTGTGAGAAGTTATCTAGCACGGTAGAGGAAGCTAACTTTTCTTTGCAGTAGCCGTGGCAGTATCTTCAATGTATTTGTTCCAATTCATGTTACCTGTGAATGTTAGGCCGAGGAGTTTGAATGTTTGACTTTCAGGTAGGGTTCTACTAGCCATAGCAATCGGTGGTTGAAAAGGTTTCCTATAATTATTAAAGGAAATATGCTTTGTTTTTATAGTATTAAAATGCTACCATCAATTTATGACCCCATTCAACTACGGACTGGAGTTCATTTTCTAAAGGAGTCCACCATTGCCTTGGATGTGTGTGTATTCTTTTTACTCACATGTAGAGAATAGAGCGTGGTTTAATCAGCAAATATACCAATCTCTGACACAATTTCATCACGAAGGTAGTTTATGAAAATCAGGAACAATAAAGATCCAAGGATTGACCCCCGGGATACACCCGCATTAATGTCATGTTTGGACGTACGACCATCAAAGACAACCTGGATCTTTCTTTTGGCTAGGAAGGATCTAATTATATAAAATATTCATCCATTAATTTTAATAAGACTTTTATGCCAGACCTTATCAAAGGCTTTAGATATATCAAGCGCTACGGCCCTAGCTTCACTTGCTTTGTTCAGTGTATGGTATATGCGTTTAGAGATAATCGTTAGAATATCCGCAATAGAACGTGCTTGCCTAAATCCATATTGATGGTCAGAAAAAAGTTTAGCATTAACAAGGTGGCAGACAATCACTAGATTGCTTAAAGATTGAAAGATTTTAACAAAGAGTAGGGGTAGACTGATGAGTGGATAATCTTGAGGGTCAATTCTTTCACCAGAATTCTTGAACACTGGTACCACAGAGGCAACTTTCCAGCTATCAGGGAAGCAATATTCAGCAAGGCATTTGTTAAAGAGTTTAGAGAGGACAGGGGCCAGCTAAGCAGAGCATTTTCTTATTTCTATAAAAGGGATAAGATCAGGACCACATGCTTTAGAGATGTCATGGTTTTTATGATATCCCAGACATGAGAAGAGGTGATGATCAGGTCATAAAGTGTGGTTTCAGTCCGCAATGAGAAATTTGTGAGGGAGTGATTTGTGGAGTTCAAGACAAGCCGTTTGGCAAGTAGTTCAGCCTTATCAGTTGTGCAAACGGCATCTATGTGGTTGGATAGCGAGGAAATTGTTGATCGCCCATTATTATAGATTTTCCAGAAACTGAGTTCCTAATTTCTGTAACTCAATGCACTTTATGGTCATTTCGGTATACCTACTCTTAGCTGTGGTACAGTCTTCCCATGATTTCTTGATGCTATAAATGTCTGTCTATTTGTAGTTGACTTATGGTCGTTGAATTGACAGAATGCTGGCTGCTGCTGAGCAATAGCAGCTGCACAGGTCAAAGTGAACCATTGGTGAGAGTGGAGCTTGCTATAGAATTTCCGTGTGGGGACATGTGTTTCAATGCCTGCTTTGAACCATTTAGTAACCTCATTTGCGCACTGATCAGCAGGGAGGGAAAAAGTTTTACTTCAAAAGGTGTCTCTTATGTGATCTCTGATGGATTCCCAATTTGCTCATATGAAGTATCTCGTCCTTTTGAGTAGCGGCTGTTCGGCTTGGGATCGAGGCTTTAGGGTGATATTAACCATTATCACAAGGTGATCAGCATTCCTGAGTGGGCTATGGACATTCATCACCAACCTCGGGCAGTGTGATCAAGAATAGGTCAGGAAGTTAGGCTTGCTGATCCTCACAATCTGGGAGACGGGTTGGGAAAGTGACAGTCTGTAAAAAGCAGTGTGCAATGGAGAAACTATGTGTTTATATAGCTCGAGAATCCAAACCAATCACGCATTAAAATCTCTAAATACATGTAAACGGCGCTGGGATCTAACGAGAGTTCTGCATCTATGCTATCAGAGATAAAGTCGAGCAGGGTACCTTGCTGGGTCGAATGAGAACGATAGATTAAAGATAAGTAACTAACACAGTGTTGTTAAGTTAATCTAAATCAGATGTAGACTTGACCATCTGATTCTAGCATATATTCTCTAGTCAAGGGGAGGGAGTTTCGAATATAAACTCCATGTCCTTGCACATGTTTATCAGTCTTTACGGTAGAGTGGAAGTATGTTGTAACTTGTATTTTGATTATTTGTGCATGTTGATCTTAACAAACACATGAATAGCACCTAAAATGAAATACTTATACCCAAGATGTTGTGAACATCCAAGAGAATCAGATATGACCTAAGATGAAGTACGGCTGTCACATCTGGGAATGTGCCGCTCAACGCACTCTTCCTTGCCTTCACTAGTGGTGGATGATCTGTTTTGTTCTCTACAGACCTTTTCTCACAGAAGAGACGTTGCTCGCAGAGTTGCGAAGTGGGAAGGTATACGGTCCAACTCCTTATTTTAAACTAAAGTCTTTCGATATTTTATAATAATCAGAGTCGGATTTTAACATCCGACTCTGAGCATTCTTACAAGTCCACCTCCTTATGAAATTTCCAACCCTCTCCATGTCCACAACCCTGGTCACTAGTCTTTCTCTCCTCTATCATCTCCTTTCCATAGTCCGTGCTCGACTGAGCTTCAATCTGGTTCCTCCATGTAAGACATTCACAGAAAGAATGTCTACCACCATTGCAAAAACCTTTTTCTTCCGCCATGTGCCTAACATCAAATCGAATTTCCATGAACAGAGTTTCTTTCCAAGAACTTCCCACCTGTGAAACCTGTTATCATGGGATTGCTTCTCTGCTGGCTCAAATCCAATGTCAGCTGGTCATATACCGTCCTTATCAATAATCAAATTTTGTTTATTCATTCATCATTTTTAATCCTCTCATAATATTCTGCATCGTTCAACTGACCATTTGTCTATCTCAGTAACCCTTATCCTCGAGTGGCTCTTAGTCTTCATAAACAATGACTCATTAGTAGAAAATAAAAAAAGCATTAACACGTATGTGGGCGTGACATGGATATTCTTATGAATCATGTTTATTTTTTAAATAAATCCTTTGGTGTCTATGAAATTCATATCAATATTAAGTAAAATTTAAAATATGCGTTTTGCTTATGTTTGAGTGATGTTAGATACAGTGAAATGCTAAACACGTTCTTTTCAGCTGCCAACATTTGGTCCTACTTTTTTTTTTTTTTTTTTAATTTAAAATATGCGTTTTGTTTGTTTGAGTGATGTCAGATGAAGTGCAATGCTAAACACGTTCTTTTCAGCTGCCAACATAATTGGGATACCAAGTTGTGGTGCTACATTTGGTCCTACTTTTTTTTTTTTTTTTTTTTTTTTCTTTTAAATCAAAATTAACTTTAGACTTTGAAATCTTAAACCACAAGAGATTATTACGAAATAAGCATTCCTAAAGCAGACAATAGGTACTTTCAAGTTTGTGATGAATTAAAGCAGGAAGGAAATGTAGAATAAGTAAATTTAATAAAAACAAGATTGGAAGGTATTAAAATTTAAAAGGAAAAAAAAAGATACCGAAATAAACATGAGAAAGAAGAAAAAAAACCTAACAGAGAAATTAAGAAGCCGAAAAATGAAGAGGATGTGTGTGTGGGGGGGGGGGGGACAAAAATTAAAACAAAGAGAACGAAGAGAGATCAAACAGAGGGAGGTGATAAAAGCAAAAAAAAGGGCTGTGAAGGGGGGGGGGAGAGAAACAGTAGGATGTTTTTTTGTTTGTTTTTTTTTTATATATATTGCAACTCAGCTAAAATTTTTAAATTAACCTTTGAAAATATTTTTTTAATGAAACTTTATCTGCTGAAAGGTGAAAAGTTAATCCAAAATAAGATAAGGAACAAAAAAAAAAAAGGTTTTTCGTGTTTGTTTTACTGCATATCAACCTCTTTTGGTTATTTAATGCTGAAAAACAATTGTAAACAATTAAACACAGATTATTATTTTACCCATTGCTGGGTGGAAATTTTTCTCAATGGTATGACCAATTGAAGACAATAGAATCTGAACTGGAATAAATGATTCCATAGTATACGATGGTATCCATTACTCGAACTAGAGTTGGGCGGTTTTGAAATTTTGGTTTCGGTATCGGTTTCGGTTTTTTCCCCTTAAAACCTCGGTTTACGGTTCGGTTTTTCGGTTTTTTTGAAAAAAATTTTTTTACTATGGAAGCTATTCATTCTCTTGTGTGACGATTAGTTATTATTCAACGTTTAGTTGAATTATGCCACTGTTTCGATAATTTTGTGACTGAATCATTCTCCATATGAATCATATAAGTTTTAAGGTGTTGACTGTTGTAATCAAAGTTCTGATACTTTTTCAACAGTTAACACGTTAAAACATAGATCTATTTTAACTTTGGTAAATTTATTCAGTTTTTAACTTGCCAAAAAAGGGCCGACAACAACAAAAATTTTAAATTTGTTATATAAAAGGAATAACAAGTCATTTTTTTTTTTAGGCAAATACTTATTGTAAAGCTTAAAACTTAAAAAATTTGAAATAAGCTAAAATATTTTTATCTTAACTGACGGAACATCTTATAATTGTTCCCTTACAGTTCTTCTGCCGACTAGTCCCATCTGTATGGAGTGTGACACTTGGTGACTGCAGGATCATCTTTGCAGCATGAAGCTTAGTGATGAAATGAGATTCATCACTGATATTTGCTGATGTGGATATTGAGGGAAGATCATCCAGCTTTTCTTCAAAAAAATGTCAATTACTTGTGAACATTTTGATGCAGAAATACCTGCTACCTGCAGGCCTATAATGGTCATCCTAACATTATCATTAAAGCGGTTGCACCAACTGTCCCTAGTTGCTCTAACCTCCTTTTTGTTTTTTTCTAATATCTGCTGAATAGCTTCATCTCTGGAAGTCTTCTCGTTCCTCAACTTCTTACACTTCCTTTTCAAAAGACTTCTTGTTTTCTGAAGTGATACCTTTTCAGCTTTCAGCTTTACCTGAATCTCTTTCAAGGAGTTGACTTGTTTTTTAAGCTCATTATTTTCACTCAGTCTATTCTTGTTCATTTGTTTCAACATATAAATTAGTTTATACAATTTACTCTTTGTCAACTTTTTCTGCCTGTCAATGGATTGTTTGGAGACTTCCATGCGCAATCTGGCAATCACGTTCTTAACATGAACATTCTGATTTAGCAGAGATGGTTTTTGTTTAGAAACAGTTTCATATTTTGCTGTTAATAATCGAAATGCAGTTCTCATATCGGACAGCTTATTCTGATATTTTTTGACCGATTCTTCCAGTGCCTTAATTTTTGAAGCAGGTGGGTGTTCAATAGTGGCTGAATCATTGGATTCGTCTGGAGATTTGACCTGGGAAGATAGGGTAACTCGCTCATGGAAAGGTGAAGTCAAAAACTGCTGCAGTTCCTGAGGTCTTTGTGTCTTGTTTTTTCGTTTTATCCGATTCTCTATTACCAGTTTTTTTACTGTTGAGGACAGATGCTTTTCATCGTAATTGGACGACAAAAGTTGATTTATCCACATGACCATCATACTGAACTTGAGATTCTTCTGCGTTAAGTAATTCTGGAGCTGAAGAATATCTTCATTAGGCAACTCATTTGATCCTTTGGCAGCTAAAGAATCTAAATCTAAAAAATAATAATTTACCAAAGTTAATAACAATACTGTTAATGATACGCGCTCGGTAAATTCTTTTTACGAACATGTGCTAATAAAATATCCGTTTCTCTAATTTTTTTTTTGGGGGGGGGGGGGAGACTCATTTACTACACTCAACAGAACGAAAAAAAGGATGAAAAAACAAAATGTGTAACAAATAAATGTTAGCAAAGGCAAGTTATTCATCTACCTACATGGATAAGTTTATTTGTATTTTAACTGATTTTAAAGGGTTGTTTTTGGTTCAAACCAATAGAATAAATGTCACAAAAACATAATTTATCGATAATGATACCGTTAATGATACGCGTCGTATTATTTCTGCAATGTTATTATTTAATTCAAGAACGTACTTTATATTGATTTTATCAAAACGTGTTAAAATACGCTGAATAAATCCCGTCGTGTGCCGGTAAATAGGGATATATTACACGAAACCGCTTGATGGTGACAACTGTTAATGTTATGAAGAAGTGATTATTCGGCACTTCTTCAGTTTAGGTGTGAATCAGAAATCAATTTTGAAGAGTTACATTCCAGATAGCGGTTTTTAAAACTCATTAAAATACGCTAAATAAATACTGGCGGTGTCTCTAAATTTGAATGAGTTTTATTTTGTGTATACGTCGGCCGTGTCTCTAATGAATAACATTACAGACATGACCGCCGTGTCTGCAGCTTCTTCGTTTTAATAAACAGCTGTTATTATTATTATTATTAAAAAATATCTTTCATTTCCTGTTATTTAATTTAAAAGCGCTTAAAAATATTTAAATACCACCCGTTTTTAACTCGGAAGTTATTTTCGTTTTATTAATTATATTTACGCACATGTGATAAAAAAATACCACTCGTTTTAAATTGACGCACAAAGTTCAACTAACAAATATATTCTTCAATTTATCATTTTAAACAAACAATAAAAGACTTCATGCAACTTTTAAATAAACAAAAAAACAAAAAAATTAAAGTCGCCTAAGATCTTTGAAATATCCATCAGCAGCAATTGTTTTGTTGACGTTTTCGAATTTTTGATGCGCGGCGGTTACAGATCATTGAAGATTTTGTCATTTGCGCGGACCTACCTCCAGTTTTATACGTTGCGCGTCCTGAGTTATGGGTGTATTAATATGACACCAACAGATTATTAAAGACGGTATATTTCTCTACAAAGGTGTACATTTTTGACATTTTTTTACATTGAATTTCTTTGTGATTTTATACACTAAAGTTTTTAACTTGGATTTCTTTTATAAAATTCGACATAAAACCCTATGTTACGCCCACCAAATTAAAGAGCGTCCTTTTTTTCTTTTAGATGGGACTATTTTTATATGCATAGTAACATGCGCGAGCGCGCGCAACAAATTTGAAAAAGACATCGATTTTTTTCAAAAAAAAAAAAAAAGCGTCCATCACTGAAAATAGTGACCTAATTTAAAATTGTCTGGAAAAAAAAATATTAATGAGACAAGAAAAAGAATTATATCTTTATAAAGAGAAAAGATTAAATTTTGTTTACATCCAAATTTTATCAAAATAATCCAAAAAATTAACGAGATACCGCAAGTTGAAATTGTATGGAATTTCACTTTTTTTTACATATTTCGCTAGCAAATCAGCCCGGTTTGGGATACCTATTATCATATATTTGTTCAATCTGTCCTCTTACTAATATAACATTTTTTGGTAATATTCAATTTTATTCAAATCGGAAAATCTTTTCAACCGTGTTTCCTTGTATATGGTGGCTTACTGTAGTAAAAACACAATACCGAACGGTTACGGTTTTTAAAAAAAAAACCGATTCGGTATTCGGTATGGAGACAAAACCGAAAAACCGCGGTTTTTCGGTAAAACCGCCCATCTCTAACTCGAACACCCACCCACCCTCACCTATCAGTCACACCGCCACTCAAAATAATAGATGGAAATCTAAAGTCGGTAGTGGAACATAAAACTAGAAGTAATTTTTTCTTCTTTTTTTGCTGAAACACTTGATAACTTCAGAACTAAGGGAAAAGCATAGTTTAGGGTTAGGGAAAAGTGTAGGTCACACACACAAAAAAAGTTTTCTTTGTAGTAAATTCATTTATCAAAGAGATTCTCAAGTAGATTTGTCAGTAGTCAGTTTGGAAGAAATTTAATAATAAAAGATAATCCACACCCTAAAAGAGAGAATAAATTATATATATATATATATATATATATATATATATATATATATGTAAAAAAAGGGATGGGGAGAAAAGTCAGAACCTTTTTGACTGAGAAAACATCGGAATCAATTCATCTTTAATCATTGAAGATCAGGAGATAACACCGGAAGTAGGGTTCAACAGAAGGTGAAGAAAACAAACAAAATAAAAAATGCCCGATATGGTTAAGGAGAGGGGGGGGGGGAACAAGGGAGTGGTACAACTAGAAAAGGTCAGATAACATTTGTGGCAATGAAATGGATAGCAGTTACTGAGATTATATATATGGTATGAAGAAGACTAGAGAATCATTAGAGAATCATTTTTTATATGTTAAAAGCATCGTTCATTCCATTCGTTTGTTTCGGTATATTATATACCTTCCTCAGATAGGCAAAAGAAACAAGAGAAAAAAGATGTTTTCACAAGAATTACACTGAATAAGGACAGAAAATTGACAGTGAAGAGAAAAATATTTTTTTAAAAGTTACTAAGAGGGGAAAACAATTGTAAGCAGCATGAAATTGATTTCTATTGGCCTACTACATGAGGTCAGATGTACTTTAACTTAACTGTATTATTTTTTTTAATCCGTTGGTGAGAATGTTTCTGTTGCATATCTGAAGATGTAATACCAAATGAATAAAGTCTTTCACACATGAAAAGCTTTTCTAGTAACCTTTATACCATTCTGTCATACTTTCCCTCCTTTTTCTACATCTTTCTCTCTCTCATATATTATACATATATATATATATATATATATATACAGGGCTTTACGCGCTCCACTACTTTTGGAGCTGCTCCCGCTCCTGCTCCAACGCCGAAAATTGGAGCTGGCTCCTCTCACGCTCCCCATTTTCAAAAAGGAGCCGCTCCTGCTCCAACTCCTATAAAAAATGAGCGGCTCTTTTTCAACGCTCCATAATAAAAATGTACCTTTCATAAACGTTCTATTCTGCCAATGAATGGTCGAAGTATAGGGGTGGGCGTCAAAGGATCTCATCGATATGTGTTGGGATGTCACTTTAAGTGTAAGACCGTAAGATAATATTTAACAAAATGTCGCTAATATTTTGAGAGTTATAGGAGAACATGTCGGACGAAGTATAAGATTACATGTAAATTTTCGTTTCCTGAGGTATAAAATAGAAATAGAAACATCCCTGAAGCATTTTAAAACAATTTTAATTTTCATTACATTAACAACTTATTTTTTCAGGAAAGGAAAATTTGACCCGATATTTTTTTCTTTTGTTTTAAGTAAATAAAGTTTTACTTTTAAACATTATTAGTGATTATTTTCTTTTTAAAGAAAACATTTCTCTGGAAAAGGAGAGACAGCCAGGGCAACATTACTCATCATGTTGTTGTTTAATATTTGTTTGTTTTACGAACGTAACTATATCGTATAATGTATATTATTATTTATAACAGAGAAACGCGCAAGTTCTTTCAAACAAATGGATTCATCCATTTTTTTCTATAGTACAATTTGGGGCGAAAAAAACCCAATGAAGTTTATTTTTTAAGGATTGAATAAAAAAAATAGTTTTCCTAAGTTGCCCCAAAAATATCAATAAATTGTCAATAAACAATTCAGAGATCCATTTAATGTCTTAAAATTTCATACAAATATCTGGCCTAAACCTTGGGAGTTGAAAAAATATCGGGTCAGATATTTTCTTTAATTTAAGTAAGTTTAAACATCGATTTAATTGTAGAATAGGGACCGCTGTTTTCTTTCGCTCATTTCGCTTGGTTTTCGCCCAAATTTAGGATGAAACTGATTGCTGGTATTAATTGTATTTTTGGTCCTGAAATAAAATTCTCATTTACTTTTTTAAATGTTGAGAATCTAACTTTAATTCCAGGTTTTAATCGCTGGCGGCCATGTTGGTTTTTATTGTTTTTTCCTTGTAACTAAATATTTTTTCCTTGGACTAAAGATATTTTTACGGCTTTCACATTTTATTATACACACACAAAAAACTTTGAACATTCTATTTACAAAAGCAAGTTTTAACGGAATTTAACGAATTTAAAAGCAAACATAAAAAGAACATCAACAGCGGGTAAAAATGCGGCATAACAATTCAATTTGATATATGCTAAAAAATAAATTAGAATTTTTTGTCAGGACAAAATGTACCATTTCACCCCAAAAATCGATTTTATCGAATATTTGAATATTTGGGTGAATACCGAGGGAAATGGGTGAGAAAATCCAACGGCCCCTATAGTATAATTGAACCTAAAATTCTTCATTTAAAAACACGAATTAAAAGAAAAATTGGCTTATTTATTCAATCACAATAAAACCCGTTGTCATAAATAAAAAAAATTCAAATCTATAAGAAAATAACTTCAAAGACATCTATAGACTTATTGGCGCCTTTAAAGACAGTTGGTGACAAATTGTCTGTCTTCTGCCTTAAGAAAATGTCCCATCAAAAATTTAACACATAGATGTAAAAATCTGAGTACTTCAAATATTCTCCTTTCTCCCTGTCTCATATACATTTACCAGATATAATTTTTAAAAATAACTCAGAGTAAACTCTGAGACATTTTTTTCTTTTCCTTTATATTGTTGAATAAAAAACTAATGTTTAAAAGAAAAAAATATCAAATAATTTTGAAGCGAGGAGCGAAGAGCGCTAAAATCACCGCTCCTTAGTCCCAAATGGAGTTGCTCCCGCTCCACTCCCACTGAATATAAAATGAGCCCTCCTCTCCTTCGCTCCAGCAAAAAGGAGCGTGCTCCTGGAGCGCGCTCTTTTTGGAGGGCTTCGTAACGCCCTGTATATATATAAGTTATGAACATATATTTATGGCAATTAAGCTAGACAGAGGCTTCTGCGTTTCATCCCCGGTGGGGGGAAATCTTCAGGCTAAAATGCCTGAATGGGATGAAAATGCTTAAAATGGGATGAAACGTGGGAGCATCTGTGTAGCTTAATTGTCATAAATGTATTTTCATAACTTACTACCTTGCCCTACTTACGTATCGAGCACTGTTGAAGTAAATACTGAAAATTGATACATAAAAAATTATATCCCCTTATAAAATTTTATGTGGATACATGAAATAGTAATAAATAAATGATAATAAATTGTACTTAGTTTAATACTTTACTGCATTTTCACATTACCGATCTTTAGAAGTGTACCTGACTGACCTAAATTTAACGTACCAGAGCTTGTTCAAAGTTTGTTGAAAATTAGAAAATTTGCTGTCTTTTTTGCTACTGGTCGCAAAGCCAATTGTCAGTGTCAACTTAAAACGCAGGCTTTGAACAAGTGAAAATACTTACAAATGTCATCTTGTGGTTATGAAAATTAATCATAATGGAATCGAAAAACGTACAAAACTGACACAAACAACTTTGTTCATGAGATTCATTTCAACAGCTAACACATTAAATTTTTGTCATGTGATTCATAGCATAAGAGAGATCAAGCTTGATATTTGTTTTAATAGTAAATCCATTAAAAAAACCCTCAGATTTGGACCATGTATAAACAGATGGAAACAATTTGAAAATAGGACAACAATTTCAATCACTAAAGTTTTTAACTTGGTTGATTGTTTTTTATAGACAACGTAAAACCCTAAGTGGCAAGTGGCCCTTTTTCTTTAAAATGGGACTGTTTTTATATGCATAGTTTGGTTTGGTTGTTTTATAGCATGTCAACCTTTTCGGATTATTTAATGCCAAATCCGGTCATTTTGGTAAAAGTTTTTATGCTTCAAGTTCTGTATATCTTCAAGTATTTATTCATGATGTTTGGTTTGATTGTTTTGTAGAGGAAAATTGTTGGTTTTGTTTTTGCAGAACATGATTGAGTTTTGCAAAGGGAAAGAAAAAAAATATAACAATGTTTGGTGCATTTTTGGTCTTCAGACAGCCTGATCTGTAGAACCAGTTTCATATGCATAGAGACACACAATATCATGTGCATTAAGGTGAAAAACATTAACATTTAAAAAAAAATTAAATTAAATTTTTTTTGTTTTTCTTTTAAATCGCTCGTCACTAAAAATAGTAACCCAACTTGAAATAACCTTAAAAAAAATTAAAAAAATAACTATTAACGACACAAGAGAAAGAATTGTATATTTATAAAGAAAAAAAATTTAATTTTGATTACATCTAAATTTTATAAAAATTACCATAGAAATGAATTAGTTATCAAGTTTAAATTGAAAGCAATGACACTATATTTACCTATTTTCACACACTAAACTGGCTGGTTTAATTGAAGCTCTAGTTTACTTTAAAATGTAGAACAGTATCATTCAGAATTTCACAAAAATCAATATTTATAAAATAATAGATCATGGTAAATATTCATTCGAAATGGTTAAATTTGACATCTTAATATAATAGAAAAACTAAAAATATAATAGACTTTAAATAAATAAATTGTTACTTTCCTATTATATACATTAAAGAAGTTTTTGAAATAGGAATGATGTTTCTTTTGAGATTGTACAAAACACTGACACAAGGTCATGGTTATACAGAACCAATGAATGAGATTTACCTCATTATAGTACCTAGTTTAAAGAAGTTGCCAGAAATTGTCAAATATAGGAACTCTACATGCAAAATCTTTGCAAAATTTTCTATTCCTGATACAATTGTGTCTCATAACGGAACTCAATTTACAGCTAAATATTTGAGATTTCTGCAAAGAATTAACAATCAGTCACATACCAAACACTCCCTTTCATCCAAGATCTAATGACCAAGCAGAATGCTTTGTAGATACATTTAAGAAAACATTAAGAAAATCAAATGGAGGTGAAGCTGAACTTGAATTGTTACAACTTCTCAGAGCATATTGGATAACTCCAAACCTGAGAACAATTTCAAGAATGTCACCAGCTGAATTTATTTTCCCAAAAAAGATTTGATCAGTATTTGATAAACTAACATCTAAAGTATGAAAAATATAATTCTGATAAATTTTTTTTTTTTTTTTTTTTGCTAAGCGAAAAAATGTTTTAAAGATTATAAAATAGAAAAATTAGCTGAAAAGGAGGTATTATTGAGAAGCTAATTAGAAAACTAGTGTATATCTTTAAACATCCAAAATGGATTGTTAAACAATACTATAACCAGCTTAAATGGCGGTGTATATCTGAAGCACATCAACAGTTTATGAAGGTAATCTATGATTTGTTTGAATTCCCAAGACCTCAAGTATTGCCAGCATCGAAAATCTCTAGCAAGCGTAAAAGACAACCATTTTCGACTTTGAACATTGATCCAACAAGAAAAAGATATGACTTATGAAGAAAGATAAATTTATAAGGAGGAGATGTTGTGGAGAGATAAACACCCTCCATTGCCAGAAAGAACAAGTCCGAAAGTACTATGAATAGTGTGTATATGTTATTTCAGAAATAAAAATATAGTTGATTTCCAACATTTTATTCTGAATGCATAATTGCTTAACTGTCAGACTACGATACAACACACCATTTTGCTAGTATATATCAGGTTGGAAAGAAAGTAATGTCGTATTTTTACTTCATCACTTTACAGCCTCCTAAGTTGTACACAGTTCTAGATTTTTTGGTGAATTGGTATCTTAATATATTGCTTCGCCTTTCAGATATAGTAATTACATTGAAAATATTGAGTTTAACGGTCTCAGCCATCAACAAATGAGTGAGGAGGATCTGAGACATTGCATGCGCTATGAATTCAAAAAAGGAAACTCAGCTGCAGAAGCTACAAAGATATTGGAACTGTATGGGATAAATGTTCTGAATGATCAAATATGTCAACGGTGGTTTGCAAAATTTTCTTCTGGAGACTTTAACCTGTCAGATCGCCGACGTTCAGGAAGGCCAAAATCAATTGATAAAAATGCCATTAAAGACGTTGTGGAGGCCAATCCAAAGTTAACCAGCAGAGAATTAGTTCAACAATTTAATACAACCCATACCACAATTATTTCATGCCTTCACGCGTTAGGAAAAGTTTAAAAACTTGGACTCTGGGTTCCCCACGATTTGACCGATGCTCAACGAAATCAAAGATTGAGTGTTTGCACATCTTTGCTTTCCAGGAATCATCGAGAATCATTTTTGCAAAGAATTGTGACTGGAGATGAAAAATGGGGTCTTTACAAGAATACCCAATGCAAAAGACCGAAAGTCCACAGCCTGTTTCAAAACAAAGATTACACCCAAAGAAGGTTATGCTCTCTTTATGGTAGAACATGAGAGGACCGATTCATGAGTTACTGGAGCCTAATCAAACAATCACAGCAGTAAAATATTGTTCGCAGTTGGATGATCTAAGAATTGCTCTATAGGAAGGGTGTAGTGCTTCAGCATGATAATGCAAAACCTCATACAGCAAAACTCACTCAGAAAAAGGTCATGAGTTTAAATTGGGAAGTTTTGCCTCATCCGCCTTATTCACCCGACATTGCTCCATCCGACTACCATCTTTTCCGGTCGTTGCAGCATCACTTAAACAATAAAATTTATGAAAATGACGACCAACTCAAAAATAACCTAAATTTTTTTTTCTCTCAAAAATCAGTGAAATCTTTTGAAGAAGGCATCCAGAAGCTAGTTGATCGTTGAACAGAAGTCATAGAAAATGAGGGAAATTATTGTAAAGATTAAAAATGCCCTAATGTGACTGTTTCAGATGAAATAAATGTGTTGGACAAAAACGACATTACTTTCTTTCCAACGTAATAATAAAACTTTTTGATAGTAGAAGAGAATAACAACAAAATAAAAACTGGTGAGCTGAATCGGCATGGCCAACAGTCTACCTTTTCTGTTCTGACAACCACAAAGAAACAGGTTTGCTGACAGGCAAAATGATGGGAAGGGCCAGTTTAATAGACTTACATATTCAGAAAGGAATTGCAATAAAATGTGAATAAGTACATATTGAATAAACCGACCATAAGAAAATATATTAACTAGAACCTATTTAATAAGAAATGATGCACAGGAGTTCAGACATGTAGATATATCACAATTATGATTCCATGTTGTTAGCATGTAGTTAGATAGGTGTCAATTTGTGGATACCAAGTGCCATGGGTTTTTACCCCCCCTAATAGACCGGTAGCTTCCGGGCCTTTGGGTCTGGATTTACGCCGGTCTATTGGGGGGTTGTCGGTCCTGTGCAGTCCTAGGAGGTGCACCCTCCCAGGCTTTGCCTCCCCGTCTTTGGGGAGGAGTAAGTTTATTGCTTACTGTCTGAGGCGCTCCTACCGGGGAATGCCGACGGGGCTGCCCAGGCAATTTTTAAACAGCCAGAGTGCTCAAATTCTCGAGCGCTGGTTCTTTCCCACTTTCCCGACCTTGTGTCACATCTTACCTTGTGGGAGGAAGATAAATAAAACCAAGTGCAGTATGTAAATTATGATCCTAGTGGCCTTGTGGACCGAGGATCAGCACCAATCTGAAAATACACTGAACATAAACAGTCCTTGGCTGTTTGTGATCTGCACCAACCAGACACTGGCCAGCAATGAGAGATCGATTTCAACACGTGCATACTTTAAAGTAATGTTTATCTACTTAAAAAACAATGATATTTATCAGTTTTATTGGTGAGGGAAGATTTAACACTTCCCAATGGGTCCACATGTATACAAAAAAAAAAACGTCTACTTTCAATTTTCATTTGAACAGTTATAAATTTTTTTTTTTTTTAATTGATCCTCTATCTTTTCAATCGTTTTAGATTACTTCAGGTGGACAAAATTCAACAAAATGAGCCTTTTTACATTCTAACTGGCTTGGAATATTCATTAATATAATCTGATGCAACCCTCTACCGATATAAGAGTAAGATAAGTTCTAAAATGAAGTACTGCTGCCACATCTGAGGAGGTGCCGCTCAGAGGACTCTTTCTTGTCTTGACAAAGTACAAAATCCACTTCACAATCTAATGAGGGATGATTTCTCCTGTTCTCTACAGCCCCTTTCTCACAGAATAGATGTCGCTAGTCTTTCTCTACTCTATCGTTATTTTCATGGAACATGCTCGACTGAGCTCCAATCTTTGGTTCCTCCTTGTAAGACATTCACAGCAATAACGTGTCTTATTACCACAACTGAAAAGAAATTTCCTTTCTTGCACCAGTATTTCCATGCACAGTTTCTTTCCATCTGTGGAACACATTACCATGGGACTGCTTCCCTGCAGACTACAACATGGTTGTCTTCAAATCAAATGTCAACAAATACTCTTCATAAACCGTCTTCAATAAGTAATCAACTTTTGTTCATTCACTTCATCATTTTCAATCCTCTCATAATATTCTTCATTCAACAGGCAACCCATCCATCTCATTAACCTTTATCCTCAAGTGGCTTTTGACCTTGATAAGTGGTGACTTACTAGTAAAATATATATATTTTTTTTAATTCATTTAAAAAATACTGATTAACAGTCTGTATCATTTTGTTATAATCTAAGCGGTAATATATAAATTATTTTTGTTTCATCTTTTGTCATGTATACATATATCTATTATTATACTAAAGCAGAGTTAACCAAAGTTTGTTTCCCCTAAAACTTTTTTCCTATATATTTAATCACAAAAAATACATGCTAAAATATTCCTCGGTTTTGTGATGAAGTTATCTATTTTTCATTTGAATTATTCTAATTAGCCATAATTTGCAATTAACTCATCAGCTGACCCATCTCTTACCAACTTTCTATCTATCACTTTCACCCTCTCTGTGTATTTTGTGTGACCCCCCCCCCCCCCGACTACCTCACTCTTATTCTCGCTTCTGCTCTCTTTTTCTCTCTGTCCGTTATTAGTCAAAAGTAATAAAGAAAGGAAATAAAAACAGTCCATTATAAACAATAGGGAATATCGCCTGTGGTAGTTATATTATTTAACCCATAGTTGGAGATAAAGCAGAAAGTGGATGATTTTGGATGTTATATTTATAACCTTTACCCCCCCCCCCCCCCAATAGCCCACTTAAAATCCTTCCACATCCTGTGCCTTTAAAAAAAAAAAAAAAGAAAAAAAGTTGAGTTTATTCTGGAATGATAGAGTGCCCCACACAGACATTCTAAATCAGGGGCGGGCAACCTCCGGCCCGTGTGCCACATCCGGCCCGCGAAGGCTTAGCGTCCGGTCCACAACCCTGCTATGCTTTATTATTGCAATCCGGCCCGCGGACGTTCCAGTAAAACTCATATCATTTTGTGACAGACGTAAAAGTAGGTTTCAATTAAGATTTACAGTGGGATAAACATGTATGAATAGCAGCGAGCGATGATGCATGTATATTTCATTTTTCTTTATCTATTAATTTCAAATCCTTGGCCTGAGATAAAAAATAGAAAAAGAGAAAGAGAGAGGCAAAGAGGAAACGAGAGACAAGGAAAGGGCATGACACAGAGAACCTATGTGAGGTGTGTCAAAACGAATGCTGGATCAACTTGCTACTTCCCGTCATTATTTTTTATGATTCCAAAATATCAGATTTGTAGTGTTCAATGCAATTTTTTTACAATTTATTCATGTAAACAAAATATAGTAATTCTGAGATTACGTTTTTCACTCCGGCCCGTGATCTCTTTCCAAAAGTCTCATCTGGCCCTCACTCTGAAATGGCTGCCCGCCCCTGTTCTAAATAGACAAACAACATTGGCACGGAGGCAAACACTGGCCAACAAACATCTGCACTGGATAGGGCATACAATTTGCATGTCTGACCATCGACTGCCACATCAAGTTATTTATAGACAATCGAAGGACATATGTATAAAGTGATACAAATTATGTAAACTTGTGCTACACAGTATTGGTTGTTAGTTTACTATTTATATACAACAGTGTTACATACAGGGTTACAGAGTTGGCCGGAACCAGAGGTTTTGCAAAGAGTCGGAATTAGAGCAAGACTCGTAAGAATGCTAGGAGTCGGAGTTGGATTTTTTAATCCCGAATAAACAACAGACAGTCTGAACATTGAAAGACTTTAAAGTAAGGAGTCAGAAATTTTTAGAATCCTAGGAGTCAGAGTAGGAGCCGGAGCTAGAGCCAGACCTTATGTCTTCAGACTCTGGTTACATATAGCAATAAGGATTTCATGACCCGATGATATTAAGGAATGAAAACTTGACGATTCTGAAAGACTTGCAGGCAGAATTGATGAACTCTTCATGGGGTCGTTTATCTGGCTGGATCTTCCTGAATTACGATTAACTAACACAAATGATTACAGATTAATACGTCTTATTCTTTTATTATATACTAGCAGGGCTACCTAGCGTTGCCCGGGAAGTAGTAAGTAATTGATTGGTGCTGTTATTGATGACGCGCCTTATTTCCGTGACTTCGCATCAGCAACGAAGAGCCCAAGAGTTGCTGAGACGAAAACGTCAAGCGTTAATGGAAGACTTGCAGGCGATAATATAAGACGAATAAATTAAAAAAAAAATACATAGATAAAAAGATAAAAACCGAACAAACTGTAGGATGAGGGGGGGGTGTCAAATGAACCATTTTCAATCAAATGTGTAGAAAGAAAAAAAAAAATTGGGGGGGGGAATTGTCAATGTTTTCTTTTTCATTTGTTTCGCTGTTTTTCTTTTTTTTTCTTGCTAACATAAAACAAAGAAAGAAAGAAAAATGGGTTAGGGTAAGGGTTCCCGTTAGGATTAGGGCTCCCATTATTAGCGATAGTCAAGCCCTGCATTCAAACTGCCAAGCTCTAACTGGAAGATTGGCAGACGATAATATAAGACAAATAAATTTAAAGAAAAAATACATACATTAAAATCACTTATTTTTTTGTGAAAATAATGTTTTTTTGTTTTTTTTGGAGGGGGGGGGGGATAAAATTTTGTCAATGTCTTTATAAGATAAAAGAAAAACTGATATTATTCCGTCAGCGCTCGGACACTCCGCCCGATCATTGTCGACGCAAAGTCACAGAAATCAGGCGCATCATCTATAACAGTACCAATTTATTTTATCAATAACAATTGAATTCCTTATGTTGTCACACACACACACACTAGGTAAATCTTACTGTAAAAACCAAAACAACTAATCAAGGTAATATATATATATATATATATAGTAAGCAATGAAAATATATATAGCAATCAAGCTACACAGAGGCTCCCGTGTTTCATCCCCGGGGGGGGGGGGGGAATCGTCAGGCTAAATGCATGGAGTTATTTTTGTCAGGTGTTTTTATATACATGGCTTGCTAGTTAACCAATCAGATTCTTTGTTGTTCCCTCAGCCAATTGCTGGGCTTCTCTCGAACAAAGGCTTTGTTGGTGACGCTCCTATGCCTATCCCATTTTTTGTTAATGGATTTTCCTATATCCTGTTTCCTTCGTTTTGTCAATACAGTGGGCGAATTTATTTTAACACGTGGTTTCTTGTATTTCTATTTTAGGTTTTAAATTTTAACTAATTCAGTTTTTTATTTATTTATTTATTTTTATTTATTTAAATATGAAATCCTAAATTGTAAAGATCCCCGAAACCTATTAAACTCTAGAAGTGAAATAGCAAACAGCTGTTTACACAGAAATAAATTTACCTTAGGATGATATATAATAAATAAAAAAATTTAAAAAAAAAATTTAAAAAAATAAATAAAAATAAATAAAAAAACGAATTAGTTAAAATTTAAAACCTAAAATAGAAATACAAGAAACCACGTGTTAAAATAATTTCGCCCACTGTATTGACAAAACAAAGGAAACAGGATATAGGAAAATCCATTGTTAACAAAAAATGGGATAGGCATAGGAGCGTCACCAACAAAGCCTTTGTTCGAGGGAAGCCCAGCGATAGGCTGAGGGAACAACAAAGAATCTGATTGGTTAACTAGCAAGCCATGTATATAAAAACACCTGACAAAAATAACTCCATGCATTTAGCCTGACGATTCCCCCCCTGGGGATGAAACACGGGAGCCTCTGTGTAGCTTGATTGCCATATATATTTTCATTGCTTACTACCTAGCTCTACTTACGTATCGAGCACTGTTGAAGTAAATACTGAAAACTGACACATAAAAAATTATATCTCTTTATAATATTTTATGTGGATACATGAAGTACAAATATATATATATATATAGTGGGAGATAATTTTTACTAAAAAATAAACTCTAACTCTCTCTCTCTCTCTCTCTCTCTCTCTAATCTGTAAATAAAGCATCTGTGTGCCTGTAGATTAATTCCTATTTTAGTCACAAAAATATTAATAACAAAGGGATATGTTTTGTGTCTATTAAAAGTGAAAGAAATTCTTTCCTTTGTGTTTTTTTTATCAGTTAAGATTAAGCCTCCTCATCTTTGCCCATAAAAATTAAATTTGCATATATGCTTATTCTTTCCTTTCTGTATTATTATTTGTTATTAAAATTAAATCTCCTTTCTTTAAAAATAAATTTGCATATGTGATTATTGAAGCGAGCCAGACACACATGTACGTTCACTTTTATTATATAGATTTAAATAGCTCTCCAGGATGCAGTGTATAAGAGAGAATGGCTAATTTATGCTGCTATATATTTAAAAAATCTTCTTTCCTTTGCTTCAAATTGGGACCCTAATACTTCCTCTGCTAACCATCATGTGGCCTCTTACTTCCGTTCATGCTATTCCCACACATGTCAAATTCAATCTTAATGAATGTTCTTACACTTTCTATAGCTACATGTCCTTAAATGCGTCCAAGGCCATTCAATATATAACAATAATTGGAGGAGTGGAATAGATTGACACATTTCCTAAGAGTATCAGCGCAAGTGAATTAACAGCCCCGATTGAATGTCAACATGTCATGCTAAGCCCATGCTAATAGCAATCACAACACCTGCATATCAATGTGCAATACACATACATGTGTACAGCTTAGTTGCTGAGAGAAAGGAATACACAAAAAAAGCTACAAAATGTAAACTTAGTATGAATAAATTAAACAGGATTTCCAGGTTTTATGTTCTTTTTATAGCTTTCACATTTTAAAACTCGACTTAAATCTTTTGTGTTGAGTTGTTCTGTTTTACTTGTATAGAGTGAGGATATACGACTGACTCCATTATCCTATCAACACGCTGGCATGAATATAATGGTAGCAAGAAAATCCAAGACTAGGTCAGAGACACGGGCTGTTTACTTAATGGTGGGGATGTCGGATGCAAATAAAAAAATACTAATGCAAGATTTTTGCAACTATAACACAAACAATTTACAATACCGGTTGAGGGCAAGCAAACTATTCTGATTTGTTTGTTATGCCTCTGTGGGCATCAGTTTTTTCTGAACCATCTTCTAAACTCAACCGTTTAATATAAATAAAGGAAATGTTTCAGTCATTGCACAGAATATTAATGCAATATTAATATACAGATAAAATTCAGTGACAAAATCCAACCAATAGTTGTCAAAGAAAATGCCCTCTTAATTCTTTTGTTTTCACTATTATTTTTTACTTTGTCCAATTCCATCTTTAAATTTTCTACACTATTGCTGTTCTTAATCTGATCCAGCAACTTGTTTAAAACATACTGTATTTTACTCTATTAGTATAAATAAAAAAAATAAAAAAATAAAAAATAAAAAATGCCACATCAAAAGAAGCTACCTGTAGTCAGCGTGCTGTTATTCTGAATTCACAACCACAAGTCGAAGTCTGTCTCTTCGGTCATAATTTTTTCAAAAGTCAAAATCTTTTTTATGTAAAACTTTATAATTAAAACTTGGTCATTTTTTTTTTTTAAATGAAAATTAAATATAAAGTAAAATTGGATTTTTTTTTATATATCTGCGATCCGACAGTACTACGATTGGTAAAAAAATTCATATTTCAATGTTTCAAGCAAAAAAACAAAAAAAAAACACCTATTTGATTAATTATTTTTCGAAAAGAAATTATTTAAAATAAAAATACAAAACAACTTTTAATTATAAAGTTTTACATGAAAAAGATTTTGACTTAAAAAATTATGACCGGAGAGAGTCTATCGATTGTGGTTTGCTGTTCTGAATTTAGAATAGTGGCACACTTCTTCTGATAGGCCAACAATTCAATTGTTTAATAGATTTAGTTTTTAAAATCTGCCTTGACAATAAATTTTCAGATCGAGAGATTAAAAAAAATGTCAAATTCTTTTGACTATTTTTAATTCATCTCTCATTCTTCGCTAGTAAAATAGTCATCCTATTTTTTCCCCATCTCTCTCTGAAACTAATCTTTTCCTTTTTTTATTTAGTTCTGTCACTCTTATTTGTATGCTTTCCAATCTCAACATTACATTCCTATTTCCAAGTCTAGAGCACAAACCTGAGCATAATACTTTATATTGTGTCTTATTAGAGCTTTATCTTTAAAAACAACATCTCGTCTTTTGAAATAATATTTCTGATGATCCATGAAATTATTACATTTGCCCTCTGTACAATAGACAAAATATGACTTCCTATTTACTTGCCTACCCTTAAGGACACAGTAAGGTAGGCACAAGGTCGGTTTTTAATGTGGGAACAATCCAGCTACCCAAAAAGAGGCACTCTGGATTGGAACAAAAATTTAAATTGCCTCAGTTTAGAAGGATTTCTTCGTCGCTGACTGATGACAGAAAAGGTGAAGTGTAATATCAGAACAGATATTACATAATTGTTAACTATAAATGTACCAGTAAAGAAAACTAATTTGTCTTGGGTATGACATGCAACTGCATCCGGTTGTGAGAACCCAATTTGAGAGCAAGGGAGTTCACCCCTTAGTTGCTATCATCTCAGGTTAATTTTGACCTTGAATGACGGCAGGGTTCAATTAAGTTATATAGGGTTTATTACTTACAGACTTTATTTATAAAAATAGACGTTTACTAGTTGTATTCACATGGCGTTGCTTGTATGGAGATATACTGCTGGTCAGAAAATTTCAAATATCATGTTTACAATTTTTGCTTTGAAAAAAAAAAAAAAAAAAAAAAAAAAAAAAAAAATTAAAAATAAGATTTCCAATATGAGATCAAGTAATAAAAAAAACTGTTAGTGAAGTAATGTTTTCTTAAAAAAAAAAAAAAAAAAAAAAAAAAAAAATTGTTCATGCAGCTTTTCTTACCGACAGCTGTAAAGAAGTGAATGGCTTTAATGAATAAAAATGAATTTAATTATTATAAATCTTTAAAATACTAATAAAAACAATTATTTAAATGTTTAAACTGTTTTTAAATACATTCTTCATCGAGATATTCTTTGTTTAATTATATGTTTGTTCTATGGAACGAAGAAAATTAATTTTTAGAAATTAATTTCATTTTATTTACATTCTAATATATTTTAGTTACTTTATGGACCTAATCGATAATTGCCTCTAGTGACCCCAGATAATATCGAAGGAAAAATTTTAATGTCTTTAGATTCTATGAAAAATTTAACTCTTATTGAAACTTATTTGAATGTTTTTTAACAACCATTAATTTTCATCTAGAGAGACATAACAAATTAACAAATCACATAAACCTTTGTAGCCAAAACAAATGTGTGTATTATTCGAACTACTGTTCTCATCTTAAATGTTATTCTCACAACGTTTTGGCCGATGTAACCTCCACCTTTCAGGTTTGTCGAACTCTGGAATTTGTATAGAATTTGACCGTTTATTTAATTCACAGAGTAGCTTGCTCGTGTTCAGTCAACCATGATGGGGTAGAAATTTTAAGTGATTCATAATTGTATTCTTATCATCACCCATGATGAGAATTGAACCTTCAACCTCGCGAAGACTGTCACTTAGAACTGATTATTACTTAACATTTATATAACAAACGTTTGAATAGCATGAAAAAAATCTAACAACCAATCAAAGTAAACTTTCATTCTTCATTTTTTTTTTTTTCTGTTGTTTCATTTATAATAGAAAAAGTTTCTTTTTGATCTTTGTCTACTCATAAATGAAACACCAAACAAAGAGTGCAATTAACGAAAACATTCAAACAAATGTAAACCAAGTATGTTTTCTTACATTCCTTTGGTCTTTTCTTTATATCTCATGTCGATTTCTTTGTTGTGTACAAAACATGATTATGACTTTTATATATCAGACTAGAAGAATATCCGTTTGCAGCACTTTTGTCTCTCTTAAAAAGATTATAATTATGCTACAACTAAAGATTATATCTAGAATCCTGTTAGGATCGAGGGTGATGTTCCCGGACTATAAACGTGCAAAGTTGAATCAAGCAATGTTGCATGCAAAGGCAGAGTAATAATTAATTAACAAAATGAAGTAGTTCAAATAAGGTTTATTGAACGTGTGTGTACGTGGAATGATGAAGTGTGTGATGTGTGTCGATGGAAAAACAGTTCTTGAAAAGGTATAAGAAGAAATGAATCCGGCGTAGGAAAAGTCTTTGAAAGCCGTACACAAAGAAAATGAGTGGAGAACTCTTACCGTTGTTTGACCACGTGCTGACGGAAGAAACGTGTGTTGGTAGTTGTTATGCTGACACCAGTTCAAGAGAAAAGCGTGATGCGAAACGCTAGTGTATTAGCGTCGTTCTACCGAGGCCAATTGACCAGAAGAGAAGAGTGAAACGGAACGCTAGTGTCAGCATACTTCTGTCGAGGCTGGTGAAGAAGAGATGGATTTTCCGTTTGCAACGGTTTTTATAGTCAGAAGGGCAGATAACTCTGGTGTCGCTTTACAGTGCCACCTGTCAGTGAAAAAGCGACACCTACCGGCAAACCGGTGTAGTTATGTTTTGAAAGGAGGAGGTAACTGCTACAATCCTTATTCAAATTTGAATCAAAATCAACTTTACATTATTTTGATTCAAGGAAATTTCTAAAGATTTTTTTGAGGGTCTTAAAAATAAATTGAAATTCAAGGAAATCTTGCTTAATTGGTGTCTAATGACTGAATTAAATTTAAAGCTAATATGATATACTTGAATTTTCAAATGGGGTCCATATTATACCCCCTTACAAACCCTTTAAAATACTAAAAAAAAAAAAAAAAAAAAAACCGGAAATTTGGAGAATATTTATTAATTGATGTCTAATACTTATCGTTAAAATTTCACAAAAATCGGAGGTATCTGAATTTTCATGAAGCTTCCACTTCTTTGAACCCTTTGCATAAAATTGAACGAAACTAAATATAGCTCACATTACTTATATTTATGCTAAGCAGTTGTGTTCCAAAATTCATAATAGTCGGTCAATTAGTTTAGGAGTGAATCCTATGCATACAAATATACATACCTAACTTAATATAAAAAGAGAGATAGTGCCAAGTAAACTTTTAACAAACGATCATTTGGAGGGAAATATTTAAGAAATCTAATGAAAAGACAAGATCCTAATCTAAAAGTATTTATCTTGATAAACAAAACAAAATACTCCAAACATTAAACCTACTTAATGTATATACAGCAAAGGTACCCGTGTGTGTTGGTGGGT
This sequence comes from Sepiola atlantica, assembly GCA_963556195.1. Classification (NCBI taxonomy): domain Eukaryota; kingdom Metazoa; phylum Mollusca; class Cephalopoda; order Sepiida; family Sepiolidae; genus Sepiola; species Sepiola atlantica. The sequence goes on along the minus strand of OY744521.1, from coordinate 27,555,899 downwards.
GGGTGGGTGTCTATCCATGCATCAGTTTGCTGGTCTCTTTCCATATTTATAACTAAAGGAAAAACTGGTTATTTTTTAGCAAGAGCATATACGAAAAACTTAAGCAGAAACAAGCTCTAGCGTGCACGTAGTTGCTATGACAAATTCTTTGAGAACACGTATGCGAATTTGTTCATTAATTAGCAGAATTTCAACTGTTTTATTGATTGAACCATGTAAAAATTGACACCAAATTGCATTAGCATTTCGTCGGCTTTTCTTTCATGATGAGCGATAAGAGCACAATTTTACATCCAAATAATTTTCCTTTTTTGAAATTTGGCTGTTTATCAATATTTTATTGTACTACGTACCCCAGGCAAAGCTAGGTGTCTGAGCTAATATCTAATGTACACAAGACATAAAAAGTAGTGATTGAAAAATATGCCCTCACAATATAAACATTTCCCACTCTCAGTATGTATAGTTTCATTCTTATGTTTGCTTTTAGGTGGGATTTGTATTTAAGTTTGAAATCAAGGGAGGCGCGAGAGCGCTCTATCCCTTAATAAACTACACGAATGGCCTATGCTGCAAATCTCATTTCTTTGATCAATCATAACTCAAAAACCAATAAACCAAATTAGTTAAAACTTTGCACAAAATTTTTATTTGATAGGTTCTATAAGTGTGTAGACTGTCAGCATCATTAGTCAAGGCAACCCAGAAAGTTCAATCATGAAATCATGTTATCTGTGTGTACATACGTACATACATGTGTATGTGCCACCCTGTATCTCATCAACTATTTGATGGATTCAGCTGATTTTTGGCAGAGATAGAGGTTCTAGTTGATGGCATTTTAATTTCAGTTTACCATATACCTTAGTTTTCCAGAAAATTCCCCAAAAACCTTTAAAATGACCATTGTATTGAGGCATAGCCTTTACAAAAGTAGTGACATTCCATGAAAAATGCCAGTATACTGAAATCATATGCCCTTAATAGGGTTAAGATGAAAATTCATATACACTAAATGTACAAAAGCAAGGAAATTCCCAAATATTTACACTTTTATTGTCATTAAGGGTATGACTACATATTAACCAAACCATTTTATTATCACATCACTACAGCATAAATCTCTATGCATGAGTGGATGAAGTGTGTGAGGTGCGCTGAAGAAAAATTCCTACCAGTAAAATACATAGCCCTGTTGTGCTCGCATACCCTTAATGACAATAAAAGTGTAAAAATTTGGGAATTTCCTTGCTTTTGTACATTTAGTGTATATGAATTTTCATCTTAACCCTATTAAGGGCATATGATTTCAGTATACTGGCATTTTTCATGGAATATTATTTAACCATTGTAACCAGCATCAATGCAACATGACAGCTTCTCACACATTGAGTGGCCTCCTTATGCCTCTAGAAACAATGGATATACTCTGAGAGGATGCCTATAATGAAAAGTTTATATAGTGAAGCGCGGGTTCGACAACACAACTGCACCTAAGACAGCATCGATTTAGTCCAGTGATAAGGTGAAACCCAAAATGACTGGAAGGATTGGGACTATTTCAGCGTTTTCCTTCTCCTAGACTAGCTGCTCTACCAAGGCTTGAAAGTCTAGTCTACTCTACTATTTAATCCATAGCTAGAGAAAGGAGAGATAGATTCATAGCTGGACCAAGAGTATTAGAAAAATCATCTTCAAACTTATGGCACTTAGTATTCCCAAATTGTTACCCATCCAAGTACTGACTCAACTCAACATTGCTTAACTTTGGTGATCCAACAAAAACCAGTGTTTCAACATGATGTAAGCTATAAACATTACATTTGTGATTTTTTTTTATTCAAGGATGCAATTAAAATCAAAGCCCTATATAAGAATCAAACAGATTTTCATGTAAAGTTTTACAATGGTGATATAACATTTATCATGGTGATATCAATGGTGATATAACATTATCATGGTGATATAACATTATCATGGTGATATAACATTATCATGGTGATATCAATGGTGATATAACATTATCATGGTGATATAACATTATCATGGTGATATCAATGGTGATATAACATTATCATGGTGATATAACATTATCATGGCGTCCAAGCTTGTATTTGACATCCATGAACGGCAAATACAAAATTTTATTTATAATAAAGCCCTGTAACAAGATTAAAAACAACTTTCTGTGGTAGGATTTTAGGAAATATCTAATGATGCTAATTATTATTCAATCCGAGCGCATGATTTTCAGGAATTTACATTAGTTCAAAATAATGAAGTGTTCGAGTGTTCAGGATAATGAAGTGTTCGAGTGTTCAGGATAATGAAGTGTTCGAGTGTTCAGAATAATGAAGTGTTCGAGTGTTCAGAATAATGAAGTGTTCGAGTGTTCAGAATAATGAAGTGTTCGAGTGTTCAGAATAATGAAGTGTTCGAGTGTTCAGAATAATGAAGTGTTCGAGTGTTCAGAATAATGAAGTGTTCGAGTGTTCAGAATAATGAAGTGTTCGAGTGTTCAGAATAATGAAGTGTTCGAGTGTTCAGAATAATGGAATAAAACAAATTTTAACTATTTAAAATTTATATTTCTACATTAGGTTTCAGAATTTTTGAGATAAGGATTGATAATTTGTATTATTCGAACTACTGTTTTCATCTTAAATGTTATTCTCACAACGTTTTGGCCGATGTAACCTCCAACTTTCAGGTTCATCGAACTATAGAATCTGTATAAAATTTCGAATTGGATCTTTTATTTAATTCACAGGGTAGCTTGCTTTTGTTCAGTCAACCATAACCGGATAGATGTCTTAAGTAATTCATAATTGTATTACTAGTATCACCCACACTGAGGATTGAACCTTCAACCTCGCGAAGACTGTCACCTATAACTGATTATTACTTAACACTTATATTCGTTGCATCATGCCCCTAAAGAAGGTCGGAGGTTACATCGGCGGAAACGTTGAGAATAACATGCAAGATGAGAACAGTAGTCCAAATAATGCAAATAATATTCTGTTGCCTTCTCATATATAAAGACAACTTTCATTCCCGGGCAATTCTGGATGCCACTGCTAGTGATAATATATATGATGTCTCGAAATTGAGTGAAAAATTGCTTGTCATCTGATGAGAATCTAAAAACCATTAATTCTATTTCATTTTAGTCAATATGGATGGCACCTTTGTTGTGTAACTGACCAGTCAAGGTGATGGATGCTGCCAATATAGTAGTCATCGTAAACACCACAGAACCAACCAATATCCTTATATAACTATCTATAAAGTTGGGCTATTAAACGCACTGGCAGTGAGATCCAAATTCATATGCAAAATAGAATAGCTTTCTAATTTACTGATCATGTGGATGCGAACAACGTCGTAAGGTTAACTGATTTGCAAAATGACATCTCATTATTTCACTATTCGTTCTTATTGTTTTCTAATTCAATAATTGTTTTCATTTTATTATAACACGTTTCTATATTCACGCATATATTTTTTTATATACCATGGATATAAACTTAGCGTTTTGGGTGAAATGAGTCTTTTCAGTTTAAGGAGGGAGATAGATAGGGAGGGAGATAGATAGGGAGGGAGATAGATAGGGAGGGAGGGAGATAGATAGGGAGGGAGGGAGATAGATAGGGAGGGAGGGAGATAGATAGGGAGATAGATAGGGAGGGAGGGAGATAGATAGGGAGGGAGGGAGATAGGGAGGGAGGGAGATAGATAGGGAGGGAGGGAGATAGATAGATAGGGAGATAGATAGGGAGATAGATAGGGAGATAGATAGGGAGATAGATAGGGAGATAGATAGGGAGATAGATAGGGAGATAGATAGGGAGATAGATAGGGAGATAGATAGGGAGATAGATAGGGAGATAGATAGGGAGATAGATAGGGAGATAGATAGGGAGATAGATAGGGAGATAGATAGGGAGATAGATAGGGAGATAGATAGGGAGATAGATAGGGAGATAGATAGGGAGATAGATAGGGAGATAGATAGGGAGATAGATAGGGAGATAGATAGGGAGATAGATAGGGAGATAGATAGGGAGATAGATAGGGAGATAGATAGGGAGATAGATAGGGAGATAGATAGGGAGATAGATAGGGAGATAGATAGGGAGATAGATAGGGAGATAGATAGGGAGATAGATAGGGAGATAGATAGGGAGATAGATAGGGAGATAGATAGGGAGATAGGTAGGGAGATAGGTAGGGAGATAGGTAGGGAGATAGGTAGGGAGATAGATAGAGAGATAGATAGAGAGATAGATAGAGAGATAGATAGAGAGATAGATAGAGAGATAGATAGAGAGATAGATAGAGAGATAGATAGAGAGATAGATAGAGAGATAGATAGAGAGATAGATAGAGAGATAGATAGAGAGATAGATAGAGAGATAGATAGAGAGATAGATAGAGAGATAGATAGAGAGATAGATAGTCAGCCATTTTATTCTTCTGTTAAAGTATAAAACAAAATGAAGCCAACTCACCACCTCAAAACATACACAATGTAGCCAAGCAAACAAGTCAGTGATAACACACCCCCCCCCCTCCTCACAAACGGTTTACAAATACTTCTTTATTTCATGTATAAAGGCTTAGCATTTTGGGTGTCAAGAGGCTTTCAACTTTTTTTCTGGTCAATTTACGTCTGGGGATTACGATTCTTGGTTTCTTTAATTTTCCAAGAGCAACAGGTCGCACTAGTAATTTATATAAAGTTTATAATGAATACAACAATTAATATTGTGACCTATATTTTTTATAGGTCAGTGTTATTTTTGGCATCCTAATCAAAACAAAAACAGTTAATCTTTATTTTGTGACAGAATTTTTATTGAATTTTACAAATAGAATATTTTTCATTGGATTTATTTTTTCATTAAGGCAACGGTAAATTAAAAATTAACATTTTTTTAAAAAATTCTTTTAATATTAAATTCATAGATGCAAGAATTTTTTTGGTTTTCTGAATTGAACTACAGTTTATGTTATGTTGGGTGAAACTATGAAAGGTTAAACTGAGAGAAAGTTTAACTCTTCACTTGTCAGAACTCTGAAAATGGCTTCATTGCCAGAAAGATTATATTCTAGGAAACAGCTGGAAGTGAAGTTCAAATTATATTGATAAATATGTCAACATTAGAAAAAATAAACATCTGGAATTGTAATCTACAATGAACAATACAAAAGATTGAAAATTTTTGTCACTGTAAAATATTTCTGGATTTTTCAGTTAGAAATTTGATTTGTTTCACGAACATGAAATTATATATATATATATATTATTTATCTACCTCCCACAGCGGTAAGATGTGACACAAGGTCGGGAAAGTGGGATTTGATAAACCAGCGCTCGAGAAGGTAAGCACTCTGGCCACTAACAATTGCCTGGGCAGCCCTGTCGGCATTCCCCGGTAGGGGCGCCTCAGGCGATTAGCAATAAACTAACCCCTTCTCAAAGGGTGAGAAGGCAAAGCCTGGGAGGGTGGACCTCCTAGAACTGCACAGGACAGACCCATAGACCGGCGTAAATCAAGCCCCGAAGGCCAAGACAATACGGGTGCAGTATCCATCGGAACAGATACTACACTTTGATCTTAGCCAAAAGATGGTAATTATTACTATTAGCGATAAATTATTTTAAAGAGAATAACGTTGGAAAATTAGTTAAACACAATTTATTTTGCTTTGCCAACTCATTTATGACCTATTTATGGTAAAGTAAATGGCTTTAAACTTACTTTAAATAGTTAATTTTTTTAAATAAAACAATTATATTTTCTTGCATCAACATGCTTAGGTGTTGACTCTTTAAATCCAAATGATGCAACAAACTAAGTCGATTTATATAAAATTAAACAATTATTTCTCATTAATTAAAAACATTTAATAGGTAGTTCCTATTTATTTGCCTCCCCACAAAGACAACAACACAAAGTCGATTTTTAATGTGGGGGAAACTCCAGCTCCCCAAAAAAGGGGGGCTCTGGATTGGAACAAAAATTAAAAGTGTCTCAGTCTAGAGGGATTTCTCCTGACTGAGGACAGAAAAAGTGAAGTGTAATATCAGAACAGATACTACACTTTGCTCTTCTTAGCCAAAAAGCTAGTTATTCTACTGAATGTACACCTAAATAAATAAAACAGTGTCAAATGAGCGAATTTCAACAGAGAAAACAGACATTGGCTTTTCGGCTAGGAGCGAAGTGTGGTATCGGTTCTAATGCTGAACTTCACTTTTTCAGTCGTCGGTCAGTGAAGGAGAAGTCTTTCTAGACTGAGGCAATTTTTGTTCCAATCCAGAGTGCCTCTTTTTAAGGAGCTGGATTTTCTCCCCATTAAAAACCGACCTTGTGTCTAACTGCTCTCGTGGGGAGGCAAGTAAATAGGAATAGGGTGCAACTAACTACTGAAATCACAGCATTCCAACTGTAATATACATTTTGAACTCTATGTAAATAAACTTGGTGTGTTATCTTTTTTTCACACCTGCTTATACGAAGCCACCTGCCCAGTTTATCTACACACTCACTACTCCAACTTCCACCAATCATTTTTCAACAAACCCTCACTACCAACCTCAGTTTCACTCCAACTACCATTTTCCAACTTTTTGTATAATTAATCTGATTTCTATTCGATAAACGCTTATTCTAGACAAAGTTTCATAACTGAAACGATATATTGAATCAAAAGTAACGTGATTCTGTGTTATTTTCCCCCCATTCTTTTTAACATATTCTTTGCTTATCACATTTTTCCTATCTATACTTGCACATTTTGTCAGATATATTTATTCTTTTAAAGAAAATTTCTTACACAAACACGTGTGATATATATATATATATTACACATATGCTTCCTTATGGGTGAAGCACTTTTGTAAAGGAAATAATGGTTTTTATTTAGTGTTAAGGCAATGTTCTTCTCTAAAAAGAATTAAGTACTTTTAATTTTCAGTATTGTAAAAATTCTTTTAAATAAATGAATAGTCCCATTTAAATGCGATAAAAACATTTTTTTCCCTACTCTAAGTTATAGGTTTGTTGGTAGAGAACCAGATGCCAACCACGGGGTCTGAGTTTCGAATATATATAAAATATAATTATCCAAAGACATGTTTTTCGTCGTTACTACGACTCATCAGTGTGGCTAGGCACAGTGAGATTCGAAACTCAGACTCCGTGGTTGGCATCTGCTGCTCTACCAACAAACCTATAACTTAGAGTAGGGAAATTTTTTATTTTTTTATTTTTTTTATCGCATTTAAATGGGACTATTCATTTATTTATACGAATTTTTACAATATTGAAAATTAAAAGTACTTAATTCTTTTTAGAGAAGAACATTGCCTTAACACTAAATAGAAACCATTATTTCCTTTACAAAAGTGCTTCACCCATAGGGAAGCATATGTGTAATATACATATATATATATATACACACATACACAGAAAAAAGCGGAACATATCTGACAGTATTATATGAATGATGACTGGAAAAATCTTGTAAAATAGGCTTTCTTCAATTCATATGACGTTTCGATATAATATATAACTTCTTCAATTCAATAAATTTGGTAAACAAATAAAAAACAAGCATGCTTCAGTTGTTATGTAGGGAAAGGGGGTTAGAAATTTACACTGAAGAGGATGCAGTGGGTCAGCACCTTTCCAGCTTCGACTTTAATTAGTGTGTCGTTGATGCATTTACTACATCTCCTGGAAGTCCATTCCAAGATCCATGAATCCTGATTGAGAAAGTAGTCTTCCTCCCATTCAATCGAAATCGGTGGGGAAAGTTTCTGGTAATGCCCGTGCAGACCTCTTTCTGGTGTAGTTGGTCCTGAAGGAGATCATGATGGCCATTAAGGAGATTGTAGGCCAAAATGAGATCACCACGTAAATGTCGGCACTGAATGGCATGAAAGGTTAAGCTTCTCAAGTCGGCTTTTGTAGGGCAAAACCCATAGTTCCTGCACCATCTTTCAGATGGATGGATATATATATATATATATATATATATATATATTATATATACGAATCAGTGGAGATTTGTGATCGGGGTTCGCGCTCACCAACCGTTGAGAATTAGTTCCTACACTGAAGATTGCGTTAGCATGAAACATCGATGTCTGTAGGTATTAAAATATTTAATAAATATTTAGTTATAAATATTATTATTTATCAGCCCCCTCCAACAAAGGCCGGGCACTCTTGAGTGACTTTAATAACAAGCAGTGCAAATAGCTACATGCACGATCCGAACGCCGTTCGTAGATCACTCTAAAACTGCTTGGGTAAATCTAGCCGCCGACTCGCTATTTACATTTAAATTCCTCTCTGTTTACTAACTAATTGGCTATGGCCGATGGGATAAGACTCTTGACTACAAATCAGTGGCGATTTGTGATCGGGGTTTGCGCCCACCGACCGTTGAGAATTAGTTCCTACACTGAAGATTGCGTTAGCATGAAACATCGATGTCTGTAGGTATTAAAATATTTAATAAATATTTATATAATATATATATATATATATGCATCCCTATACAGACTGTTTCACTGTATCACAGCTTTTCAGTGCGGCTAGTTACATTTCGTTATTTTTTAAATGAGGATTAATAATTTGTATTGCTGGAACTACTATTCTCATCTTGGATTATCAGTTAGTGCCTCAAGCCGGGATTGAAACCCAACCGTCGAGCTGACAGTCGGCGCCTCTTCCCCTGCAACACTATCATATGACACTGAGATATCACTTATAATCAGTCAATATAAACATTGTCAAGTGTCGGAGCTCGAATTAGTTTTACCCAATATGCTAATGGCAGTTGGCGATATCCTTACAAATAAGCTCTACCTGTATCACAGCTCTTCAGTGTGGCTAAACCAGTTAGTGCCTCAAGCCGGGATTGGAACTCAACCATTGAGCTGACAGTTAGCGCCTCTTCCCATATATATATACTGTCTTGTTTTTAAATTCCCGAAACAGTTTTTCATGGTAAACAACTGATGATCCCTTAAATTAGTGTTAGAAACTAACTAATATAATAACTGTAAAAAATAAATTGACTTACATGAGTGATTTTCCACTGGAAGACTTGAGACTATAAGTTTTTTTGTTTTTTTTTTGTTTTTTTTTATATAGTTTTAATGGTTGAGAAACTTCCGAGACTATATATATATAAAATTATTTATTTCAAAACTATGTTTCATTGACATCGATCGACCTTTTACTGTTTAGTAAAGGCTGTTACAATCCATCCCAAATCCTAAGCGACTCATGAAATGAGAACAAATCGAAAAAAAATGGAGATCAACGATTACCGGTATCATCGTGCGGTGAATTTGCTCAAGTATCCCTTTAGCGGAAAGTACGGAGTTAATAGGGGAGGACTGTATGGGTCCTAATCGTAACTAAGTATTATTTAAAAATAATTTAATTGTTGATTACGGTTGCTGTATGTTTTCCTGTTTCAATAGCGTATTCATCTTTAGGGGTGATGGTGTGTGGTGAATTATAGTGTGGCCGACCGTTATTAATTTATGTATTACTGTTATTGAAGTGTTTAAGTGTTATATTTATATTGGGGGGGGGGGCTTATATTTGAGTGCAAAACTTGTTATAATTGTAGTTTATTAGCTAAGTGGGGGCTTGGTGTTTAATGGAGTGTGGGCATGGCCATCCCTACTACAGGCCAGGCAATCGTGCAACTGGGGTCTTTTACTGGGGGCCATGTGAATTTTCTTAAATATTCGATATAGAAGTTGCAAACTATATCATCAACTGGTGCGGATCCTTTTTTTCTTTTTAACCACAATATACAAGTAATGATCTTTTGACATAAGTACAAATTCTCTAAAAAAAATCCAACATTGAAATAAAAATTCTTCATTGAAATATGCATTTGCCTTTGTTTATTCAAAAATTACCTGTCTCTTCATTTATAGGAATTTGTCAATAATTGTCAAATTTATCAATTAGCTCATTGTGGTTCTTATTATTTGGTATGTAAAACACATAAAAACATCAAACTAATCTCACAGAGAAATTTTACCTTTGTTTGCAACTTCTATATCGAATATTTAAGAAAATTCACATGGGCCCCCAGTAAAAGACCCCAGTTGCACGATTGCCTGGCCTGTAGTTGGGATGGCCATGAGTGTGGGGGTATCCTTAGAGAAAAAAAGGATGTCCGAAGGTGTATTAAATCAAGGGGATGGATCAATAAAGACTTGCTATAATTGTAATATATGTTGTGGTACCTGTATGGGTCATGTGAGGTCCTTATATTTTAATTAATTCTGCAAACTTTTACCCAATTACGTTCATGAGTTTATTGGAGGGTTTGTGTGTATCAGTTAGGTTTAAATCTTGGTCATATATATATATATTTTCTTTTTGTTTAAGGGCATTCGATAAATATATTTCCAAGATACTTAACTAGTAAGATTTTTTTATATATTTAAAAACCTAAAAAAATCTGAATATGATGAGGTATCTATTAATTTCTGTTATTTGTGATAGGTAGGGATTATGGGAATGTGAGTGTAGGTTATATTTGGGTTGGTAGGAGAGGTGATATGTATGATATATCTGGGGGAAATTGTATATAAAGAATTAATTTTGATAATTGGAAAAGGTGTCGGAGCGGGTGGATAGGTCTTGTATTTTTCATATGATGTGGTGTTTTTTTAGACTTATGTACGGAAAAAGCTTTCAGTGAGTTATGTTTTCGTTATTATTAGCTAATAGAAATTTTCTTTTGTGGGGGCATAGTTTGAAGACCTCTGTTTTGATGTTCATACAATCTATGAAAGGATTATTAATTGTCTGTAGGATCCTGAATTTTTCAATGGTGCATAGTGGGGAATTTCTGGAGGTAGGGTTATAAGGCTTATGTTCATTGATGATCCTCCAGTTAATTTCATGTAGCCAAATGTTTGTATAAATAAAAAAATTTATACTTATATATATATATATATATATATATATAAACATTTAATGAATTAAAAATTACTATTGTTCCAAGAATTAAAACATCAAGTCCATTATGGTGTACAATCGTTTCCAAAACAGTTTGGAAATACTTTATTTTATAATTTGATAAAGTTAGTCCAAAATGTGTCTTCATCAGCGCCTATAGGAACACGTCTTAAAGAAAATCAAAGAAAAAAAACAACAAAAAAAACTCGTTCTAGAGAAACATCCACTGACAGAAAGAATCACCGGTGGATATGTTGGTAGCATAGGAGGGGAAAGACACAATGATACCTATAAACAAATCACTGGTACATATAATAAAATAACACAAAACTTTCCAAAGATTTACCCTTTCAAATTAAAAATTCTTTTGCCGGAGGTGTAGTGAAAACAATAAAAATAAAATAGAACAGATATATATATAATATATATATATATATATATATATATATATTAATAATGGAGTTTATGTATCTGTCTATCTGTCTGAAGCCGAAACTCCAGTATGACTATTTTACTGAAACTAATCTTTTTGAAATTCTTTATATACTGTCATCAAAAGTCGTTCAGACACCAGATGGGTTTGGCCATTAACATAAGTCATTCCTTTAAACCTTCAATTAAATTCATATTTACAAATATACACTTATAACTGCTATTATCAAATTTACATATGTATTTACAATATTTTCCGATACGGTTATATTAATAAACATTATTCATACAATTAATTAAAGTCATTTTCATCATAACCGGCGTGTTTTCTAAACCATTTCAACGGCGAGTACCGTTAAAATTGCAAAGTCATTGGCTGTTTAATCAGTGGTGTCCTCCCTCCCTCCGGTAATTAAATATGGCGCAACTGAATAAACAGCCATCGTTAATGCTAGCATTCACCGTGCTTTTTTTAAAAAAACGTTCTAAGTTAGTTTATTTTCTTAATGTTATAAACCATTATGTTTTAAAACACAAATTCACTGAATCAAATTGTTTAATTAAAATAATTGATTAAAAAATTACTATTAAAACACACACATTATACAGGACCCGCGCCGCAATACAAGCGCGTAATTTGTAAACAAACGCTGGTATTACTGTGTTACTTCAACTAACGCTGTTAAGCTTTAATTCACAATTATTCCATGTTTTATTTATCAAAATAAAGGATGTGATTTTTTTCTTTTCTGTCAACAACAAAAATAATATAACTGATTTTAGAAACATATTGTTTAATTAAAAAAGGTCATTAAAAACACACATGCGCGCACCCACATAAAAGAGTACGGATTTTTACATTGTTTAATTTTATAAACACTTTTCTTCCGATTCGAAAAATACTGTTCGCTGTATTTATTTTTTTTTTTAATTGTTTATTTTAACAATTTTATTGAATCAAATTGTTTAATTTAAATAAAAATCGATTGAAAATTACTACTAAAAAAAAAAAAACCACCCACACACACACACACACTCTTTCCGAGACCATTTACATAAGTAACCATGTTCACTATATTTGATTTTTTTGGGTGCTTTTATACTTTAGGACCCGCGCTAACTTTGACTCCATCGTTAGTGTTAGGGTCAGAGTCAAAGTGAGTGTTAGGGTTAGTGTTTGGGTCATCGTCAAATTCAGCACAGATCCTACAGTAAAAAAAATACAGATTTTTTTATTGTTTTATTTTATGTACACCTTTCTTCCAATTCAAAAAATACTGTTTGCTGTATTCAGTTTTTTAAATTGTTGATTCTAACAATTTTACTGAATCAAATTCTTTAATTAAAATAAATATTTATTTAAAAATTATTAAAAATATTTCTACCTATGGAGAAGGGTAACACAAAAATCGGTGTGTGGTGGAAATTTCTTTTTTCTTTACTTACATCTACAAATATACTTGATCATAAGTAAAGAATATCAACGTCTAACCACGCGGCAGCTTAGCAAAAATATGTGACCGGAGGGAGCATATATTTGCTAGTATATATAATACCCATTCTAGAATGGTTAAAAATAATTCTCCAAACAGAACGATTTTTTTTTTACGAAGGGCTTCCTTGCATAAAACTAAATTTAACTAAATATAGCAAACATTACGCCTAGCAGCTATATTCCAAAATTCATAATGATCGGTTAATTAGTTTAGGAGTGAATCCTATACATAGAAATACATAAACATACGCACATACCTAACTTCATATAGATAGAGATAAGTTGGATATCCATTATGAAAATGATTTTCAGTTTGTTCAGATATATAGATAGAGAGATACACAGAATGGAGCACTTTATTCAATCCACGGAGGTAGCATGCTCTCGTTCCGTCAGTCATGACAGAGCAGAAGTCTTAAGTATTTCATAATTTTATTCTTAATATAGCTCGTACTGAGGATTGAACCTTCAACTTCGAGAAAACTATCATTTAGAACTGATTATTACTTCGCACTTTTAGGGTGGGTAACAAGGACTATTTAGTTTCATGCTGATTTATGTAAAGAGGAACTGGAAGCCCTTCGTAAATATTCAGATACTTCCCATTTTTATGAAATCTTAACCATAGGGATTAGATATCAATTCATAAATATTCCCAACATTTCAGTTTCTTATTTTAAAGGGTTCTTCTTGGGGATAGGGGCAGAAAGGGTTCTTCTCGGGGATAGGGGCAGAAAGGGTTCTTCTCGGGGATAGGGGCAGAAAGGGTTCTTCTCGGGGATAGGGGCAGAAAGGGTTCTTCTCGGGGATAGGGGCAGAAAGGGTTCTTCTCGGGGATAGGGGCAGAAAGGGTTCTTCTCGGGGATAGGGGCAGAAAGGGTTCTTCTCGGGGATAGGGGCAGAAAGGGTTCTTCTCGGGGATAGGGGCAGAAAGGGTTCTTCTCGGGGATAGGGGCAGAAAGGGTTCTTCTCGGGGATAGGGGCAGAAAGGGTTCTTCTCGGGGATAGGGGCAGAAAGGGTTCTTCTCGGGGATAGGGGCAGAAAGGGTTCTTCTCGGGGATAGGGGCAGAGAGGAGGAGGTTATTCTGGGGAGGGCGATCTTATGACAACAGAATCAATACTACACTTATAAATTCCGATTAAATTGAGTTTTTTTTGTTTTTTTTACATTCATTTAAAAATGTCGCCTTTTGGCTAAGATCAAAGTGTAGTATCTGTTCTCTTAAAATCAGCGCCGGAAATTTTCATGTAATTATCTCCCTTAAAACTGAAAGTTTTAAAATGTTTTTAAAAAGCTGTTTTTTTTTTAATAAAATCTCATTAATAATTATAATATCGAGGAGAATATAAATATATAATAAAATTTGACAATACCAATTATAGATGTATATTACAGAATATTAATTTATTAGAGACTTACAAAGAAAATAAATATGCAAAGCAGGTTTTGTTTGACAGAGTTTATAGATTACTATATATACTGTATCATTATATTTAAGTATAAAGGTTTTGATGTTAATATACAGGGTGGGCAAAAATAAGGGTCCTATTTTTAAAAATTCATAACTTTTTTATTTATTGATTTTTTTTATTTTTTTTTTAGAATAAGTAAAGGACCCCTTCCGAAGCAAGCATGAGCCGTATTAGCCCTAAGGAACGTACCCTCATTTAGAAAACATTATTTTTGCTTAAAAAACTCAAAACAGTGTAAAAAACAATACTTTAGTTTTTGTAAGTTTTAAGAAGTGTTTTTCGGCTAAAATTTGTTTTGTTTATTTAAAAAAATCTTGGAAGGGTCAGTCTACACACACATAAAGTTTGGTGAGTTTAACTTTTATTTTGTGGAAGTTATTCAAATTCAAGTTATTCAAATTTAAAGATAGGACCCTTATTTTGGCCCACCCTATACTTAGGAAAGATTTGCATTTATTCACATTTAGATGAGATTGGATTGGAATATTAGATTAGCTAAATACAGTATTCTCCATTATTTCGCAATGTATTTATTACGTTTAAAAGACAGACAAAATCCCTATTTATATAAGATAAATATTATATATATTATTAATTATACTTCCTGATAACAGAATAGCTCTAACTGTTATGGATATTATCGATATTCATGTTCTCAATTTTTCAAATTCGTTTTATTTATCTTCCTCCCACAAGGTAAGATGTGACAAGGTCGGGAAAGTGGGATTTGAAAGGCCAGCGCCCGAAAAGGTGAGCACTCTGGCCTACAAAAAGTGGCTGGGCAGCCCCGTCAGCATTCCCCGGTAGGGGCGCCCCGGGCAGTAAGCAATAAACTTACTCCACCCCAAAGAGGGGAGGCAAAGCGTGGGAGAGTGGACCTCCTAGAACTGCACAGGACAAACCCACAAACCGGTGGAATCAAGACCCGAAGGCCAAGACGATACCGGTCTAGGGTGTAATATCCATCGGAACAGATACTACACTTTGATCTTGGCCAAAAGGCCAAATTCATTCTGGAAGGTAAATTTTTTTAAATCGCCAGTCTTGTTTACAGTAACGCTGTTGCTTACTAATACTAACTATTAACACTAATACTAGAACTATTACCACTGATACTAGAACTATTACCACTGATACTAGAACTATTACCACTGATACTAACTTAACGAGCCAGTCAAATTCGCTGAAATGGAAATAATATTTTTTCAGGAAGGGTAATTAAAAATTGCTACTACGAAAAGATAAACATACAATTATAATTTTAATACATAAAAACAATTGATTTACTTATCAGCTGGCATACAAAATATATTCATTAGAAAATGTTCAATACTCGTCATGTTGAAGACTTCTCTCAAACATAACAAAAAAAGATTTGGTCAGTTTTCTTGGTACCCCCACCATGATTAAGAGTTTCATCTCTCCTAATTGTTTTCCAAATTTCATGACGAAATTCCTCATAAAGGAGCGGTAGCAAACTTTGAAAAAGCACCCTCCCTCATTCCATCACAAAAGTTGCGAAAACTACCTGTTAGCGGTGTTAACATTTTTATTACATCCTTAAAACTCTGAAAATATAACACAGATTAGTATTTATTGATCCATATCAAAGTCTATTCATTTCCGAACAAAATGGTGGTATTTTGAGGACTTAAAAAGTGCTTTCGTTTTTAAAATATAACTATTTTAGTAGAACCCCCTTGAAATCTGTGCTGATTCAAAGTGCTTTCATGGTCGGTTGGTATTGCTAAGAGAAATGATATGAAAATGATACGATGGATGTGTAATGCGAGTCTTAAAGACAGGCTTAGATCTGATGACCTCAGAGGAAGATTAAATCTGGGCAGTATAGGGAGATGTGTGCAGAACACGTTGAAAGAATAGATGAGAGTTCTTGGGTTAGTAGATGTAGAACAGTTGCGGTAGCAGGTTCAGTTCACAGGGGAAGGCCAAGCAAACATGGGAAGTCATAAAAATGGACTTGAGAGAAATAGGTATGAATAAAGATCTAGCCAGATATAGGTTCATTTGAAAGACAATTTCTTAAAGCCATCTAATACATGCCAGCATGTAAAACAGATGTTATACTGAATATGATGATGATGTGCACATCTGTAGTGATATTAGACATGAGTGTGTAAAAATAGTATTGAAAACGGAAATTCACACAATGTGAGAATAAGAAAAAAGAATTTTCCATTAGAGGATAAGTTAGAGATTAGGTCGACGTGTACCAGAAGTTGCATCATATGAGGAAGTATGTGACAGAAAAGGGAGATCGTTTTTTATTTTTTTTTTAATACTAATATGTCACCACTTACCAAGGCCAAAAGCCACTCAGAATAAGGGTTAATTAAATGATGAACAATACTATGAGACGATTGATAACGATGGGTTGAATGGACAGAATTTAAATATTAAGAGGGTAGCTGAACAAGTAATTTGTTGACATTGGACTTTAAGACGACCATGTTGTAATCAGCAGGGAAGCAGTCCTGTGGTATTGTATTCCACAGATGGGAAGTTCTTGGGAAAAAAAACTGTACGTGGAAGTTCCGTTTGGTTTAAGTTACACAAAAGAAGAAAGCAAAGTTCTTTGAAGTGGTAGTAGCAAGACGGGTTCTTGCTGTGAATGTTTTACGAGGGGGGGGGGGGGGTAACAAGAGATTAAAGCTCAATCAACTCAATTACCTACCATGGAAATAACGATAGAGTAGAGAAAGATCAGCAACGTTTCTTCTATGAGAGAGGGTCTGCAGAGAATAGAAGAGATCATCCCTCACTAGATTGCAAAGTCGATTTTATACTCTGTCAAGGCTTGAAAGTGTTGAGCAGCAC
The DNA here is from genome assembly GCA_963556195.1 of Sepiola atlantica. Classification (NCBI taxonomy): domain Eukaryota; kingdom Metazoa; phylum Mollusca; class Cephalopoda; order Sepiida; family Sepiolidae; genus Sepiola; species Sepiola atlantica. Next base: position 27,538,645 of record OY744521.1, on the reverse strand, counting down.
CTCCCTCGATGTAGCAGCAGTACTCCATCTAAGGGCACATTTGACTCTTTTGGATGTTCAACATCAGTTTTTGAGGCTCTATCCCAGGGGCAGGTAACCTCCAGCCCGCGGGCCACATCCGGCTCGCAAAGGCCTAGTGGCCGGCCCATCACACTCCTATGCTTTATTATTGCAATCCAGCCCGCGGACCTCCCAGTAAAACTCATATCATTTTGTGACAGACGTAAAAGTAGGTTTCAATTAAGATTTACAGTGGGATAAAAATGTATGAATATCAGCGAGCGATGATGCATGTATATTTCATTTTTATTTAACTATTAATTTCAAATCCTTGGGCTGAGATAAAAAGAGAAAAAGAGAAAGAGAGAGGCAAAGAGGAAACGAGAGATGAGGAAAGGGCATGAAACAGAACCTATGTGAGGTGTGTCAAAACAAATGCTGGATCAACTTGCTACTTCCGTCATTATTTTTTATGATTCCAAAATGACTCTTTGTCGGCGCCTTTTATAACATCACATACAGAAGTCTCTTGAGAAAAAATATTAGATTTGTAGAGTGTTCAATGCAATTTTTGTACAATTTATTCATGTAAACAAAATATAGTAATTCTGAGATTTCGTTTTTCACTCCGGCCCGCAATCTCCTTCCAAAAGTCTCATCTGACCCTCACTCTGAAAAGGTTGTCCGCCCCTGCTCTATCCCCATGGGAGTGTGCCGGAAAGATGCAGTTAATCTCAATGTACTTTCTGTAAACTACTGTAAAAAAAATAAATAAAATCCCAGAGTTAATAATGTAGTCGTTGTTCTTTTTGATTGCTTGCATTATTCCAGCCACAAAAAAAAAGAAAACATCAACATCTCTACAGCTGCAATATCACCACTACAACCATCTTCCATTGAGCAACTACTTACAACAGATCAATGAGAGACTGCTGTTTTCTGGGCCATTTGGTGGCAAACGAAGAACTCCTCACACAATGTTACGCATCTTTCGCACCTTACATAAAAAGAAATGTTATTGCAATTCTTAAACATGTTTCAGAATTTTTGAGATGAGGATTGATAAGGTGTATTATTCGGACTACTCTTCTCATCTTCGGTGTCATTCGCACGTTTCGACCGATGTAACCTCTAACTTTTTTCAGGTTCATCTTGTCAAACTATGGAATCTTTATACGACGTGTGATGCGACAGTCAAAGTGCTAAGTACTACTCAGTCCTAAGTGACAGGAGGTTGACAGTTCAATCTTAGGTATAGCTGATATCATCATCTGAGGCAACAAGTATGTAAAGCATCCAAAATCTCACCAATACCAAGTTTAGGAGAGTAGAAAGTGGACCGTGGGTTAAGATTTGGCATCCTCGTAACTCTCGCTTCCCTTATTTTGTCCTTTAGTCCTCAGATTCCATGAGCGATATTTTTGACAAAGGGGTAAAAATTGCTATTTTCTGGGGTCAGCATTTATCCATCTAACACTTATCGCTGGCTAGTTTTTGACCTTGAAGTAGTATTTTTTTTTTTTAGCTCCTTACATCAAGTAGCTTCATGCCTTGTCTGGAGCGATTTCCATAAAAAAAGTTTCTGACGAAGCTCAATTGATGGGATCCCTTCCTCCAATTTGCAGCCACACATCCACCAGAGAATGGCACGGTCATTACGCAAAAGCTGTTGCAGATCAGCGAGATAATCGCAGTTTATGACTATCAGATTACCCAAGCCTAAAATTGGACTATATAAAAACTTTAAAGATGTTTTCATGGAGTTGTCATGGAGAAATCGCAAATCTTTTTCAGTTTAAAAATTAAATCAAGCTACCATATCAGGTGGTTGACTGAGCTTCAATTTCCGGTAAAGATTCACAGCAAAAACTCGTCTGTCTACAACCGCTATAAGTAATTTTCCTTTCTTCCTCTGCGTACCTGGAGCTAAACGGAACTTCCATGAGCAGAATTTCTTTTCAAGAATTACTTTTATGTGAAACAGTACCACAGGGCTGCTTCCCAGCTGACTACAACATGGTTGTTTTTAAGTCCAATATTAAATTCTTGTCGAGCCGTTCTCTTAAATAATAAAATTGTGCCCAGTTTCAACCATTGTCTCCATTCCTTAACGTATTGTCTCACCATCCAATAAACAAACTCATTAATCGTAATCCTCAAGTGGCTTCTGGGCCTTGATTAGCGGTGACTCAGTACAACATAAAAAGAGGAAAGGCCCAATTCAAAGCTAGGTGAAAATAAAAAGGTCCAAAATATTTAGTAAGAGTGGAATTTAAGCATTTTTTTTTTTTCAGTATCTGCAATTAAGCTTTCCTTTCTATGCATTAGATTTATTTTGTGTAATTGAGATCCGATATAGAAACCAACGCTAACCCCTCAGAGAAATCTGGTAAACAAATAGGAAACTTGATGCCCTATTGGCCCTGAAGCAAGATCCTTATTTTCTTTGAGAGGAAGTAGGAAGATAATTGAAAAATATGAAAGTTGAGAAAGGAATACTTCTGCGCCTCAAGAGTTTCCTCTTTTTAGTAAGAATTTCATACATGTTATGAATCATTAAATGAGTATCACTATCTTTGTTTCGGAATTTTTGAGATGAGGGTTGATAACTTGTAGAATTTGGTATATTCGGACTACTGTTCTCATCTTGGGTGGTTTTATCACAACGTTTCGGCCGATGTAACAGCAGACCTTTTTCAGGTGTACCTTGTCAACTCGGGAATCTTTCTGTTGAACTCAGGAATTTGGACAGAATTTCGAATGGAACCCTTTATTTAATCCACGGGGGTAGCGTGCTCTCGTTCCATCTGCCATGACTGGGAAGAAGTTTTCAGTAATTCGCAATTCTTCGTATCGCTTCATTTGAAGGTTCAATCCTCAGTGCGGGTGATACAAAGAATTGCGAATTACTGAAGACTTCTTCCCAGTCATGGCAGATGGAACGAGAGCATTAAATAAAGGGTTCTGTTCGAAATTCCGTCCAGATTCCAGAGTTCGACAAAGTATACCTGAAGAAGGTCGGAGGTTACATCAGCCGAAACGTTGTGATAAAAACACCCAAGATGAGAACAGTAGTCCGAATGTACCAAATTCTAAAAATCACTATCTTTTTTGTTTTTTGTTTTGAGTATTTTTTATCAGAATATATCGGGGAGGAGAATTAACTGCTGAAATTTAAAAAAATAATTCTACACAATTGTAATACTACTTTACATATAAAATCTGCATAAAGAGTCAGGTTGTTTGATATGACGAGTACGTTGAATTAATGTTTTCCTTTGCTCTAGAATCATAATACTTGACTTTTGCCTCTAAACTTTAATTCAAGCCAGAAATTAATTTCGAATCGGCAGTCAAAATCATTTTGGAATTACGCACAACCATGAAATAAAAAAGATGTCAGCCATTTTTTTTTTTTTAATGGCGCGATTTCACTTTATGGTACCCAAGTGAAATCACACCGTTATCTACTTATCCGATCAGCATCCTGTATTTGTTCCACTTATATATAAAGTCGACTTTTTCCCTATTTCTTTGACTTAAATAGTTTTTGTTAATAAAAAGCTACATAATCAAGTCTGCAGTCAGTTTTGACAAATATTGGTCAGTGTTAAAAACTAATTTTATTTTCAATCGATTTCAGCGATATTCATATTTAATCCTGATCAATATTCTTGATTTGTCTTTTTTTTTTTTCTTTCTTTCTCTCCTTTCTTTTGTTGCACTTTGGTTGACAGGGGAAAAGAAAGAAAAAAATAAAGAGAGAGAGGGAAGGAAGAAAGAAAGAATGCTGCCTCTTCTGATTTTAACCAATATTCGACAGTGAGAGACACTTGATTCAGTGGATCAATTAGTAGCACACAATATTCAGAAGCAGAGGTTATGAGTTTGAACCTCACCCGGGGCAGAAGTATTTTTACTTTGATTTTTTTCCTAAAATGAACTTTAACATTTCAAATTATAATATTACGCAGTTTTGTTTTACTTTCTTCTGTAATCTATGCAACTGTAATACAGGCAACTCTGAGTAGGATGGCTATAGTTAACACAACATTAACCCTAAGTGTGCGGTGGATCGAGATGAGATTCAGCGAACAGCATAAAGCGAATGGCTGGCATAGCCACCCTTCTTTCTTTCTCCAGTTCGTTGAGAGACGCTTTTCTCTTCACTTCCAAAAGCAAGTTTTCACAGGAATTCCATATTTTTCAACCAATAAAAATTGTTTTGAACCAAAAAGCTAACAAGCCTATGTCAAATTAACAAAGCTTATAAAACCAGCGACCTGGTCAAAAAAAAAAAAAAATCAGAGTTCTCCAGAAATTCAACCCAGCGCACCTCGAAAGAACCCCAAGAACGTCTACTGATCCAGCCACACTGCGCCTTTGGCCGGGGAGGCGAAAAGAGAAAACTTAAAAACTCACATACAAGCTTTCCTCATCTCGCGCACATCTACATACGCTCTGACAAGAGGTCAGGCGAACAGAAACAAATTGCTACTCACCAACTCACACGCACTAACAGAACAAGGTAAACCTACACATACTTACACAGTGCCACAATGTCTAATACTCAGATACACATATTACTCACACACACATATTCACACTAACAAATATATATATAGACACACACGTCGTTAGTCTTGTGTCTGCCTTTTCACTGAGCATTTTCCTACTAAAAACACGAGTTGTATAAACTTTACCAAATGAATATTTCTTCACTAAAAATGACTGATATTCATATAAACTTATAGCTCTATAAATGTTACTTAATTTTTTATTTACAACAAAACTATGTTTATGTTAAGTCAGCACTTGCGAGCTGGTGACCTTTTATTTCCATTTAATAGGCATGCACATCCGTACATGGATATATATATATATATATATATATATCTCAAGGGAGGCACGAGAGCGCTCTATCCTTTAATAGACTTTAAGAATGGCCTATGCTGGAAATCTCATTTCTTTAATCTATCATAACTCAAAAACCAATAAACCAAATTAGTTAAAACTTTGCACAACATTTTTATTTGATAGGTTCTATAAGTGTGTAGAATTTCAGCATCATTAGTCAAGGCAACCCAGAGATCCAGAAAGTTCAATCATTAAATCATGTTATCTGTGTGTACGTACGTACGTATGTGCCACCCTGTATCTTATCAACTATTTGATGGATTCAGCTGATTTTTTGGCAGAGATAGAGGTTCTAGGGTCTAGTTGATGGCATTTTAATTTCAGTTTACCATATACCTTAGTTTTCCAGAGAATTCCAAAAAACCTTAAAAATGACCATTGTATTGAGGCATAGCCTTTACAAAAGTAGTGACATTCCATGATAAATGCCAGTATACTGAAATCATATGCCCTTAATAGGGTTAAGATGAAAATTCATATACACTAAATGTACAAAAGCAAGGAAATTCCTAAATTTTTACACTTTTATTGTCATTAAGGGTATGCGAGCACAACAGGGCTATGTACTTTACTGGTAGGAATTTTTCTTCAGCGCACCTCACACACTTCATCCACTCATGCATAGAGATTTATGCTGTTGTGATGTGATAATAAAATGGTTTGGTTGATATGTAGTCATACCCTTAATGACAATAAAAGTGTAAAAATTTAGGAATTTCCTTGCTTTTGTACATTTAGTGTATATGAATTTTCATTTTAACCCTATTAAGGGCATATGATTTCAGTATACTGGCATTTATCATGGAATATATATATATATATCCATTTCCTTCCTTAGGCCATAAGTCTAGGGTAATAGTTGTGTTCACTAACACTATGTCCAAAGTTGTGGTCAAGAAAGAAAATACAAAAACATCCTTTTCATTAATTGCCAAACATCTTATAAAATCGTACGACTGTACAAAAAAATATATAAATAGTTATCGTTATGTTAATTTCGTTAAATAAAGTCTAATTAAATCATTCAAAATATTTTTTTTTTTTGTTAAGTTTCAAATGGTTACTATTTCGGATATCTTAAACAAAATAAAAACGAATTAATAAATGCAAAAATATGGCTAGCAAGTTGTGGTTGTGCGAAACTCGAAAGTGATTTTGAAGCCTTTAAATTAAACTGTCGGTAAGAAAGTCATTTCTGACTAGAATAACAGTTCATTTACGCTTCTAAACAAAAAAACAAAAAAACTTGAATTTCCGAACGTGAGTGAAGAGCGAACACTACACAGGGGTGCTCATAGATTCCCGAGAAATGCCGCACCGGGTGAGTTTTGAGGGAGTTAAAGACTATAAATCGACTGAAATATATTTCAATTAATGTTTACACCCCCCCCCTCCCACCGAATCAATGCCAAGTGTATCTTTGAGCGTCACCCAAAATATTGAATGGTGCAAAAAAAAAAAAAAAAAAAAAAATTATAAAGAGTAATATGGCGTTTATGCAAACGAACAGATTCAATTTCAGGCAATGACGGTATTTCTGCGAGTAAATAAAGAAAACGTTAATTCGGGAATAGGACGCTCAGGTTCTTCTGAAATGAAAATGAAGAATTTAATTCTATAGTCTTGGTTTAATTTACTTTCTATTAATTAATCATATAAATATGCATTAAACATCTGGTGGGCGTTTCCAATATAAACAATGGGTGGAGTTAACATCTGAAGCAGGACGGGTCCACCTTTTCTCACCCATTTTCCAGTTTACAAAAAAAGATTAAATCATTGGGGGGGGGGGATAAATACGGAGTCTCGCTCTTTTTCGAATGAACCGACGTATTCGCAAGAAAATATTAACTTTCATGCAACTGCTACTCATTTGTTTTGTATTTAAAGTTTTTTTTTTTTTCTTTTTAAGTTTACAGACATAAGTTTTGTTTTTTGTAAAAACATTATTTTCGCAGATATATAAAATGAAGTAACAAGGAGTACTCGCAAAAATTGAGATGTTTTCTCTTTGGAAGTGAAAATGGTAAAAAGAAATTTAAAAAAAAAAAATAATAAAAAAAAGACTTAAACAGTTAAAAAAAAAAATAGGTTAATTCCTATTTTAATCACCTAGATAGATTTTGGCATGGAATTTTTTTTTTAATTCCAAACTGGAGCCCTGCTCCCTATGTTAATTGATCTCCAAGAAATTAAGAAAATGGTCAGGATTAAAAAAAAAATTGGTTATATATCCTTAAATACGCTATCTGGTCCGGAAGTTAGTGATCATTTTACGTTATATTTATATGCGAAAGTGATTCTCCATTCTGAAGTCTAAAATATTGATTTTTTTTTTTTGTTTTGCCACCCTTTTCACGCTGTTTACATCTAATCACCTAAAAAAAGTAGAATCTCATACGGGGGAAGGGGGTAGTTAACAGACTGCAGCGATCCAATAATGCCAAAAATGTTCTAAAACAAGTTTAACCATACACGTGAAATGAAAACTAGGCCAGAAAAATATAGTCGCCCTCTTTATAAACAAGTCGAGAAAATTCATTCTTTCTAGTTAAAGAGCAGGATTATGAATTTGAGTTATCCTTTTTCCTTAGCTAGCCTCTTTAATTGCTTAACAATATTATTTAACTAGCAGGAAGGCCCGGTGAAACCTGTTCTTTTGTGTCAGCCCATAACACCACATTGCATTTATTATTCTCATTTTTACATTTTATAAGATTTAATTTTGGGAGTAGGGCCCAATGATGTACTCAGATTGGGTGGATATGGGATGTTAGTAAAGTGACATTAATTGAAATAACTTCGGTAAAGTTATTGTTTTTACCCCCTAGAGGCACACTCAGCGTTTCTCGAGAATCCATGCTCCAAGCCCTGAACACCTTATTAACATTTCTATTATTTCTGGTACTTGTAAGAAATGGGCACCACGAGAATTTCAGTTCTTATGGAGTCAGTTCCGAGCATTAACGGAGAATCCCGAATCAATCTAAGAAATTACTGAAGCAGTTTATGACTTAAAAGCGACGAAAAAAATGTAAAAAGAGGTTAGGATTTTTATTTAATGTTTAACCCCTAAAAATGTATTAAATAAAATAAAGGTTAGCTTTAAAATCGTAAACCGTTTCCGGGAGTGACTCCATAAGAAACGAAATCCTCTGGGTACCCATTCCGTACAAGTACTTTTTTTTGCTGTTAATTCCTATACTTTTCATATTATCAAATAAAAAAAAAATCATTTTTATGAATGTCAAGCGCGAATGCAACCCCCACGATAATGTTGTATCCCCCTTCGATCAAAATGAAATTACGTATCCTAACAGTCTAGGTAATGTAGTTTCAAAATTAAAGATTACGGGGGTCTATCTCGAAACCCCCTAGGTGGAGTTCATGAACGGACTGCAACTAGGTGATTCGAATTTAGGAAAACTCGTCACAGGAAAATTCGTAAACGGTAAATTCGTAAACGGTAAATTCGTAAATGGAAAATTCGTAACCGGAAAATTCGTCACTTTTGGCCAAGTAGGAAAATTCGGCAATTATCGAATAAATATCGATTGAAAATAGATTTTAGAACCGTTTTTACAGGAGATATACTTGTACATACGAGGCTACCCACCTCACCAGTGGAGAACATTTTTTCATATTTTTTTGGTACTTGTGCAGTTTACGAACCGGGCTATTTTTTAGAAAAATTTTTAAAGTTAAATTAAATTTTTACTTCAAAATCACTGTGAGAAAAAGTGGTTAATCCATCGTTTCACAACTAAAATGGCAGACAATGAATTGGCTGTATTTTTCTGATTTTTTTGTTCCGACCATACAACGATTTATTTGAAAGAAGAATTTCTTTTTTTAAGTATTAAATAAAGTTGTTAATTAAAACAAGTTTTAGGCAAGATGAAATAAAAACACTGAATTAGTTAGAAAACAATTTTGCTTTTTTAAATACATGGACATTTTCTAAGAATTTAAAGCCAGTTACTCGATAGTTTATAAATTCCTTTCAAGTTTTGCACACACACGAAGTAATTGATGTTTTGTCAATTAAAATGGCTGACTTGTTTACGAATAAATCTAAATGAATTATGATGAATTTCATCTCGTAACTTAATTACGAACCAGGCTTGAAATAATAACATTATTTAGACAACGATTTTTTACATGAGGAGAATGGGGGGGGGGGTTGCTTTGTTAACTATTCTGTACTTTCACGTAACGATTTAATAAACGGAAGATATCGTAAAAATTGAATTTAACTTGAAAATTTTATGTAAAAAATAACCCGATTCAAACCTTTAATTTCGTAACGTAATTACGAACTGGGTTGAAATAACATTATTTAGAAAGCCATTCTTAACATGGAGTGAGGGGGGGTTAACTATTCTGTACTTTTACCTAACAATTTAATAAACAAAAGATATCGTAAAAATTTAATTTAACTTGAAAATCTTATCTAAAAAATAGCCCGGTTAGTAAACTGCACAAGTACCAAAAAAATAATATGAAAAAATGTTCTCCACTGGGGAGGTGGGTAGCCTCGTATTTACAAGTATATCTCCTGTAAAAACGGTTCTAAAATCTATTTTCAATCGATATTTATTCGATAATTGCCGAATTTTCCTACTTGGCCAAAAGTGACGAATTTTCCGGTTACGAATTTTCCATTTACGAATTTACCGTTTACGAATTTTCCTGTGACGAGTTTTCCGGGCACCGGTGATTCTGCTTTTTCACAATAACATTAAAACATTTAAAGAAATGTATAAACTTTGGTGTGTACTTACGTGTTAGCTGAAAATAAGATTGTACAGAAAAAAAGTACGTAAATTCATTCAGTATTTATTAAATTATAAGAAAAAGAAGAAAACACGATTTTACGTATCGCTAGACATTTCGTAACCAGTTTAGGCAAGGCAGATAACTCAATGATAAAATCGGGCAAATATACAATATGGCGACGACCGATAAAAATCGTTTTTTTTATTTTTCATTTAAATACTGGATGAAATTTTTGGTGTACAGTCTTCTTTTCAGCTACCACCTAAGTACATAAAGTTTATACATTTCTGTAGCTTTTTTTTTTTAAAGAGAGGACTAACATGTAATTGTGAAACAGCAGAAGCACCGATCTGAAACGGAAGTTAGTGCGCCTTTTGTCCTTTTTCCAGGAAGTTTAAACTAAACAAGGCTAATGTTGAGATTCTGTCGGAGAGATTGCGATAAAAAAAAAAATTGTGTATAGACAATAAAAATGGTATTGTTTTGTTTTTTAAATATTGACATGATAAACTCTTTCGGGTTAAAATCTATTTAGTATTATGCAGGAAATCGGAAGAAAAACACTTTTTAAATGAGTAAATATGCCAGTATAATCGACGGATTACCAAGATGGCGGCATGCTCGATGGTCGTTTTTTTTATATCACTAATGACGCAAAAAGGGTTCAAATATGTTAGGGTTTTTTTCCTATTACTACGTAATGCTAAATTGATTTTAACTCAAAAACGTTTATCATGTCATTTTTTTTAAAACAATTATTATCGTCTATACGCTACTTTCGAAGAATCTGTCCCCGACGCGGATGTCAACATTTATCCTAAACAACTTAAAAAGTGACAACTTGTTTTTGGATTTTTATTTCTAAAATTTCTTTAAGAATTTGAAATCACAGAATCGGCTTTTTAAGTTTCCCGGTGCCGTCTCAATTTCAAGCAGTGTTTAAAAAAAAAATTTTTTAAGTTATACGCACGCAATAAATTAAAAACTCGTTTTTATTCGAAAGTCAAAACTTAAAGACGAGTAAACAATAAGGATTGTAAAACAGTGTTTGTGGGAATCGGCTATTGATTTGCACGTACCTATAAAACACATTTGAAATAACTCAAGAAAGAAGTTTATACCACGTGTTCAAAGCACTTTTTTTATACGAAAATTGTCAAACGGGAGTGCTATGATTATTATATAAACTGATGACAAATCACCAGAAAACAGTCGTTACTGTGTGACAGTAAAAACTATTTTAAAGACGATTTGATCTTAAAATTAACATTTATTTAATTTAAAAAAACAAATTAAAAAATAAAAAATAAAAAACGAAGTGCCATTGCGTTAAAAACAAGTAAAAAGTAAAAAATATAATTTATAAATTCCTTAAGTTTTTTTGTTTTTTTTTTTAATGGTAATAGATTGAGGTTTCAATAACTTGTTCTTCTGGAACCCGCCGGGCGCATATCAGTGGAATCGAGTATGGTTCTGTTATGTCTCAGGATGCGCCCTCCCAGGCATTAAATTCTACTTCAGAAGGGGGGGGGGGGTATTGTCGGTCGCACCGGGGAATGTCGACGGGGCCCAATCACGGCAGATCTTGCACCCCATCCAGAGTACCCCCCTTTTTAGGGGAGCTATCTGCACCTACGTTAAACCGACATAGTTCCAGTCGTCTTCAGAAAAAGGATACATAAAACTTAACATGCAAATATGCGAGAAAGATTGATTTTTTATTCTTTAAACTTGTCACTTTATGTCTGTTTGTTTTGTTCAAAATTCGCAAAATAACATAAGAGAAAAAAGGATTAGTTTAGTTACATATATTTAGCGGACTCACATTTTTATGGGTAGAAATTATGTATTAATCATCAGACATCTATCAGACATCGTGTGTGTGTTTCTTGCCTATATGAAACTGAGAAATACAGATTTTTTTTTGATTTTTTATTATTTACTATTAATAGAATATTAAAATCAAAAATAAAATAAGGGAAACCAAAGCGATTTTTTTTTAGTTGTAAACACGACTATAGTTTTAATTATTTTGTACTCCTGCAGTTTACGGACCGTGTTATTTTTTAAAAATAGGATTTTCAACTTCCTATTTATTTGCCTCCCCATGAGAACAGAGTTAGATACAAGGTCTGTTTTTAATGTGGATAAAAATCGAGCTCCCCAAAAAGGGGCACTCTGGATTAGAACAGAAATAAAAATAACCTCAGTCTAGAAAGACTTATTCACTGACCGAGGACAAAATAGTCAAAGTGAGCATCAGAACAGATACTACACCTTGTTCGAAGCCACATTTTACGGTATCTTTGGTTTATTAAATTGTTAAGTGAAAGTACAGAATAGTTAACAAAGCCCCCCCTCCCCCATGTTAAGAATGAGTTTCTAAATAATAACGTTATTATTTCAGCGCACGGTCCGTAAACTGCAGAAGTACCAATTATTTTTCTCTAAGCCCTGCACCCGGAAATATGTGCCGGCCCGTGTAACGTCGGGTAAATACAGATAGTTAGAGAATAAATAATGTCCGAATATAGAATTGAAAAAGTTCAGTTTTATTTCCTTTTTAGTTTTATTCAATTCAAGTAAATTTCGTTTCCTCTAAGTCTTGAAGAAATAAGTTGTATGAATTGATTTTTTAAAAAGATATTTGATTGAAAAGACAAAAACTAAAAAAAAAACTAAAAGCTAATAATTTATATTAAGAGATTTGTGATATATATATATATATATATATATATATACATATATATATATATATATATATTGTAATTGAATTTTAAAAATATATATGTCGCTCCCCATCTGGGAGGGGGGGGGGGGGCATTACATTGGTGAAAAGAAAATTATTCCCAACTTGCATTAAGGTAAAATGCTCTTCCGTATAAATAATTGAATTCGTTCAAAAGTATCGCAAACAAAATAAACAAATAAATGACATCCATATATATATATATATATATATATATATATATATATATATATATATATTATACATCGACTTTTGTTTACTCACTCAAGAAACATAGTTCCGTTGCTGATGTGATGATGATGATGAAGAGGGGGGTGATGAAGATTATCGGTAAACACGACCGCACTTCCCATGAGAATTCCTCAAATCCGGACAAGTAATAAGCAAAGATGACTATATATATGTGTAGTATAAGGCAATGGAGACAGGTAGTTTAAATACATTAACACTATTGGCTGTGTGTAGTTATACCAAAATAAATAAATAAATAAAAGCTTCACTTTTTTTTTTAACAGCTTGTCTTTAGTGGTTACTACAAAAAAGTAGTAACGTCATGCTTAACTCCTGACACTAAATTGCGCGTGTGTTTTGAACTGTTGAATTTGTTAGGGGTTAGTTTTTCTTTCTTTTCTTTTCCCTTTCTCTAGAACTTATTTAGCCAGACTTGGCTTTCGACGAACAAGTGGAGGAAAGAAAGAAAGACGAGGAAATCTGGGCCACAAGAAACAGTTTTAAAAGTTTTGTCAACTTGGTAGTACTTGCGTGCGCACACACAGACACGCTCGTGCAACGCCTACCAAACTTCCTCTTTCCGTGATGGTGCAACATTGCAGTGAAATTATAAAAAACAAAAACAAATATACAAGTCATATTTTAAATTTTTTTTTTTAAAACTCGTCTTTTCTGGAGAAGAAATAGACAAAAATGTCGCTATTTGAACAGTTGAATTTTTGGCACTCAACTGAGAAGAAACCCCTAAAATCACTATATCGGGCACTTACACTACATTCAATAACAGAATATTCGGTGGTGTACGTTTTCAGCATCCTAAATTCTCTTTTCAAAAGACGTCATTCTATACGATTATTCAATTTGTAGTTTTAAATTTCATTGCAATTTAAGATATAAAAAAAGTAGTAGTAAAAACGAAACGGTACTGATATCGATCCTGAACCAGTTTTCGTGAGGTTCGACTCGGAAGCGTTCGGCTATCCTTCGCAAACACCCGAGTGTTGACGAGCCGAATGGTACCAGACGACAATTTTGATACTGTGCTGCGTCCTGTGATTGTAAGTTATATTTTCAGGAAATTTTCTAAAGGAAACAATAAAAAAAAAAGCAAAACATAGCGAAGTTACTGTCATCAAATAATTATTTTATTTTTATACGTTGCTGCCTCCTATAATGTTTAGTTATAGTTGCAATACATTTTTTAAACAAATAAAACAAACAAAACAGCGAAATTACTGTTATCAAATATATATTTTTAACCCTAAACCCTAACAACAACATAAAAACAAAACATTATTATCATAGGACGCAGGACCGTATCAAAATTGTCGTCTGGTACAAATCGGCTCGTCAACTCTCGGGCGTTTGCGTAGGACAGCCGAACACTTCCCGAGTCGAACCTCACGAAAACTGGTTCAGGATCGATATCAGCACCAACGAAACTTGCGCCCATATCATCTTTAGTTAGATGGAAAGAGCTAGGGCTGTACGGATACACAAAGATCAACAGTTTGCATGAGCAAGGTATGTCTAGAAGGAATGGTGGAAGTGTGCAGAAAAAGAAAACGTTTCACGGTAAAAACAAAAATTAAATGATTTTTTTTTTTTTTTCAAGAATACTCAGTTTTACATTTGGATCGGTGTGACTATAAAGTTTTTTCCCCTCCTATTATAGAGTTGTTTTGTTTTGTTTTTCTAATATTAAAGTTAGCAAAATGTTAAATTCTCATTAAAAAAAAAATTGATATTAAATTAAACCTTGATAAATATTTTTACTTTAGTACATCCTAAATTGAAATGTAACAATTTGAAAACTACCAATCAATACAATCGACGTCTTTTGCCTGCTTCCTTGGCCTTTAGAAGCAAAGTATAGTATCTGTTCTGATACAACGCTTCACCTGTTCTGTCCTCGGTCAGTAAAGAAGAAATCCTTCTAGACTGAGGCAAGTTTCATTTTTGTCCCAATCCAGAGTGCTACTTTTTGGGGAGCTCGATTCTCTCCACATCAAAAACTGACCTTGTGTCTAACTCTACCCTCGTGAGGAAGCAAGTAATTAGGGACGTCTTTAAAGAATTTGGGACACTGAAAACATACACAACCAAATAGTCTGCCTATGCCGAGTGAAGACGAAGATTACACAATTTAATTTAAAAGAATTGGAATAATTCAATTAAAAATTTTTTTTTTTTTTTTTTTTTTATCCCTACGTTATTTTTGACAACTAGTAACATTAGTAATTATGTTTGAGACAAAAAAAATACAAACTATTAAGGCAGTTTGAGCCTTCCATACTTTGAGATTTTGTAGCCGTAGGGTCTGTTTACATTTACAACATTGGCTTCGGACATGTTTTAGCTAACTTTAACTTTTTTTTTTTTTTTTTTGAATAATTAAACTATTTTTAGTAAAAAAGAGGTAAATTATTTTGTAATTCACTCTCTTAAGACTTTAATTTAATAATTATCTTTGAAACAATTCCAGAAAACTGATATTTACTTTTCCAGCGATTTTAAAACATGTTTTATTGAATCTTCACTTTTAACGGATTTTTCGCTGTTTTGATAACATTTTGCATTCTAATTTTTTTTTCACACGTAAATATACATTTGTTTACTTTTAGATATTAACTTAATGCTATCTTTCGAACACAATCAAAAGTTAAACGAAAACTACTTTTAAAAATTAAGAAAATACACTTTTAAGAACGAGAGTCAGTACAAGCGGTGGCCATTTTTGCACGTACCTATTAATTACTTAACTACATATGAACATTTAAAATAACTAAGCAACCCTTTATAGTAACAAACAACGGGGTTTATCTTGACATTTTAGCTAGAAACAAAGTATAGTATCTGTTCTAATACTATACTTAGTCTATCCTGTTCTCGATCAGTGAAGAAGTCCTTCTAGACTAAGGCAATTTAAATTTTTGTTCCAATCCTGAGTACCCCTTTTTGGGGAGCTCGATTTCCCCCACATTAAAAACCGACCTTATGTTTAGCTTCACCCTCGTGAGGAGACAAGTAAATAAGAACAAACAATGGGGGGGATATATTGAAGGCATGATAAATGCTTGAAAGCCCCCCCCCCTCTTCCTCTAAGATCAAGTGTATTTGGATATGATAGTGGGAATCCAGCCCGCACTCTTACCCTAAAAAAAAAGACGGGGCACTCTGGATGGGTACAAAATTTGCAGTGATTGGACCCGTCGGCATTCCCCGGTACGACCGGCGATAAACCAGAAGAAGGAGATGATGCCGGGGGGGGGGGGGTCATCCTAAGACTTAATAGAACCATATTCCACTCTGATATAAGCCCGGGAACCTGTGTCAGGTATTCTGAACACTGAACAGCCTTAGCTAATTCAGCTGTTGTCATGGCATTCTATGCAGAATTCAAATTCGATCGGATCCTTTGTAAATAGAATAGAAAATTGTGTTCATCTAATCGTATACAATGAATTCTTTGCAATAGACATTGTTTAAGGATTAAATAAACCTCTAAAGGGTTGATAAGCCATAATACCGGCATATCAAACCAAGGGGTTGTTATAGATGACGCGCCATATTTCCGTGACTTCGCGTCGGCAACGATCGGGCAGGTCGCTGAAGTTGCCGAGACGAAAACGCCAAGCGTTAATGGAAGACTTGCAGGCGATAATATAAGATGAATAAATTCAAAGAAAAATACATAGATAAAAAGATAAGAACCGAACAAACTGTGGGGTGGGGGGGGGGGGGTCAAATGAACAATTTTCAATCAAATGTGGAGAAAGAATTTTTTTTGGGGGGGGGGAATTTGTCAGTGTTTTCTTTTTCATATGTTTCGCTGTTTTTCTTTTTTTTTTTTTTTCTTGCTAACATAAAACAAAGAAAGAAAAAAAATGGGTTAGTGTTTAGGGCTCTCGTTCTTAGCGATAGCCAAGCTCTGCATTCAAACTGCCAATCTCTAACTGGAAGACTAGCAGACGATAATATAAAACGAATAAATTCTAAGAAAAAATACATAGATTAAAATCATTTGGGGGGGAGGGGGGTTGTGAAAATAATGTTGTTTTTTTTTTGGAGGAGGAGGGTTAAAATTTTGCCAATGTTTTTATAAGACTTCCGTCAGCGATCGGGCGCTTCCGCAACCTACTCGATCGTTGTCCATGTAAAGTCACGGAAATCAGACGCGTTATCTATAGCAGTATCCAAACCAATTTTACTTATAATCAATAAAAGTTTGCTTAATTATTTTTTTTTATTTTCATTTTTATATGTAGTTAAGTAATTGTCTTCGGCGAGACATATGGCCATCCCTGTAATACATCGGGACTTAAAACAAGAACAAATAAATCTGCCACTCAGCACCTTGTCTTCAACGTACCAAGTCAGACGTCTTGTCTAACTGAGCGGCGACGTGGCCTGTACTATTCGTAAGGAGGACAAAAGGTAATTTAAAATCAGAACCGGAGAGCGGGTCCTACATTTTTATAGTAATCGATACAAAAATGATAAAATAAAGCATACGAGGCGTCTTAGTACTTGATCTAAATTAGACTATTTTTTTATTTTTAGCCCCACACCCTAAATTTAAACAAAGGAGTGCAGAGTATGGTATCAGCAAGTGCAGATTCCATTGGATTTGTAGTGACGTCTAGAGAACCGGATGTTCACCCGATGACGTCAAAAAAAAAGTGTTTTAAAATGATTAGTATGCAGTTGGCTCCATGCAGCATTTTCAATAAATACAAAAATGTTCATATTTTAATCCAATCAAAAGTGTCTCCGCTTAAATACGAAGATGTGTTTCGCGAGCGAATGTGCATTTGTCAAGAATATAATAGGCGACAAAATTCAGAAGTTAAGCAAGAGGATTTTCTTGATTTATTATCAAAATTTGGACAATTATGTTGTATGGTTAACAGCTGAGGAATCGAAAACAAACAAAATATGCAACAAATAACTTTTACCAAGCGCAAGAAAATTTAATTTTCTATCGACCTGCATAGTTTTACAGTTCTGAAACTTTTTGTCAGCGTTTTTTTATTTCAGAATTTGTATCAGAGCCTCAAAGGCTTGTAAAAAAAAAATTTTTTTAAATA
The DNA here is from genome assembly GCA_963556195.1 of Sepiola atlantica. Lineage (NCBI taxonomy): Eukaryota > Metazoa > Mollusca > Cephalopoda > Sepiida > Sepiolidae > Sepiola > Sepiola atlantica. The sequence goes on along the minus strand of OY744521.1, from coordinate 27,520,879 downwards.
AAAAAATTTAAAAAATGGCTGACCACGTTAGGCCAAAAGCTTCAATATACTGCAACTTATTTTAAAATAAAGAAAAACTTTAAAACAGTTTCAGTGAGTTACAAATAAACAGATCGGTCGAAAATTACATTTCCATGCGTTTGGTGCCAGTAATTAGTTGTAATTTTTTTTAACTTCTCGGTTGTCATCTATGATGTGACAATGTGCTGGGGGCCTTACGAAGGAATTAGGGTAAGTAGATGTACTAGTGTTTATTTGGAAAAATGTACTGAAAGAGTCAGAAATTATAAATTCATTACAGTTGGAAAGGATTCAGAAATATAATACATATTGTTTTGTCTACGAGTTAAGCAAAACCGTCGAAAGCAGAAATTGCAGTTGTGACCCGAGTAAAAGTCAGTTAAGATCAGATATAACATGAGTGTCGAAAATATCTGCCAAGAGTAACCAGTACATGATATAATTCAGATGAAAACCAAACCGAGGCTAGATGTAGCCAACAGCCAATCAAAACAGGTATTGGCCATGACGTGCTGACGAAGCCAGGTAACGATACTCGATTCTAAAAAGTATTGCACAAAGCAAATTTATGAGTCAGTTGAGTTACAAGTTGAGAGCAGTTGAATTTAGTTGAGCTGAATAGACAGTCGGCCAGACTGAAGCGAACTCCAACCCCCTCCTTCTCGTTGCATGAGACAACTTCTAAAACTGAAATAGAAGTCGGTTTCATGTCGAAAGCCCATTGTAGCTGAAGGAAGTCATGAAACTAATAATAATATACCCAGCGTCCATGAAGCAGAGACAAAGCCTTGTTTGTACCTACTAAGAAAACTCCAATCCTATAAATAGAAAATAATATATTTTATTAGAAACACAAATCAAAAACTTGTGTTTTTTTTTAATGTTATATGGACTGTCTATTGATTTAACTTGTACTTTTTTTTTATTCTACATATAATACTAGGAGTGGGACGTAATGGGTGAAAATTTCAGATTCATGCGAGTAGTATTTTTGTGTGTTCATTTATACATAAATAACACTAAACAATCAAGCATTTTGAAATTTTTGCAAAATTCAGAAGGTGCAGGCCAAAAATAGCCGTTAGGGCTCCACAGGATTCAAAATCCATCATTTTTCGGTGAAAAAGTGGTTTCATGCGACATTGCAAGTCTTAAAATATCCTCAAAAGCTATGAATGGATATAGATGGTTAAATTTGATATGGTACTTTAATTTAGGACCATTTTCAGGCTGTGAAAGGGTTTTCATGAATGTAAAATAGCCAAAAACTAGTTGGCCTGCACCTGCTGAATTTTGCAAAATTTTCAAAATGTTTGATTGTTTAGTGTTATTTATGTATAAATGAACACAAAAAAATACTACTCGCATGAATCTGAAATTTTCATCCATTACGTCCCACCCCTAATAATACCTTCTTCCAGCTGATGTCTTCTGAGAAAGCAACAACATACATCATATTAGACAAATCACAGCGTGCGGGAAAGTTTAGTTTAGTTCATAGATGAAAAAGCACATCAATTTGCTGTCCCCGCCATGACCAACAACACCAACAGCGAGGACTGCATATCAACTCACAAAGATAGCAAAAGCCTGAACGGGTATACAATGGTGTCTGGGTTGATACAGAAGATGTCAATGTTTATAATAAGACATAAACGTTCAGGATCTCATCCGATGACGCCAATCTTCGATTGTTAGTTGAAAAACTGGCAGATATAGATGCAATCTTATATTGTTAAAGAAAAACTTTTAAAACACTTACAGAAGATTAAAATTATGCAGGTAGACAGAAAATTAAATGTTCTTGTGTTTGGTAACAGTTATTTGTTGTATATTTTGTTTGTTTTCGATTTCTCGCCTGTTAACTATACTACATATTTGTAATGTAAATTTTATAGCGAATAAATACAAGTAGAATTTTCGACTACCTGACACCAACACCTTGCTTGGCGTTCGCAGCTTCACCCACTAATCCGTCGGAGATACAAAGACTTCACCATCACACGTACACACCACCAGACGTCACTCCTTTAAAAAATATTTAAGTATCAATTTTTCCATCTAACCTTTTTTTACCACTCCTTATGTTGAAAGCTTTTATCATTAAGCTTTTTACACATACTTGCCACAGTCGCACATACATTTGACTAATTAAGCTCAGTTACATTTTGTAATAGACAGCCATGCTCACACGTTCCATCACACCTAAAATCAACAATGAAACTTATCACAAGGAATTCATCACAGAACATTTTTCTACTTGCAACCAAGTTTATATGTAAATTTTGTATCTTTGTATTTATATAAAACCTTGTTTATATCTGCTTTTTGTTTTCCCTTATTGTTTCTGTATTATAGCATTACAAGACCCCCCCCCCCCCGATTCTATCACGTTCACTTACCCTTAAGAAAGGGAAGTTTGTTTTTATGTCTGACTAAAAAATAGAAGTTGAAACATTACTGGTACAGTGTTGGTGAGTTATTTTATGACATATCATTTCTTTATGAGTTAATAATGCTGAATCCCTATTTACTTGACTCCCCACGAGGGCAAAGTTAGACACAAGGTCTTTTTTTATGTGGGGTATCCTGCCCCCCCCCCCCAAAAAAAACAGGGCAGTCTGGATGGGAAAAAAAAAATGGTTTCCGTCAAGAAAAACTCTTCCTCCTCCTACCAAAGACAGAACAGATACTACACTTTGATCCCAGCCCGAAGACTAAAGTGAATCATGATGCCAAATCTAGTTTAGTTGGTAACATTTTTATGCTATAAATTTTTAATATTTTCAAACATTTATTGATGTTGTAAATGTAATTCATATAATGGCGTGATTTTCAAATATTACCCCTTGATAATTTTTAGTCATTTGTCAGATCTTTAATTTTTCTATATCGATCCACTGCTTATAGGAAGAATATTATAGCATCTACTTTTCAAACAATTTTCATACTGCTTCTGCTATTGAGTGGTTGTTTTACGGCATATCAACCCTTTGTTGAATTTGTAAAAGTAGCCATGGTACTGATGACTTTAAATGGACGGTTTTACAAAATAAAAATCGGTTTTTCGGTGTCACTTGTATACCAAAAGGCACACCCTCTATTATTTTTTTTTCAAAACCGAAACTGTTCGGTATAGTGCTATTACAGTGGCCATATCCAAGGTAACATGGTGAAAGAAGTCTTTCATATTTTAATCAAATTAAATTTTAGCAACATTTGTTGAAAGATTTAGCAAAAATATGATAGAAACATTTAATAATTTTTTAATTTTCTTTTAAGAATAAAAAATAAATCTCTGAAATATACTTACATTTTAGCATAGAATATTTTCAAATGAGAGGAAAAAAAGGAAATAGAAAATGACATCAAATGTCGTAAGAAATGTATCTATTTTATTCGAAGAGCACTGGTGATTAATCTCTCGCTCATTCTCTCTCTTCCAATCTGGAGCATGTGGTGCAATAGGGGGGGGGGGGGGGAAGAAAACCAAGCTTCTCTCCTTCCATCACCAACGCCTAGATTCTTGTTTTGCCCCAGTCAAAATCAATGGCTATCTCATTGAGGAAGTCTCTTGCTTTCATAAGCTCCTAGGATTGACTTTCACTCCCAGATCTAAAATGCTGCTAAGGTTGCTGGAAAAATGGTTGACCAATTCTACCACTCCAGAAAGTATCTGACTCCTGATGCGATCTTCTACCTATATAAAGTCAGATACATCCTAATGTGGACTACTGCTGCCACATTTGTGAAGGCGGCACTCCGAACACCTTTCGTTGCCTAGACAGAGTTCAAAATTGACTCTGAAATCTAGAGAGAGATGATTTCTTCTATTTCTTACAGGCCCTTTCTCACAGAAGACGCGTCTCAACTTTTTCGTTATTTCAACGGAAGATACTCGACTGAGCCCCAATCTCTGGTTCCTCCTTTTAAAAGAACATCTGTTCGTTACAGCCCCTTTCTCATGAAAGAGATGTTGCTAGTCTCTTTCTACTCTATCGTTATTTCAATGGAAGATACTCGACTGAGCTCCAATCTCTGATTCCTCCTTTTAAAAGATTCTCAGAAAGAACATCTGTTCATTACAGCCTCTTTCTCATGAAAGATGTTGCTAGTCTCTTTCTACTCTATCGTTATTTCAATGGAAGATACTCGACTGAGCTCCAATCTCTGATTCCTCCTTTTAAAAGATTCTCAGAACGAACATCTGTTCATTACAGCCTCTTTCTCATGAAAGAGACGTTGCTAGTCTCTTTCTACTCTATAGTTATTTCCACGGAAGGTGCTCGACTGAGCTCCAATCTCTGGTTCCTCCTTGTAAGACATTCACAGCAAGAACTTTTTTTTTCTACCACAAAAAAAAAAAAAAAAAAAAAAACTCCTTCCGTGTGCCTAGCGAATAGAGCTTCACAAGGCTTCTCATCTATGAAACACATTGCCACAGGACTGATTCCCTGCAGATTACAATATGGTTGCCTTTAAATCCAATGTCAACAGATTCCTGTCATGAACTGTCCCTTCAAGTATTCGAACTTAGTTCATTCCACCACTCATTCTCAATCCTCTCATAAGGTTCTTCATCTCTCAACTAACACTTATTCCATCCCATTAACCTGGAGTGGCGTTTGGCCGTGATAAGTGATGACCCATTTAGTTAAAACAATAAAAATAAATTCAAAATTGTAAAAGAAATTTGAAGACATTTCAACCGGAGCCCAATGCAGATATATTTTCAAAGAAAAGATAGATGAAAAGAATTTCACAAGAATATAACAAGTTTATTTCTTGCAACATTTACTCAGAAATAAAATGAACATATTTAAACACACATTGCATTTTAAACAGCAATACATAAACACTCCATTCAAATAATAAAAAATTAAAGTAACGTGTAAAAGTAAGAGTGTCCGACAGATGTGCATTAACTAAAGTTAAATTTTATGGGATTCTTTTATTATTTAAAACATGAAGAGAAGTTTCATTTTTATTTTTTTAACAACACTAGTGCCATAAACTGTCATTTTTGGACAGCTATAAAATTGTTTGGTAATATCTTCATGTAGGTGAAAACCCTATGAGTATTACTATAGCCTTAACGTTTATAGCGATGACATATTCACATATCTTTTCCCACACATGGTCACCATTTTGCATGTTGTGTTATTGTGAATAGCACACATGGATGTTGGAAGAAAACAAGCCGCGCGTGAGTGGTCCTCCTCTGTATGTGGCGAGTGTAAAATGCAATGAATTTGGGCAATTTGGAGCATTTTTGACCCCCTGGGGGCACGAACCAGAATTTTCTGAGGTCAAAGATGCTCATTTTATATCCAGAACAATTGTCTCCACATTTTGGCCAAGTTTCAGAAAAATTGAATGGATGGATCAAACGTTATGGGAGAAAAAGGTCATTTTTTGCCATTTTGGGGGCTTTTGATCCCCTGGGGGGCTAACCAGATTTTTTTTCAAAAATCGGAGAATGTCACTCTCTAACCTGACCAAAGTTGCAACTTCATGCAAAATTTTAGAGAAATTCAATGGATGGGTGCGGAGATAAATCCAGACGGACGGACATGCCTCAAAACATAAGTCTCCCGATTTTATAAATCGGGGGACCAAAAAAAGAACAATAGTGAAGAAACAGTAGGATTTAAATATGTATATATCAATTCAGGGATAAACAGTTTATGGAAGACAAACATAAAAGGAGGATAAGAAACACGTAATGTTGTGCACAATATAATATGCAAGGGGAGAACAACAGACAATAGTACTAAAGTCCCAATTACAATTAGAAAGAACACATACTGCCGGGGTCAGTGATAGAGGACTAAGGATAAGTAAATGTTACTTACTTTGTGTTTGTGTTCTGGGAATCTATACGACTGCTACTAAGAAGACACAGCGTCAGAATTTGTAAAGACTATGCAAAGATAGAAAGTCAGTCGGACTATGTCCGACAGCTTTGAACAACAGGCCAGAAAGATATCAACATCTTGTCCTAAATTCCGCACATGAAGAACGAGTATTCTTAACTTCTGAACTGGAGAGGACATTCTCTAATGTTTGTCAGAAAAAAAACTCAAGGGAGATAATTCATAATTCTGAGCCAACATAAGGGTTCTTATAAGTTAATGACAGGAAAATCATGATTTATATATTTATTGTCATCATGTTACGTATTGTTTCTATTTTTAAAGTGTGTTTGATTTATTCAATAAAAAAATAAAAACAGCTAATGTTAAAAAAGGGAAAGGTAGTGTGAAAAATATGGATCAGATAATGTTAAGTATTGTTTTTAAATTAATAATTTTAAAATAAAAATATGGGACCAAGACTACAATAAGGACCCCAGTTCAGTAACACAACACGTGGAACATATTCCGGAAGTCACCGGCGTCTTGCGGTTGACCTCGCAATACACGTGGTCGCTATTTACTTGTAAATAAACCTTTTTTTTTCTTTTAACATGTTAATATTTATTTTAAAGACAGAGGGTGCATAAATAAAACAAATAAAATATTAACATGTTTTCTTTTAAAATATGTTTTGTCACATGTTTTTGTGTCACTATTTACTTGCCTCCCCACGAGGGCAGAAATGGGTGGTATGAAATATTTATCGCCGGACTTAAGTAATATTCCGTTTTGTAGGGAAAAATCAAGCTTCCCAAAAAGGGGCACTCTGAATCTTACCTCAGTTTAGAAGGATTTTTCCATACTACACTTTGTTCCTAGCCCGAGGAGGCAAAACGGAAGATTACGCAAGTTATTTTAATAAATAAACAAAATATATACGCTTTTTTAAAAATCGGCTGACTTGTAATCTTTCGTTTTGCCTCCCCCATGAGGGCGGAGTTAGACTTCAAAAATCAGTTTCTAAACAGAAGCAATTTAAAGTTTATGAAGTTTTTGTCCTTTTTTTTCTGTAAGCAACAAATGAAATAAGATTTAACAAATGCATAATTTTATTTACAAATCTTTTTATAACTTATTTCTTATTAAAAAACAAAACTTCACTATTTACTCGCCTCCCTACAAGGGCAAAGATAGACACAAGGTAGGTTTTTAATGTAGGGAACAAAACATTGAAACAAAATACAGTTAAATAAATGGATATTGTGCAGAGATGGTGTCGCACAATTTATAAAAGGTGTTTTCTTGGTAGTGTTGCGAGGTCAACCGGAAGACACCGGTGACTTCCGGAATATGTTCCGTGTGTTGTGCTACTGAACTGGGGTCCTTATTGTAGTCTTGGTCCAAAATATGTAACATAATAAATTCATAAATCATGATTTTATTAAAAAATAGGTTGTTTTGAACAATTGCCCAAAGTCCAATGACATATTCAGACACCTGTCATCATCATATTCGGTTTAATGTCAGTTTTACATGCTGGCATGAATTGGACGTCTTTAAGAAATTGATTTCCAAACTAACCTATCTCTGACCAGGTCTTTATTTATCCCTCTTCCAGCATGTCCATTTTTATCACTTTCTGATTACACCTGTAAACTAAGAAATTACCCGATGTTTTCGCTAACAAATGTTTTGTCCAAAGACAAATTGATTTATTGACCTTCATGCTGGGATCAAAGTATGGTATCTGTTCTGGCATCGATCATTTTTGCATGTTGTATATTTGCCCTTATTTCTTCTGTATTCAACTAACATTGAGGGTGAGATATCTCGACAAGGCTCTCCACACATAAATATTTGTTTTGGGGCTATTTAAAATGGCCAAAAAAATCAAACAGATTACTGCAAGCTTGAAAAGAAGTCCGTCATCAAATTGTCGATGGTCGAGAAGTGTAAACCATGCGAAATTTACATAAGGATGTGTGATGCATAAGGAAATGCATGTTTTAGCTATAAAAAGAAAGCTTGCAAATGACCTAATTTGAAAAACAAACGAATAGGCTTCAGTCTTTTATCAGGACAATGCAAGGTCTTATATTGCAGCCTATCTGGCATAATGGTTAGAGTGATTGCTAATGGGCCGGGAGGCCAGAGTTCAATCTTTAGTTGAGTCAAACCAAAGACTTAAAAATGGTGTTGCGAATATCAAACATGTACCAGTTTCCAGGAATTTCGCGTTGGCAGCGTTCGGGCATGCCAAGAAGAATGTTGACAGACGATAACTTCGATATGTTGCTGAGTCGTATTTTTCACTTTTATTTTCAAGAAAGATAGCAAATAACAAAAAAAAAAACGAACAAAACATAGCAAAATCACTGTTTACAAATAATTGTTATTTTTTTTCTCTTTTTAACAAAACAATGCTAAACAACTTAAATACATTTTTTTTTTTGCATTTTTTTTTGTATTCAGTCAACTGGTTAAAAAGTAGTTTTTCTTATGTTTCTTAAGAAACATAAGAAAAACTACTACCTGAAAAAGAATTTTTTATTTTGGGGAGGCTTTTTTGACATTGGCTTTTTTAATCAGTCGGGTTAGGGCCAGGTTACGGTTAAACAGAGACTTGTCTATCTAAACCGTATGCCCTGGGCCTCCGATCTGACATTCTTCCAATCGGTCTGCATGTTTTTCCAATTGGTCTGCATGTTTGGTGATCCCATGCCGCATTCCTTCCATGTCGTCTGATTGGCTAATCGCCTCGGCATCTCTCGGGCGTTTACGTAACATGCCCGAATGCTGCCGACGCAAAGTTCCCGGAAACTGGTACATATTCGATATCAGTACTTAAATGGTACTTGATGCCCCCTTGTTAAACATTCAGCATCATAAGGTAAAGATCAAGGGTAAGTGGGGTAATTCTGAGAAAGGAGTGGCACTTTCCCCTACACCTAGATGTAGTAGCTTATTAAAAGGGAACCTTCGAGTCGCCCTTGATTACGGTCGATCATTTTATTTATTTATACAGGGTGGGCCAAAATAAGGGTCCTATCTTTAAATTTGAATAACTTGAATTTGAATAACTTCCACAAAATAAAAGTTAAACTCACCAAACTTTATGTGTGTGTAGACTGACCCTTCCGAGATTTTTTGAAATAAACAAAACAAATTTTAGCCGAAAAACACTTCTAAAAACTTACAAAAACTAAAGTATTGTTTTTTACATTGTTTTGAGTTTTTTAAGCAAAAATAATGTTTTCTAAATGAGGGTACGTTCCTTAGGGCTAATTCGGCTCATGCTTGCTTCGGAAGGGGTCCTGTACTTATTCTAAAAAAAAATCAAAAAAAAATCAATAAATAAAAAAGTTATGAATTTTTAAAAATAGGACCCTTATTTTTGCCCACCCTGTATATATATTTTTATATTTATTCATTAATATATATTTTTATATCTATTTATTAATATATTTTTTCTTTATTTATTTATTCATTTATTTATATATATATTTTTATATTTATTTATTAATATATTTTTTCTTTATTTATTTATATATATTTATATATATATATATTTATTTATATATAATTTTTAATTTATTTATATATATATTTTTTTTATTAATTTATTTATATATTTTTTATATATATTTTGTTATATATATATTTTTTTATTTATTTATATATATTTTTTTATATATATATATTTTTATTTATTTATATATATTTTTTTATATATATATATTTTTATTTATTTATATATATTTTTTTATATATATATATTTTTATTTATTTATATATTTTTTTTTATTTATTTATATATTTTATATATATATATTTTTTATTTATTTATTTAATATATAAAATAATTTTTTTTTTATTTATTTATATATATATTATTTTTTTATATATATATATTTTTATATATATATTATTTTTTTATATATATATTTTTTATTTATTTATTTAATATATAAAATAAATTTTTTTTTTAATTTAAGTTATTTATATATATATTATTTATTTATACTGCAGCAAGAAGAGTAGAAATAGCCAGTTTGTTAGGGAATAACTGTCATACCGTCTTGACAGTTCAGATCTTGCCAGCTCCCTCTTATTTTCCACTTGAATCAAGTTTTATCATCAACATATCTGTACACTTGCTATTTTTCACCCATAGATGCGGGGGGGGGGGGGGAGGTTCATACCTTTCCCAACAGTATCAGTGCATAAATGACCACAATAGATCTGATGGGGTATCATCATCATCATATTCAGTTAAATATCAAATAATTCAGTGTATACAATTAATTAAACACAAGTTGCCATTTTACTCATAGTTGAGGAGAAATAAAGGTTTCATATTTTTCTCAAGACATTAATGCCTAACACGATAGCTGCAACGGGGTTCCGGCATAATCATCGCCACCATATTCAGTTTAACGGCTGCTTTATATGCTGCCATGTGTCAGCCGTCTTTTCGAAATTGACTTCAAAAGAAACGATTTGAACTCGGCAAAATAGATTTCATAAGCTGCTAGGGTACACCCCCCCCCCTTAGAGTACGCCCCCCCCCCCCCCCGTTTAGACATTAAATAACCCAAAGAGATGACACTCCACCTAGCATGATGGAATATAAATCAACTGACTTTTACATGATAGATAAAGTCCCCTTCATAAAATTGTATGGATAGACACGGCTAATAAGCAACTCACTATTTCTCCAGGTGTGTAAAACTTTTTCGACTAAATATTTAATTATAGTGTGGCTTCACAACGATCTAAAAAAAAAAAAAAAAAAAAGAAAGAAAAATTAAGGTCAATTCATAAAAGTCTAGATTGATTTCACATTTTCAATTAGAACCGGCAATTATTTTTGATCTGAGAAAAGTATTTCATGTTAACATCTTCAAAGATTTACACCTAATAATGTATTGTCTTTCCACCCCTACCCCACTCTAAGAATACATAACCATAGCCAAATCTAATTAGTTTGTCCACACGTCTCTTATTCACACTTATGTCTCCATCTGATACAGACGTCAGATTGACTTGGTTTGCTGGTTTCATTTCATGGTGGTTATTTAATGTCAAATTCAGTCATTTAAGCAAAAGTTTTATGCTTAAAATTCCTGATATCTTCAAATATTTTTTTAGATTAATCAATTTTGTAGGCATTTATTTTGTAAGTAAATAGTCTGCAAACGATTACGGAAATACCTAGCAGCAAAATCACACCCCTTCACTGTAGATGTTCCTAGATGCCGGAAGATTTTTTTACTCTGATAGCTTCTTTCCTCAGACAGCTTGCCTTTGAAATCCCCTCCCTGCTGACTGTTTCCCCCGACCGTACCAACATGCAGAAATTTAAATACAATGTAAAAAAAACGTCTTGCTGCCCAACTTCCCACCCAGGTTGCCCCCTATCAGTTTTTCCTCACACCTCAGTGACAATATGCCTTCTTTAGAGTAAATAAACCATAGATAGAACCCAAACAGGTACTACCACTACATTTGTTGATGTCATATCAAATTAATTCGCCATGTTTTTGTTTTTTTAAATACTTAAAAGAGTTCTTCTATTTAATTATCGTTTGTTCAATAATTCTGTATTTGAGCGTCTGATTAAAAACAGTAAACATTAAACTTTTTCTACCCAACAAAAAAGTTTAATTTATAAATATGTTGATATTTATTAGTGTATACTCCGCTCCTTGAGCGGTGTTGGTACACTACCCGGGTAGATCAATTTACATCTTTACCCAACTTCAACTGCTTTATAGCTAGTAGGAAGACAAATATTTGTGAAATTTTGTGGAGAAAAAAAATATGCTACTTTGTATTTGCATGAGAGAGTAAGTAACTATGATGAATGTATTTACGTAGTTTTTTAAGCAAAAATAATTCATTTTGAACTAATGCTAATCACCTTTTTACGATTACCCCCCTAAGAAGTCACTTAGTGTTTTTTTTTTTAAATATTTATGTAATGTGTTTTGTTATTATGTTATGTTAATTCCTTTAAATTTATAGAACATGTATCCAGTTAACCAAAAATTCTTTGGAATTTGGGATATTCGGACTACTGTTCTCATCTTGGGTGTTTTTATCACAACGTTTCGACCGCTGTAACCTCCGACCTTCTTCAGGTATACTTTGTCGAACTCAGGAATCTTTCTGTCAAACTCAGGAATCTTTCTGTCAAACTCAGGAATCTTTCTGTCGAACTCGGGAATCTGGACGGAATTGACATTGTAAAAACTATTGGCTTAGTAATGCACACATGCGACTGGGGGATCCTTGTGAATTTAATATTACCTAGAAACTCCCTCTTTTGGTGGAAGCCAGCTTAACCCGCCTCAGGTGAATGCGGTACAGGTATTATGCCCATTTCTTTTTTGTCAACGAATCATGTTTCTATTTGCGTACGAACAGAAACACTCAAAAATACTAACTTCTTAATTATAGACAATAAAAATATATAAATTCAAACAATGCTGATTATAATTTTCCCCCAAAAAAAAGAAAAAGGAGGGGAAGAGGCAAATTTATGCAAATATTACTGCTTATTATAATGAAATTAAACTAGAGGCAGGCTCAATGACAAAATTGTAGATTCCGGAAATGTTAACAAATTTCCATCGTTTTTATATCAGGATTAATTTTTTTCTAAGCTCATAACGTTAGTAGTTTAAGCTATATATTTTTGGTCCCCTGATTTATAAAATCGGGGGACTTATGTTTTGAGGCATGTCTGTCCGTCTGTCTGTCTGGATTTTTCTCCGCAACCATCCATTGAATTTCTTTGAAATTTTGCATGAAGTTGTAACTTTGGTCAAGTTAGAAAGTGACATTCTCCGATTTTTTTTTTAAATCTGGTTAGCCCCCCAGGGGGGTCAAAAGGCCCCGAAATGGCAAAAAATGACATTTTTTGCCCCATAACTTTTCATCCATCTATTCAATTTCTCTGAAACTTGGCCAAAATGTGGAGGCAATTGTTCTTAATAGAAAATAAGTAGTGCTGACCTTGGAAAAAATCTGGTTCGTGCCCCCCAGGGGGTCAAAAGCCCCAAAACGGGCAAAACATGACCCTTTTCTCCCATAACGTTTGATCCATCCATTCAATTTTTTTTAAACTTGGCCAAAATGTAGAGGCAATTGTTCTGGATATAAAATGAGCATCCTTGACCTCAGAAAAATTCTGGTTCGCACCCCTAGGTCAAAAATGCCTCAAATTGGCCAAATTTATTACATTTTACACTCGCCACATTGAGTCACATACAGAGGGGGACAACGCACGCGCGGCTTGTTTTTATCATAGCGTAATTTCTTTGCTTACTTTGAAGCATTTCTCTTGCACTTGTAGTTGGAACCGTGGCACAGGTGAGATAGACAAGGCGCAGTAATTGTCTACTGTACCAAAACTCGTGCTTGCAAATAAAAACCAATGAAGAGGCATGATGAAATGTGACAACAACAAAAAGGAGTCAAACTTGTGTATAAAAATAATAAAGTTTTTTTGTTTTTTTTATTATTTGGGGGAAATAAATAAGTTTCTTTGTTTGTGTTTTATAACTTGGTGAATTGTTAGAAGCAGACGCTATCACCTGCCGCCTGGAATCACTAAGGGAGTAAGCTGTACTGCCACTGTTACCATCATCACTGAGTCGGTGTTGACATTGCGGGCAGGACAGAGCTGCTGCTTTTGTTAAGTGCAGGATTGGAAGCTGCTGCTTGTCGTAGTTGTTGCTGATAGCAGCCAGACAACTACTGCTGCTGCTCCTTGTGTCACATGACACCGACGGTTTGGAGCCCAAACACGAATTGTTTCTAGTGTTAAAGAAAGCAGGTATCTTTATACTGATCGATCAGCAGCTGCTGCTGATAACAGTGTCTTGAAGTTACTTGATTGGTCAGCAGAAAGGAAGATGTGCAAAGGGGGATTAAATTATGTTTATCTCTGCCAAATATGCATGAAGGGTTACTTTCGTTTTTTGTTTCTAAGAGTGCAACAGCGCACAACACACTCATTAAACAGCCTAAGTGTCTCCTCATTATGAACTCATCCTGGAACAGATTCTTCAGCTATTAATAAAAGTTAATACTACATTTTTGTTTCGGAAGTTTTGAGATAAGGGTTGATAATTTGTAGAATTTAGTATATTCGGAATACGGTTCTCAAAGTTGAAATTTCAATCCTCAGTGCGAGCGATACGAAGAATTGCGAATTACTGAACACTTCTTCCCAGTCATGGCAGATGGAACGAGAGCATCCTACCCCCGTGGATTTAATAAAGGGTTCTGTTCGAAATTCCGTCCAGATTCCCAAGTTCGACAAAAGAAGAAGGTCGGAGGTTACATCAGCTGAAACGTTGTGATAAAAACACCCAAGATGAGAACAGTAGTCCGAATATACCAAATTCTACAAAAGACTACATTTAGTAAAACTCTATGAAAAGAAGGTGGCATTTTTATGATTATATTTACAATCTCTTACCATGAGCTTTACTGAACATAGTTGTAATGATAAACAGGAACAGCAGTAGACTTGGGAAAGCTTTATTATATTGATTTGCATAAATAATACAAAATGTGGCACAAGGCCTAAAAAGAAGGTGGATGCAAAGACGGTCTAATATAACTTAAACTAACTAACCTAACTAGTATCATTTACCAAAAGAACTGCATAATGTATATATAGGTTATAAGCAGGTTAAATCTGAATCCCCACCATCTTTGTTCTTGCGAAGCAACTTCATGATCCCACTGGTAAAATACTTGAGAAAGCTTTATTCAGCATACAGCGTCGACACTTTGATAGTTCCGTATTTATAACATTAGTAGAAACAGAAAAGTTCTCCAAAGGGGAGATAATCTAAATATGGGAAGCTACTCTTAATTACTTATTGCAATATTATTAACTTATTAATAAATGAAGGTATACAATTAGAAATGTGAAGTTGATAATCTTTGATGTTCGCTTATTCAACATTTCCCAGTTTATATACAACTAGCGAGACCCTTGTCCCAGTGTTGCCCAGGAAAATTGAGGAACCAAGAAACTCCTGCTTCCACTCATTAAACCCATATAAGTAATTTTAGTTGATGTTGTTTTAGGGTTAATTAAAAGTTTATTTTATCTATTTCTTTTCCATTTACATTATTTTATAATAGTAAACTTTCAAATAAAATAACTGGTGAGAAGATGAAAAATTAATTTAAGATGCTAAAAACGTACACATTTTCAGCAATGATGAAAACATTGAATTTAGATTACTATCTTATGTGAATATTGTGTTATTTAATCATTAATTTTATGAATAATAATGAACATTCCAACGTTCATTTTATTTCATTAATAATAATGAACATTTCAACATTCATTTTATTTCATAAATAATAATGAACATTTCAATGTTCATTTTATTTCAGTAATAATAATGAACATTTCAACGTTCATTTTATTTCAGTAATAATAATGAACATTTCAACGTTCATTTTATTTCAGTAATAATAATGCACATTTCAACGTTCATTTTATTTCATTAATAATAATTAACATTTCAACGTTCATTTTATTTCAGTAATAATAATTAACATTTCAACGTTCATTTTATTTCATTAATAATAATGAACATTTATACGTTCATTTTATTTCATTAATAATAATGAATATTTCACTGTTCATTTTATTTCATTAATAATAATGAACATTTCAACATTCATTTTATTTCATTAATAATAACGAACATCTCAACGTAAACGTACATACGTATGTAGGGCAAAAAGTAAGAGGGGGAGGGTAAATACCAGTTTCAATCCACAAACATTAAAATGAATTTACTATTTCATCTGAGTATTTCTTTAGCATAAATAAATTTTCTAGGTAAGATTTTTAAAAAAGTTTGTTATATATTTTTTTTATGTGTTAGTCACATAAGAATCATCTTAGACTCTGAAAGTGTAGATGCACTCACCTTTCCATTAATTTCGCCCAAAGAAAAGAAAATATTTACATTAATTAATATTAGAGAGATAGGATGTGTATGTATTTATTACTGAAATAATCGGCCACAGTCTGAATTGAACCATCAACCTTCATATTACTATTGATTGAAGAAAAACATTTATAATTAGAAAGAAAGAATGCGTACGTATTTATTAGCATTGAACGAATAAAAAATAAAATTAGAAATGTTCTATGAAATCGGTTTTCTCACGATAGCATTAGTCAGACCAAACCACCCCTGAACCCCATATAAGTATTTTTAGTTAATGTTGTTTAAAGAGTAATGAAGAGTTTATTTTATCTTTCTGTATTCACTTAATATTATTTGATAATATTAAAGATTAAAATACAACTAGTTAGAAGCTGGAAAGATAATTTAGGATGCTGAAAATGTACAGGGTGTTTAAGACATATTTGATTAATTGGTTTATATTCTTTCATTTAAGAACTGTGGCGAAGTGCAACAGATAGCTGTTTATCTGGACTATTGGTGGGTTTAGGTTAGGGTTAGATAGTTGTTCATGTGTACTATTAGTGGGTTAGATGTTAGATTGCTGTTCATGTGTACTATTAGTGGATTAGGTTAGGGTGAGATAGCTGTTCATGTGTACTATTGGTGGGTTTAGGTTAGGGTTAGCTGTTCATGTGTACTATTATTTGGTTAGGGTTAGGTTAGGGTTAGGTAGCTGTTCATGTGTACTATTAGTGGGTTAGAGTTAAGTTAGGGTTAGGTAGCTGTTCATGTGTACTATTAGTGGGTTAGGGTTAAGTTAGGGTTAGGTAGCTGTTCATGTGTACTATTAGTGGGTTAGGGTTAAGTTAGGGTTAGGTAGCTGTTCATGTTCACTATTAGTGGGTTTAGATTAGGTTAGGGTTAGCTGTTCATGTGTACTTTTAATGGGTTAGAGTTAGGTTAGGGTTAGATAGCTCTTCATGTGTACTATTTGTGGGTTAGGGGTAGGGTATGATATCTCTTCATGTGTACTATTGGTGGGTTTGAGGTAGGGTTAGATAGCTGTTCATATGTACAATTAGTGTGTTAGGGTTAGGTTTGAGTTAGATAGCTGTTCATGTGTACTATTAGTGGGTTCGAAGTAGGGTAGATAGCTGTTCATGGGTACTATTAGTTTGTAAGGGTTAGGTTTTGGTTAAGTAGCTGCTCATGTGTACTATTAGTGGGTTAGAGTTAGGTTAGGGTTTGATAGCTCTTCATGTGTACTATTGGTGGGTTAGGGGTAGGGTTCGATAGCTGTTCATTTCAACGTTCATTTTTTTCATTAATAATAATGAACATTTCAACGTTCATTTTATTTCATTAATAATAATGAACATTTCAACGTTCATTTTTTTTCATTAATAATAATGAACATTTCAACGTTCATTTTTTTTCATTAATAATAATGAACATTTCAACGTTCATTTTTTTTCATTAATAATAATGAACATTTCAACGTTCATTTTATTTCAGTAATAATAATGACCATTTCAGCGTTCATTTTATTTCATTAATAATAATGAACATTTCAACGTTCATTTTTTTTCATTAATAATAATGAACATTTCAACGTTCATTTTATTTCATTAATAATAATGAACATTTCAACGTTCATTTTTTTTCATTAATAATAATGAACATTTCAACGTTCATTTTTTTCATTAATAATAATGAACATTTCAACGTTCATTTTATTTCATTAATAATAATGAACATTTCAACGTTCATTTTTTTTCATTAATAATAATGAACATTTCAACGTTCATTTTTTTTCATTAATAATAATGAACATTTCAACGTTCATTTTTTTTCATTAATAATAATGAACATTTCAACGTTCATTTTATTTCAGTAATAATAATGACCATTTCAGCGTTCATTTTATTTCATTAATAATAATGAACATTTCAACGTTCATTTTTTTTCATTAATAATAATGAACATTTCAACGTTCATTTTATTTCAGTAATAATAATGACCATTTCAGCGTTCATTTTATTTCATTAATAATAATGAACATTTCAACGTTCATTTTTTTTCATTAATAATAATGAACATTTCAACGTTCATTTTATTTCATTAATAATAATGAACATTTCAACGTTCATTTTTTTTCATAAATAATAATGAACATTTCAACGTTCATTTTTTTTCATTAATAATAATGAACATTTCAGCGTTCATTTTATTTCATTAATGATAATGAACATTCCAACGTTCATTTTATTTCAGTAATAATAATGAACATTCCAACGTTTATTTTATTTCAGTAATAATAATAGTTATCTATTTTTTTTAATGGAGAGACCTCATTTTTTCCTTTTATGTGATTGACCATATTTGATTTGATGGTATCACTTTGAACAATGCTATTCATACGTTTTCAAAATTATACTTTCAATTTAAACATAAAACTTAATTTTATGAGAAGCCTTTTATGCCAGACCTTGTCAACGGCTTTGGATATCAAGGGCTACCGCCCTAGCTTCACCTGCCTTGTCCAGTGTATGATATATGCGTTCAGAGATGACCATTAGGATATCCGCAGAAGATCGTGCTTGCCTAAATCTATACTGATAGTCAGAAAGAAGGTTAGCATTAACACGGTGACGAACTATCGCTAGATTGATTAGAGATTCAAAGATTTTAGTGACGAGCGGGAGTAGACTGATTTGGCGATAATTCTGAGGGTCAGTGCTTTCACCGGAATTCTTGAAGATTGGTACCACAGAGACAATTTTCCAGCTATCAGGAAAGCAAGATTCAGCAGAGCATTTCTTTATTACTATTACTGGTATAAGATCAGGCCCACATGATTTGGAGGTGTCACGGTTTTTTATGATGTTTCAGACGTGAGATGGAGTGATGGCCATATCATCAAGTGCAGCTTCAGTTCGTAATGGGAAATTTGGGAGGGAGTGGTTTGCGGAGTCCAAAGTGGAGTTTAAGGTGAAACCATTATTTTTTTTTTTAAATATTTTAAGTATTAGTTTGGTTGTTTGGTTTACAGCATATCGATCCTTTTCAAAGTTATTTAATGCTGAATTCAGTCACTTTGGTAAATATTGTAATGCTTAAAGTTCTTATATCGTTGAAGATTAATGAAAAAACGAATGGCATACTTTCTCCGAAGCGTTTCGCCACATGATTGAGGACAGAACTTTCTATCGAAGGGGTGGTTATTCTGTCGTGTCAACACGTGTGGATTAGCAGGTTATACCAAAGTACTCGCTAAAGGAATCTTTCAGGCTATATTTTGTTTTTGCAGAGATGTTTCACCTTCCTCCCACATACAGCACCTGTTATTCCCAAACGGTCACCTAATTGGTACTGGCCAGATATATATGCCTATATATCTTTGAAGATGGATTGTCTGTAAACGATAGATTCTATTTAACCTATTAATGGAATCCTGACAAGTACTATTAACTTAACAGTAATGGCAACTAATGGGTACACTCCACGTTCTCCAAAGCTCCCAGATTGGGGCCCTGTGGTCAATCCGTGAAGACAAATATATAAAAAAAATCTGGTGGCAAACCACAGTGGTTAATCTTTTTCAACATCCAATTCTTTGTACTTCAGTCTCCTCTTTCAGCCTCACTCTGCTCTCCCTACCGCTCTCTAGCTCAATGAACAGAGTACCGTTTATATACTACGTTTTGCCCCACCTATGCAAATTGACTGTCAACCAGAGCCATCTAGCTTTCAAATTCTCCAAACAGCCAATTTGCAAAGGGGGACAACTCAAACCACACTTTCTGGATCCATTCCTGGCTGGGTAACTTTGCTAACCACAGGCCCTCATCAATAGTAGTAGTTTAACGTCATACTCAAGATATTTCCAGGCAGAAATAAATCTAAGATCTCATTAAAATACTTTTGTTAATCTTTTGTAAACACATTCAAATAAATATAAAAACACATTAGTTTTTTTTTATGTCGATAATTTAGCGGCCATTTTAACTCTTTTTCTTGTCTGCTGATAATGATTATAAAATTAAAGTAATTTTTCTCTTTGATCATTGTTATTTTGTTCAAACTTCTCAACTTTGTCAGAAATTTGAATTTATAAGTGTTATTTCTATCATTTTGGTGTCTATTCTCTTCAATCTACTGTGGCAAAGGTAAATAATAAACTTAGATATTTCAATGTTTATATTTGTAGTTGTATGGAAATGGAAGAAGCGAAAATTTTAAAATGCTAATTGCCAACAAACGGACACAGGAAACATAGTATCACGTTCGAGTGACCATAAAATGGCACACAAAACAAAAACCCATAAAAATCTAATTAAATTAACTGGATTTCAATGTTGGCCCAAATATTATTTCTCCATAAGAATTGTCTTGCATGCAAAAAGAGATTGAATCATTAAACTTAATCGGACGATTCCATTTCTATAACCATCTAGCTTTCACTGTCATCTGATATTCAGCAGTTTCAAGTTGAATAAGCCACTGTACTGAATATATTTAAAAAATAAATCGCATTGTCCTTAGAATGAAGAAACTTGATACAAATGTATTTAATCAAAGAAAAAAAATGTTAAAAATAACTATAAATTATGTTTGTAAAGAATAAAATACAACTAATAATGAAATCTCACAACCTTCAAATTGTCGAGTTGAAATTGAATAAAATCTAAAGTTTCAAATTACCATAGTTAAAGGAATAGACAACATTTGTTTGCAATGCTGAGTACTAAATTATTAATTTAAAAAATATATTAATTGAAATGCATCACTTCTGTCGGAGTCATCATATTCAGCATCATATTTGGTTTAATGTCTCTTCTTAGATGCTGGCAGTTTCAAAACTAACCTATCTCTGGCCAAGTTTTGATCCCTCTTTCTATCGAATCCATCCCTATCACTTTCTCCCATGTCAAGTCGGCCATTTTATTCTTTTGTTAAATTGTAAAATAAAAACAAAGCAAAACAAAGTGACTAAGTAGACGAGTCAGTGAGTTCCTCCCCCCCCCCCCCCCGTAACTTTTTACAAATATTTGTTTTTATTGTTGATAAAGGCTTAGAATTTGGGGTGAAAAGAGTATTTCTGGTCAAGTAATTCTAGAGCAGGGGCGGGCAACCTTTTCAGAGTGAGGGCCAGATGAGACGTTTGGAAGGAGATCGCAGGCCGGAGTGAAAAACGAAATCTCAGAATTACTATATTACAATGTTTAAATTGAAAAGATGAATAGCTGCGAGAATAGATTACAACAAATGTAGTATTTTTATAAAAAGACAAAAAAAATAGTGCGCATAATCATATACATCTGTTTACATTTGAAGTTAAAAAGCCTAAGTAAGAAAACTTAACTAAAGATCAAAGTGATTTCTGGTAAAAATGAAACCATGCAAAAGGAAAAATTCAATATTTAAAATAATAATAATGAAATTATTGTGTGCAATGCTCAGGTGCACTGCATGCATGTACATATGTGCATGTGTAAGCGAATGTGTGATTGGAGCGGCCAACATTTTCAGATGAGACGTTTGGAAGGAGATCGCGGGCGGAGTGAAAAACGAAATCTCAGAATTACTATATTTTGTTTACATGAATAAATTGTACAAACATTGCATTAAACACTCTACAAATCTGAGATTTTTTCTCAAGAAACTTCTGTATGTGATGTTATAAAAGGCGGCGACAAAGAGCCATTTTGGAATCATCAAAAATAATGACGGAGGAAGTAGCAAGTTGATCCAGCATTCGTTCTGACACACATCCAATAAGTTCTGTTTTATGCCCTTTTCTCATCTCTCATTTCCTCTTTGCCTCTCTCTTTCCTTTTTTCTATTTTTATCTCAGGCCAAGGATTTGAAATTAATAGTTAAAGAAAAATGAAATATACATGCATCATCGCTCGCTGATGTTTATACATTTTTATCCCACTGTAAATCTTAATTGAAACCTATTTTTACGTCTATGTCACAAAATGAGATGAATTTTACTGGGAGGTCCGCGGGCCGAATTGCAATAATAAAGCCTAGCAGGGTGGCGGGCCGGACGCTAAGCTTTCGAGGGCCGGATGTGGGCTGCGGGCCGGAGGTTGCCCGCCCCTGTTCTAGAGGTTGTGCTTCTTGGTTTCCTTAATTTTCCCGGGCAATGGCGGAACATGGGTACCACTAGTATAAAATCATCCATGAGCAACGTCCAAAGTTTAGGAAACGAAAGAAAATATTAATTTTATTAGAATGTCATGATTAATATAAATTACATCATTATAAAGAATTTCTTTCCCCAGCCACAGTTTTGAATCTTTTCTAATGTTATCTATGCTGAATGGGGCAGCGTATTACGATGAAGGAACACAACTCCTTTGTAAAAGTAAATTTGTATGAATCAGCATGATACGACTTTTTTTTGACCGGCTCCTATGTGATAAATCACAACCAGCTCTCCTTTTCTTCAGAGCAGTTCAAATTGCTGGCAATGTTTGCCTGCTGTAATCATTGCATTGAATGTTAGCAATTCAACGTGGATCACACCAACACAGCCCAGTAAACACTATGCATAACTTTTTGGATAGAGATCTCTTTTGGATTGTGGTTTACCTTCTTTAACCCTAACCCTAACCCTTCTTTAACCCTAACCACAAAGCCAGTCTCTATGTTGTACTCCGCTTTTCATACAAGTTTTGTTGCATGTGAAAGTCAAGGAAGAGTTTTTTTGTTTTTTGTTTTGCTTTACAAGTCTGTGTTTATCACAAGAACATGTGTGTCACGATAAAAAGAATATAATAAACAGGAAAATAATTTCTTAGTGCTTTCAGCTATGTTGCCAGACAGATTCGATCTTTTTTCTATAATTAAAACAACAACGATGTTAGTTCATTATGCATTAAATTTGACAACAAATTGGTACTGTTATAGATGTCGCGTGTGATTTCCGTGACTTCGCGTCGACAACGATTGGGCATGTCGTGGAAGAATATCATTGTTTCTTTCTTTTATCTTATAAAAACATTGACAAAATTTTACCCCCCCCCTCAAATAAAACATTATTTTCACCAAAAAAAAAAAAGAATGATTTTAATCTATGTATTTTTTCTTTGAATTTATTCGTCTTACATTATCGTCTGCCAGTCTTCCAGTTAGAGCTTGGCAGTTTGAATGCAGGGCTTGGCTATCGCTAAGAACGGGAACCCTAACCCTAAACTCTAACCCTAAACCTAATCTATTTTTCTTTCTTTGTTTTATGTTAGCAAGAAGAAAAAAGAAAAACAGTGAAACAAATGAAAAAAATTTTTTTTCTTTCTACACATTTGATTGAAAATGGTTCATATGAGCCCCCCCCCCTCCTATAGTTTGTCCGGTTTTTATTTTTTTATCTATGTATTTTTTCTTTGAATTTATTTGTCTTATATTATCGCCTGCAAGTCTTCCATTAACGCTTGGTGTTTTCGTCTCGGCAACTTCAGCGACCTGCCCGATCGTTGCCGACGCGAAGTCACGAAAATAAGTGTGTCATCTATAACAGTACCAATCAATTACTTACTACTTCCCGGGCAACGCTAGGTAGCCCTGCTAGTATATAATAAAAGAATAAGACATATTAATCTGTAATCATTTGTGTTAATTAATCGTAATTAAGGAAGATCCGGCTACATAAGGTGCGTCATCTATCAACAAATGAAATAATGTGAGATCAACTTATAAGCTGGCAGCATGATTAATAATTATCAAGTCAGAGTTCAGACAATTTTCTATTCTCAGAAAATCTGAGCCATCTTGTCATGTGAGTTGGTTTAAATCTCCATGGGTACAGATTTGGATTAAACCCTATGATGTAGAAGATAAAATCTTTTTAGCAATCATATATTTTGATGTCCTATTTTTTTTTTTTATGTAAATAGACAGGCACCACAGTAATTTGGTCCATCAGCCAATCAGATGTCTTGTTATAAGAATACAATTTGTTGGACTTTTTACAGCAACCACTTTTCAATTAGTTGAAGTTTCGAGAGTTGTACAAACCGGGCGTTCTGTTGTTAGCTCTTCCAACTCACCAGCGACGGAATTAAATTTATAAAGATTTTTGGCGCTCCCTTTTGTACATATTGACTCTTAGCTCTTTTTAATTTTTTTTCAGCACTGCCAAAATGTTAATCTTCAATCTCGTCTGTTGTCTACTTATTTCATCTCTGAGTTACATAGAAATTCTAATTGTTTAGAATATGGAGTCAGATGAACCTTCTATCACAAATTAAATTCAGCGATGCTACAAGCTTTGCTGAGTAGACTGTCTTTGAGAAAAACCCACAGGAAAAAGTCGGGCGGGGTCAAATCTGGCAAATGAGACGGCCACTAAAGCAGTCCACACCTGCAAATCCATCAACTGGGGCAGGTTGTCGTCCAGCCAGTCTCGCACAAATGCAGCATAATGGGCTGGTGGCCCGTCCTGCTCAAAGTACAGACCGTCTGCAATATTCTGCTGTTGAATAATAACGTCAAAAGCTGCTGTTATAGCATAGCCAGATAACTTTGTGCTGTCAATATATAGTTACATATGGCGGAACCTGTATATAAGTCACTTTGTTCGTGGCAGGGTGATTGTGAAAAAGCAGTTGAATGGTCTTGAAAAGAATGTTTCCATGTATTGAAAAAAAAGAGACAAAAAAACTTCAACAAATACACTTTGAAATAGTAAGCAGAGAAATGAACAATACGCACGACTCGCATTACAAACATGACGACATGTAAATCCAGAAAAAAACAGACATTTTACTCACATCAGTTCTGTATTGAATAGAAAATGTACACAAACAGCAGCTTGTCTATAAATTATCACAGTTTCTTTTGATAGCTTCGATTGCACAAAAAATATAGACATCTTCAGCCTATGGCGCAGGTGTCAACTTACCATCTTCCGTTTCTGATTTACCTGGCACAGGTGTGAACTAAATTAACAAAGGTCAACCTTTTGATTAAAACTTTTCAAAGAATCCTAAATTCAATATTTCAGGTATTCACATGTTTTGATTAACTTGATTGTATATGTGCCAGTGGTATGTACTTCTGAATGGGTCCAAGCCTGCTAAGGTGCCCCAGAAGAGTTCATTTAAGCAGTGCTCGCTCGGGAGGGGGGGGGGGCTTTAATTTTAGTTAATGTTCTTTTGAAATATGGGGAAATTATATGAAGTCGCTTTTCACAATAACAACATATTGGGGAAAAAAACTTAAATTCCACTCTGAAAATCAGCTGTTAGGGTTAAATTTGAAAATTTATATTCTATATAAAATATATAATTTGCTGACTAAAATGCTGAAAAGTTATCAAAAATTGGATGATTACATGATTTTTTGGTTCGGTTTGGTCGTTTTGTTTTACGGCATATCAACCCTTTTCTGGTTATTTAATGCCGAATCTGGTCATTTTGGTGAAGGTTTTTATACTTCAAGTTCTTTATACATTTAAGTATTTATTCATGGTGTTTGGTTGAGTGAAAGGGGGAGGGGAGGAAAGAAGAGGGGAAGGAGGGAGGGAAATTGTTGTTTTTTGTTTTGGATTTTGCAGACCATGATTGAGTTTTGCAAAGGAAAAAAAAAACAATAAAACAGGTACTACCACTCCGGGCCAGAGTGGACCTGGGAGCAATGGCAACTAAGGGGCAGCTCCACATTTCCCACAACTCCCAAATGGAGGCCTCACCACTGTATGTCTTTTAAGGTCAAACCCAGGACCATGATTTTTTGGTGATTAAACAGAATTAACACATGACGAAGTGTAGTAAGTATCTTAGTGGGGGCTCTCTATCATAGAGAAGAGCATTAACTCCTAGCACTGACACAGCATGCCATACTATATAATTCCTGTTCACATCCCTAATCAGGGAACTGGATCCAATTCTTAGCTCTCCTCTCTACTTTCCAAGAAAACTATGCTTATTTTTGCTGGACTACATGTTTAATTTTTTTTTTCATGTTTTTGTCTTTTCTCTTGATTTCCTGTGAGAAAATAGTTACATTTTGGGAAAAAAAATGGTTTTGCAATAAAATCAATAGAACATATTAGGAAATACTTAAATTTAAATCCCATAAATATATTGTATTTGCTGCTGCAAGACGGCCATTTTTCTTTTCTTAAAATCGAGTTACTTACGATATCGTTTAGTCATGACATTAATTGTTTTAAAAATTATAAAATACTTTAAAAAAGGTTAATTCAAAAAGTTACGTTTGAACATGAATTGCCACAGACAGACAATATCTTTAGTCATGACATTAATTGGTTTAAAAATTGTAAAATACTTTAAAAAAGGTTAATTTAAAAAGTTACGTTTGAAAAGGAATTGCCACAGACAGACAATATCTTGTCTGACAATTATTACCAGGAGTAAGGTATATGATAGCTGCGTGAGAAGCGTGATGTTGTATGGCAGTGAGTGTTGGGCCCTCACTAGGCCTCATTTGCCAGACTCCAGAGAAATGACAGGGCAATGATTAGATGGATATGCAACGTAAAGCCGGACCAGATCCAGAACATCAGGTCAGACACTCTATTTGAGAAATTGGCCATTCCAAAACTTGATGCCCTAATAAGAGCAAACTGTATTCACTGGTTTGAGCATGTTGAAAGAAACAAGGGATATATCAGCACTTGTAGAGACTTAAGGCTGGACAGCAAAAAGAAAGCCGGGCGCCCTAAGAAGACATGGAAAGAAATCTTCAGGTAAAACTGTAAGCAGTGGCAAATGGACACAGTCAATCTCCACAATTGTGATCACTGGAGACTTGGCATAAAGACAGCCAGACAGCATCGAAACTCTTTTCGAAGGAAACAGACGATAAATCTGGATAGTGAGCGAGTGAGTGTGAGATATATGTATATGAGATTAGAAATAAACAAAATTATGAAAAGACATCATTTTATCATTTCAAAAGTTATGGTTCACAAAATAGAAAATAGTTTAGAATTTGTACATTGCTGATGCTATTTTTAATTTAAGATAATACACGTGAAATTTATTCAAACGAGAAGGAAAATCCACAGTTGCTTATCTACCATCTTACTGGGTTTTTTGTTTTTTTTACCTCAAACAAAGCACATTGCAATTGAGACGTAAAGGGCAACTGTGAATTAGGCTCCAAATCTAAAGGGGGCATCCTAAGTGGGGAGTTGTGCAGCAAGATGTTTGTTCACATTACATTTAAAGTTTTGCATGCTGGTATAGTCAGGGAAACAGGGATGGTGGCTTTGTAAAGATATCGGATACTGGCATGTGAGAGAATTTTTCTAACAGGGTAAAGAGAGCCCGCTTTCCTTGCTTAGGCAGAAATTTCTAAGTATTTGTTCCAATTCATGTTACCCGTGAATGTTAGGCCAAGGAGTTTGAATGTTGGACTCTCGGGTAGGGTGCTATTTGTCCTGGCAATCGGTGATTGAAAAGGTTTCTTATAATTGTTAAAGAAAAGGAGTGTTGTCTAAGTTACATTAAATGATACCATCCATTTATATTCCCATTCAACTACAGATTTGAGGTCATTTTCTAAGGATTCAGCCATTATCTTGGATATGTGCATGTTTGTTTTACCTACATGCTGATAATAGAGCATGGTGTCATCAGCAAATATACCCATCTCAAACACGATTGCATCAGGGAGGTCGTTTATGAAAATCAGGAACAATAAAGGTCCAAGGATCGATCCGTGGGTTGGTCGCATTAATGTCATGTTGTTTGGTTATACAGTCTTAGAGGCCAACCTGGATCTTTCTTTTTGATCGGAAGAATCTAATTATATTAAATATTCGTCCAGTAATACCATACAAATTAATTTTCATGAGAAGACCTTCATGCCAGACCTTGTCAAAGACTTTGGACATATCAAGCGCTAACGCCTTATCTTTACCTGCCTGGTCCAATGTATGTCCGCAGTAGAACATGCTTGCCTAAATTCATACTGATAGTCAGAAAGAAGTTTAGCATTAACGAGGTGGCAGACTGTCGCTAGATTGATTAAAGATTCAAAGATTTTAGTGAAAGCAGGGGTAGACTGATGATGCATTAATTCTGAGGGACGGTTCTTTCACCAGAGTTCTTGAACACTGGTACCACAGAGACAATTTTTCAGCTATCAGGGAAGCAAGGTTCGGCAAGGTATTGGTTGTAGAGTTTGGAGAGGACAGGGGCCAGCTCAGCAGAGCATTTCTTTATTACTATAACAGAGATAAGATCAGGATCACATGCTTTGGAGGTGTCAATGTTTTTTATGATATCCCCAACATGGGAAGGGGTGATGATCAGGTCATTTAGTGTGGCTTCAGTCTGTAATGGTAAATTTGGGAGGGAGTGGTTTGTGAAGTCAAAGGTGGAATTCAAGGCGAACGGCTGGGCAAGCAGTTCAGCTTTATCAGTTGCCATGCAAACGACATCATTGCAATTTGATAGCAGAGGAATTGTTGATTGTCCAATTATTCACCACACTATTATAGATTTTCTAGAAATCGCAAGTTATTAATTTCTGTGATTCAATGAGTTTTCTGGTCATCTCAGTATACCGTCTCTTAGCTGCGGCTATTACAATCTTACAATGATTTCTTGATGCTATAAATTTCTGTCTATTTGCAAAAATACTTATCGAATAGACCATAATGTGATATACTATCAAAAGCTTTGTTAAAGTTTAAGTAGAAAATACCTGAAAAAAGACTATCCCTATTTTAAATGATTCATTGAAGATGTGTTTGTGGATACTATCTTCTTGGTAACTATATGTTCACTGACCCGAATCACTTTAAAAGTAAATATCCGGCAAAAATTGAGAGAAATGACAGGTGGCTGTGGGGCTATGAACACTTCCTCCACAGATGAAGAAAAAAAAAAACTTCTTTTGATCTCGATTTTTAAAAAATATATATAAATATAAATTGCTTATTGTAATAAATAAACCATTAGAGGTATGTTTCTATCTTTTGAACAAGAAAAGTAAGTACATAACTTTGAAATTGTTCGTTCATTATTGTATTACTTATTAGTTGTTCCTACCCGGCGTTGCCCAGGAGTTTTTCTACTTTCATTTTTTATTTCACTCATGCCCCCCCGGATCACTTTTCATCCTTTCTCTTATTGATATCATGTGATAAAATATTTATATTTTTAGAAAGATAATGGACTACTTGCCGAGATTTACAGCATATCAACCTGAATCTGTGTATATACAGGACCGGCGGGACAGTTATAAAAGTGTGTGTGAGGGGGGGGGGGGGCTCTCCTAAAAAGTGGGGGGCCCGGTTAAACACATGCATATATAACTTCATTATTGATGACCGTAAAGTGTGGGGGGGAGGATGTCAAAAAGTGGAGGGTTCGAGCCCCTCCCCCCCCCCCCCCGGTGCCGCCGTCCATGATATAATTATACTTTTGAGAAAAAAAAAAACTTTGCAAAATTCTTTTTTTAGTGAAATAATTTCTAAAAGAATCTGGTTTTGTTGGTTGGATATTTAGTCGTTTCTTGATTGTATATTTGTTTTATCGGTAGATTTCTTGATTCGATAAAAGAATATATGTTGTTTAAAAGAAATCGGTTTTGCAATAAAATTGATCGCTTCTCTTTAAATCTCAGAAATACTTTAGATTTTTTTTTTTACTATGCAGTTTTCTTTTTGCGAAATTATATTTTTTTCTTAAATAGGATTTTGACAGTTTATCTTAATTATTTCAATATCGTTTGGTCATTATATTATTAACTGAAATCAATGATTATAAAAGTATAAGAAAGTCTATCTTTTCTTGATTTTAGTTGTCTAAAAAGGATCGACCAAGCAAAGAAAAACCAAAGTGAGGGAAAAACGTTCACAGCTCTGACATTTTTACAATATCAGCAGACAGGTTCGTGGAGATAGTCAATGAGGATTTAAGTGATGAATGCAGGGAGGGGGAACTGGCAATATTCTGGTGTATGAACGAAGGGGAGTAGAGTTTTTTTCTTTTTACATAGAAATCGATATGCATGAGTCTGAAAATATTTACAATATTTCCCTCACCTCAAATGAAAAATACTAAGTCATGGCGGCAACTAAGTGGCAAGAATTAACAGATTTTTTCAGTCAAATTTTGTTGGTGGTGTGCTTTGGTTATGTATTTCCAAAGAACTTTCTGGACAAATTCTTTTTTTTCTGTGCAGTATATATATATATATATATAAACTGTAATAATAAAACCTTTTTAACGTTTGAATTTGATACAATAAACCAAGGTGATGCATGAGAGGAGAATAGGAGATTGTAATATATAATAAAAATACATAATAAAAATCACAACAAAATCTTTCTTACCGATGTAATAATAAGTATTACATTATATATATATTGGCCGCTGATCTTTGGATAGTTGAGCAGCAGAGGATACGAGGGAACACGATTCCGACATAACACATCAACAGAAATTTAAATCTACCCTTCGAAGAGCTTTTCACTCCAACGCCAAGTCGTTATCTCCACAGAACCCAGAAAAAGATGTACCATAGGCGCTCTCATCTCAATAGAAGAAAGGCAGCATTCTCCATCCATGTTTCTACTCCGTGAGGAGGTAGTGACAATGCCTACCATATCCAGGTTTGAAGTCGCCTTGGAGAAACATTCAGACACTATATAGATGTACACATCTTCTGTCTTTTTACAAGGCTTGTTGCACTTTATCTTTCGCCAATAAATTTGATAGATATCAAAATTCAAACCTATAATGGCAATTATAGACAGTTCACACAAAAAATATCCCCAATTTTTTAAAAAATTAATTTATCTTCCTCCCACAAGGTAAGATGTGACACAAGGTCGGGAAAGTGGGATTTGAAAAGCCAGCGCCCGAGAAGGTGAGCAATCTGGCCATTTAAAAATTGCCTGGGCAGCCCCGTCGGCATTCCCCGGTAGGGGCACCTTAGGCAGTAAGCAATAAACTTACTCCTCCCCAAAGAGGGGAGGCAAAGCCTGGGAGGGTGGACCTCTTAGAACTGCACAGGACAGTCCCATAGACTGGCGTAAATCAAGCCCTGAAGGCCAAGACAATACCAGTCTACGGGGTGCAGTATCCATCGGAACAGATACTACACTTTGATCTCCTTCAAACTTAATCCCATTAATTAATAAAAGTTTTAAAAGTTTGGTGTCATTTCATAACCGTCCATAACAAGTAACCAACAACTGGTGATCTTCACTGAAGGCTGATATTCCTTTTAGCTAAAGGGTGACGAAATCAGAATTTAAAATAGGAAAGGACATTAAAAAACCTGGTATCATAAGGGCTGAGAGTTGGGCGAGGAACGTGAACTACCCATTTAGCGCCTGCTTAAAATCCTGAACTGGCCTTGTGAATTTGTTTCAACATTTAAAAATAATAGCTGGACAAATAAAAACAAATAACCGTCAGAAGATATATTTGCATGCACATAAGGAAATGCGTTGCAATGAAAGTTAGTATATAGATATCTAATATTGAAGCTGACAAATTGGCATCATTATTATCAGCTGATGATACAGACCTCAGCTGATTCTTAACATACGACTCTGCATTAGATGGGCAGTTCCTTTTCACCATCACGTGATCGAGCCAAATACAAAGACCAACAACAAAAAGTTTATTCAAAAATAAATAAATAAAAATAAAAATAACATTTTTAAAAAATGAACATTCCCGATCTTAAAATTAAGAAGATTTCAACTAAGAAAATAAAAACTAAACATAAAGGCAGTCTAGAGTAAAAAGTTCATCACAGTTACAATAATATCATCTTTTACTAAACTTGACAGTAGTTAAAATAATTGAATCAAATAATATGGTCTTTGGTTTGGTTGTTTATGTCACATCAACTCTTTGTAAATTATTTAATGCCAAAGCACAATAGTATTATAAATAATTCATTGTATACGATTAATTGAACACAAATTGCTATTATACCCATAATTGGGAAGAAATTCTGGGCTCATACCTTCCTAACAACATTAGTGCGTCAATGACCACAATATTCAATTCAATATATAGGCAAAAGATTAACACAGGACTAGAGCCATATAAAAGCGAGTTATTAAAAAGCGGAGGGGGGGGGGTTATGTACAGAGGTAATCATCCCAAGATTAATGACCCTGATGCGTTCAGCACAACATTGGACATCTGTGGACTAACGGCGGCTTATTCCATAGCCCATCAACCCAAATCGTAAAAGAAGCCTTCCTATGATTCAGCCGAAATCGTCTCAGGTACAGCTTCGGTGAGTTTCAGTAAAGCCCTCTCTTCTTAAACTGGTGTAAAGAAATGGTCTTGCCGCACATGATAGCAAGGATGAGATTAGCATGTGGTTGCCAATGCTCGAGTGAGTACAGGTTGAGGACCTCTAGTCGTTGTTCGTAGGACTTTGTGTGGAGCCATTGATCATTCTCATTGCTAGTAGATATGCAATGATTTGAAATCAGTTTAATCCATAGTTTGTGAGAGTATTCATTATGTCAACAAATGTATATAAAAAAGGGTTGCTTGGCTTAGCTATTTTGTTTTGTGGCATATCAACCCTTTTTGTGGTATTTGTCAAGCATTGGACATTCCGCCTTTCACTGACCTGCAAAACTTTCACCCTAATTCTCAGTTGTCTTTTACATCTACAGTGGCAACTTGTCTCGTTTGGGGTGAAATACGTTAAAAAAAGAAAAAAAAAAGTTTATGAGTAGTACAAATTCACATGCAGTCCCCAGTCAGCATGTATTTCCCGGTCAAGGGAGATAACATACGTGTAGTATTTCCAAATGGTCACCCATCTTGTATTCGCTAGGCTCAACGTTGCTTTTAGGTAATTTAATGCTAAATCTAGTTACGTTAGTAAAAAGGTTGTTATGCTTAGGGTTCTTAATATTTTCAGATATTTATTCATAGCGTTTCCTTTAACTAGTTATTCATGACGTAAATTTAATGAGATATTCATGACGTAAATTTAATGAGATATTCATGACGTAAATTTAATGAGATATTCATGACCTAAATTTAATGAGATATTCATGACATAAATTTAATGAGATATTCATGACATAAATTTAATGAGATATTCATGACGTAAATTTAATGAGATATTCATGACGTAAATTTTATGGGTACTTCTGCAGAGACAGGGGCTACTGTTTCGATTGATGGCGGCGGAAACTGTCGACTCCTCTTCGGGAGAAATCGTGATCGACGGAAAGAAATTTGATTTTGGGGGAGATAACTAATATTGGGTTAATTACTTTTTCACAAAATGGACGTAAACCAATTAAACTTTGAAGAGTTCTTGCATTTACTCAGGGATAATTGCAAAAGAAATACAGACGTATTGAAGTTGGAAGTATTTTTGAACTGATCACAGAATTGTACCCTGTTTAAAACTTTTTTCCCCCACATTTATCATTCAGTCAATACCCTGTAAAAAACTTGTTTTTTTCCACA
This sequence comes from Sepiola atlantica, assembly GCA_963556195.1. Lineage (NCBI taxonomy): Eukaryota > Metazoa > Mollusca > Cephalopoda > Sepiida > Sepiolidae > Sepiola > Sepiola atlantica. The sequence goes on along the minus strand of OY744521.1, from coordinate 27,487,591 downwards.
TTTATCGTTCAATCAATTGTTTACTTTTTTTTTTTCAAATCAAAGTTTTACTTAGTTTTACTTATTACGTTTTTTTTTTATTTCAATAAAAAGTTTGCTATTTATTTGATGTACATAATGTTTATCAAAGTTTTATTTAATTCGTTTTTTGTTAAATTTCAAATGTTTATCAAAGTTTTATTTATTTATTTGCTGTACATAATGTTTAATTTGTTTCAATAAATAAACGTTCATAATTTTAACTTATCCTCAATTGTCAATTCAACAGTTATCTTCCCCAAAATCAAATTTTGTTCCGTCGCTCACGTGTTCGCACAATTTCTCCCGAAGAGGAGTCGGCAGTTTCTGCCACCATCGATCGAAACAGTGGCCCCCGTCTCTGCAGAAGCACCATTTTATGAGATATTCATGACGTAAATTTTATGAGATATTCATGACGTAAATTTAATGAAATATTCATGATGTAAATTTAATGAGATATTCATGATGTAAATTTAATGAGATATTCATGATGTAAATTTAATGAGATATTCATGATGTAAATTTAATGAGATATTCATGATGTAAATTTTATGAGATATTCATGATGTAAATTTAATGAGATATTCATGATGTAAATTTTATGAGATATTCATGATGTAAATTTAATGAGATATTCATGATGTAAATTTTATGAGATATTCATGATGTAAATTTAATGAGATATTCATGATGTAAATTTTATGAGATATTCATGATGTAAATTTAATGAGATATTCATGATGTAAATTTAATGAGATATTCATGATGTAAATTTAATGAGATATTCATGATGTAAATTTAATGAGATATTCATGATGTAAATTTTATGAGATATTCATGACGTAAATTTAATGAGATATTCATGATGTAAATTTAATGAGTTATTCATGATGTAAATTTAATGAGATATTCATGATGTAAATTTAATGAGATATTCATGATGTAAATTTAATGAGTTATTCATGATGTAAATTTAATGAGTTATTCATGATGTAAATTTAATGAGATATTCATGATGTAAATTTAATGAGTTATTCATGATGTAAATTTAATGAGATATTCATGATGTAAATTTAATGAGTTATTCATGATGTAAATTTAATGATGTAATATTGTGTAAACGACTGGATACAGTTTCATGTCACATCCTGGAGAGATTCGATTTAATGCCTAAGTGAGATAATGAAAGTGGATCTGGGAATAATGACATGTAAAGAGCAACTCCATACTCCCTAAATCTCCCAAATTAGAACTTCACCATCAAATGCAGTTTTGTGTCATACCCAGGACATTTGTTTAACTTTTTATAAGAATACAGATTCAAAGAAGCTATTACATAATTCTTGGTAACAATTATTGGCAACCTTACATTTTTTTTTGCTATATCTTCAGAAATAAATTAAAACAAATAGGTAAAGGTTGTAATTTGAGAGAGGAAAAAATGACAGGGTCAATCATAAATGAATCTCTCTTCAATATTTGGTTGTATCCCTTTTTTATAGTGATGACTACCTTCAAATGTTTCTCATCGTAGCAATCTTGCACGACTCAGCTGGTATTTTCTCCCAATCTTCCTTTGCAACTTAGCCAAGCTAATTCCTGTCTTAGTTTATCCAAAGTGATACTAATTTCAGATTTATCAGTTTTTAGGGTTTTTTTGGTTTTGTTTAATTATTATGCTTATACAAAATCAAATTTCAACATTTGAATACATCAAATAACACCATGACAATCATCTTTTTGTTGTATTTCTTCAAATTACCAAAATGTGAAAAGAAAATTGTTTCTTTGTTTTTTCTGTAGATAAGGTTACAGCTGGAGTAATTGCTGCCCGGAAGGCGGGCATTTTTTTGCTAGTTGATAATATAATAAAAGTGTACATATGTGTCTGGCAATCTTTGCGGTATGGAAAAGAAGAGGTAGGAGGAGAGGGAACGAATATGGTAAAAAAAAAATTTTTAAGAGTAAAACAGAGGGAAGGGGGAAGTGAGAGTTTAATCTTTTTCTTATCAATTAGTTTCATTTCAATGATTTCAAGTAGTGAATAGGAATTAAATTTTAAAGTGATAGAGAACAGGCAAAGCCAGCAAGTTGATAATATGTGATAGTTACATTTTAGCATTTATTGGTTACTACAATAAATGTTTTACTTATGAAAATCCGTTTTTTAACATTCTAAACGGTTAGTTTAAAATACACAGAGTGTGGTTTTTAAGCTTTTATACTGATATTTTTTTTTTTTAAAGACTTTTAATCTGAAAAAAAATCTGGATTTTATATGAACAGACATAAATAGTAACAGTTCTAAAATGAATATAAACAAAGCTTAAAATGCACTCAACAATTTGGTCGTTCACATTGAAAAGTAGGAGGTGTGTATATCCATGCTGCAATAGGTAACAGGAACATATTGTATAAGAGTATCAAATTACTAATTCAAAATAAAAAAAAATGGCTATGATCAGTTACATCTGATTGAAGTAGTTCTAATCCAACTTATATATATTATTGGGTTTTTGTAAGGAAACTATGTTTTCAATTTTATATTCCTTACACTATCCAAGCTCAATGAAGATGTATTACAAAATACAGAGCATATATATTATATTAATTCAATTCTAAAGTCCATGTAAAAATCAATCCAAAGACATAATTTACATCAGTTCCTTCAATTCTTTATTTTCGCACTTCAGTGGAGAATTTATCATTTACATTTTCGTCTTACATACAAAACCAACAAGTGTTTCTTGGCGGATAGAACAAAAATTACAGTTTAGAAGTCTATCCGTCAGTCATCAGGGAATAATAGAAATATATAGTGGAGTTATAGAATTATCAGAACTTTATCAGATCTCGCCTTTTGAATCTCCTCAAGATTTTTGAAGTCTTCTCATCGCTTTTTTTCCTTCTGTGTTTTTTCTTCTTCCTTTGGATTTTATAAGTTGTTTCTACAACTCCACGATATATTTCTTTTATTCCCTGATGATTGACAGATAGACATTCTTAATATATATATACATATATATATATATACATATACATATATATATATATACATATATATATATATACATGAAGAAATGCGAAAATTTTTTCCATCTATCCTAACTATATTAACATCAAAACTGACTCAGCTTATTTCATTCTAACGATGCAAAATATTTTCAAATACCGTATACATAGAAATCTTCATGTGTCTCAAACAAATCTCGATATGGCTCATTTGCATATTATTTATTTTTAAGTTTCTAATAAATTAATATTTTTTAATATACATTTCTTATTTGTATTGCCTGATTTTCTTTTATACACACAATCGTTTTATCTATAGTATTATTATTTTAAATATTAATAACATTATTTTAAGAGATTTTATTAAAAAAAAGGATAGTTTAAAAAAAATTTATATTCCTTACAGTATCCGAAAATTTCGCAAATACAAGCTCAATGAATATTTATTACAAAATTCAGAGCATATATATTATATTATATTATATTAATTCAATTCCAAAGTCCATGTAAAAAGCTATCCAGAGACATAATTCGCATCAGTTCCTTCAATTCTTTATTTCCGCACTTCAATGGAGAATTATCATTTATATTTTCGTCTTACATACAAAAACCATCAGTTTTTCCATGTTGATCTATCTGTAGACCTACACGTGTTACTTGGCGGATAGAACAAAAATTACAGTTCGAAAGTCTATCCGCCAATCATCAGGGAATAATAGAAATATATGGTAGAGTTGTAGAAACAACTCATACAGTCCAAAGGCAGAAGAAAAAAAAACACACAAAAAAAACAAAAAAACTATGAGAGGACTTCAAAAACCTTTAGAAGACTCAAAAGGTGAGATCTGATAAAATTCTGATAATTCAGGAGGGCATAAAATAGACTCACATGAAGAAAAAGGCAGCACAAACAAATGATACTCCCCCCCCCCCCCCCCAAAAAAAAACTCAACATTTATTAATACATAACATATACATACACTTAGATTCTTCTATTTCATTCCGACAGTTGACTCACCACTACTGTCGGAATGAAGGGGGAAGAATCTGAGTGTATGTATATGTACAAATAAATGTTGAGTTAAATGCAGATAAGGCCAATTTATTTTCCTTCCTCTCCTCCCTACTACCTTTCAATAACCAAAAAGAACTGCTAAGCTGTTTTCTCTATTTCAATAGCATTTTCAATTTGTACATGGCATAAGGAAGCTGAATTTTGAAAGAAATGGCAGCTGAAACATGTATGCACATATGTAGCCAATAATGTTTATATAAATAAAAGAATTTATACTATATATATATATATATATTTTAGATATAAAATAGCCATTATTAAAAACTCGAGCAAAACTAATTGCCTCTTCCCCTACATTCTTCCAACATGAACTTATCAATATAAAAAAAACTCTAGTTAATAATGGTTTCCCAAACTACGTAATCGACCAACAAATTCGACTGTTTAAAAATAATTTCCATGATAATAATTATAATAATAATAAATCCAATTTTCCACTTAACACAACTATTAAACTATTTTATCGTAACCAGTTCCATCAGAACTATAAAATAGATGAACAAGCTCTAAGAAATATCATTCATAAGAACGTATTCCCTACTGACACAAATAAAAAAGTTAAACTGATCATTTTCTACAATAAAGTAAAAACCACTAACTTTATTATCACAAATAATTCTTCCCCCTCGATTAGGGTCTTGGATAAGACAAACCTTGTTTATGAGTTTAAATGCTCTTTGGGAGACTGTGTCTCTGACTACGAAGAAAAAAAAACATATACATAGGTTTGACTACCACGACTTTGTCGAGGAGGTTGATGATGCATTTGTCTGACACTAGCGCCATAGCCCAACACTTAACTAACAACCACTCCTGCCCCCGATCGGAATTCAGAAAACTCTTAGTAGAAAATACGAAAGTTTTAGAAATTAGTACTAACAAACAAAAACTCCATATATTAGAAGCCCTATATATAAAAACAAAAAAAAACCTAATTAATAGAATTAACTTTAATATATGTAATAATATTCTAAAATGTTTATAGCTCTAAATATAGTTTCGTACTTAGTACATAATTCCTGCCAAACACCTTCTATAAATACTACACATGGTCTAGACTGATTAGCCTCATTCCCCCTGAAGATGGACCCAGATTGGTCCGAAAGTACTTGGAAGCCAGATGCAAATTATGGCAAATTCATCAGCCAATTCCCATCCGTAACTAAGATCCTAATTCGGACTATATATATATACTTTGTTTGTTGCAGGTGTTTATCTGAAACGAAACTATCATGTAGGGGAAAAAATATTTTTTGCAAATTATATTCGATAATTAACAAAATTACTCTACAAACATTTATTTTTTCAAATTTTGTAGAAATGTTTCAAAGTCTGTCAATTTTTATTCAATGTTATTCAGGCATTTTTAACAAGAGCTAACAAAACAAAAAAGGTGTGAAAAACAAAACAAATATACAACAAATAAATGTTACCAAAGGTAAAATAGATAAGTTATTCTTCCTACCTGGATTAGTTTTTTTGTGTTTTAACTTATTTTTAAGGTTTTTTTTTAGTTCAGAGCAAACCCGGTGTCAATCTTAAGTTAGCACGAAAAAAAAATGGTTGACATTAGACAGTCATGTGGAGTCTCGATAATCGCTCAAAAATCGAAAATTACACAAAAAAATACTTACCCTACCACTAACCCTAGGTTCGAGTGACAAGCCCACCTTCTCCTCCCCCCCAAAAAAGCAAACTCCCTTAACCATACCACTAACCCTAAGTCCGAATGGCAAATCCCCCTCCAAAACAAAAAACCTTCCTTAACTCTACCAGCAAACCCCCATCCAACAAAAACCCCCATCCAACAAAAACCCTCTTAAAACCACACAATCTTCTAAAAAAAAAAAAGCAAGCCCCCCCCCCTCCTCAAAGGAAAATACACAGGATTTATCTTCTATAGAAAAAAAAATAGTTAATGCCCTAAAACGCTAGAATGGTTCGGAAATCGATTATTTTACATTAAATTTATATGTGAAACTAATCTTCAACTCAAAATTGTTTTATTTTTCTTTCTGCCAAGTTTTTGAGGTGTTTACATGTGATTGCCATTGGCCCTATCAGTAACCTGAAGTCCGCTAGTGACAATTTCCCTCTCCCACAAAGACCCTCTTAAAACCATGTATAATGTCTAAAAAGATTTTTTTTTTTTTAAATAGAAAAAAGCAGACCCCCTTCCAAAAAAAAAAAAAAAAAAAAAAAAACGCACAGAATTTTATCTTCCATAGAAAAACAATTGGTTAACTGCCTGAACTGGGGGATTATTTTACATTAAATTCTAAAAAGAAAATTTTCTTTCTGCCAAATACTTCAGTCTTCACACAAAATTGCCTAAAAAAGGGTAAAATCTCATATTTTGGGGGAAGCGGGGAGATAGCGGAAGGTGTTAATATACAATAATACCAAAGAAATCTTGCAATATATTCTTTTTTAATCACTTCTAGTATTAGATTTCAGTTTCTTGTACATAAAATGCATTACAATTAAACTTCTTTTTTTTTAATGGATTCATGGTATTTGTAAAATATTGTAGCATATTTATGTGCATTTACTGCAGATTATTTGGAAACCATTCAATTCCGGAGATTTTCAGTGACATATTCTGATTCCTTGTACAAAAATATATTTATATGTCAAATTTCATTGCTTAATCTTGTGTTTTAACAAAGATATAACATTTTTACTGAAAAATTAGTGTAAAAAATGTGATGAAATGCATATGGTCTTAAAGAGGGGAAATATCAAATCGTACTAGGCACAAAAAAAGTCTTAACTTCCTTATTTTTAGTCAGATTTTAAAAATTTTAAATGATTCTTATTTAGATCATAAAGCTTTTTCTATATATGCCATTATATATTTTAAGCAATTAAAATTTTTTCATGTGTATTGCTACTTATAATTTGGTATTTTTCATATAGACACAACTTACAATGCCTGCCATTTATACTGCAGGCTGGTGCTATTTTATTAGGGGTGGGACATAATGGGTGAAAATTTCAGATTCATGCGAGTAGTATTTTTTTGTGTTCATTTATACATAAATAACACTAAACAATCAACATTTTGAAAATTTTGCAAAATTCAGAAGGTGCAGGCCAAAAATAGCCGTTAGGGCTCCACGAGACTCAAAATCCATCATTTTTCGGTGAAAAAGTGGTTTCATGCGACATTGCAGGTCCTAAAACATGCTATGAATGGATATAGATGGTTAAATCTGATATAGTACTTTAATTTAAGACTATTTTCAGGCTGTGAAAGGGTTTTCATGAATGTAAAATAGCCAAAAACTATTGGCCTGCACCTTCTGAATTTTGCAAAATTTTCAAAATGTTTGATTGTTTAGTGTTATTTATGTATAAATGAACACACAAAAATACTACTCGCATGAATCTGAAATTTTCACCCATTACGTCCCACCCCTGATTTTATGATTTCCCATTTTATGTTGCTGTGATGTTGTTCGTTTTTTTGTCTCCCATAAAAACTTAGACACACTTGTACTGTTTTTGTATGCTGGATTTCTCAGGATCATCACATGGTAAATGTATCTAGCTTTGAATGTATTTCCGGTTGCACCTATGTACACCTTTTCTTTGTTATTAATATCATTACTCATAGTATACAATATTATTTAATTAAACACTTATTCCTCAGGGTAATTGGCTCTGGTTCTGCAGTTGCATAGGTTGGTGCTATTTCTGATGTTACTATTTTTATTCCAGCCTTGGTTGTTGGTGCTTCTGCTGTCATTCATTTCATTATAGCGATTTAATACGTTTAAGTCATGTTTCCTTATTATCGTTTGCATGTTATCTGTGAAGCAGTAACTGACCTTAATAGTGTTTCTATTTGAAACTTTGAGGCATGTACTGGTTTGGTTCAGTTTTTTTACGGCATATCAACCCTTTTCGAGTTATTTAATGCCGAATCCAATCATTTTGGTTTGTTTTACGGCATATCAACCATCTGTGGGTTATTTAATGCCAAATAAAGTTGTCAAATATAAATCCTATAGGTATGATAATTATTTATATTCCTAAAATACATTGCCTTTAGAATACGTTGTTCCTTGAAAACATTACTCTTTCAGAATACCCACACCCAAGCTGGGAAAAGACTGACAATCCCCCAAACCATGGACCCATAGCATTAATTTTGTGTTGTGAATAAAGTCATCAAATATAATTCCATAGGTAGGGTAATTTATATTTCCAGAATACACTGCTCTGAGATAACTAGAATACACTGCTCTGAGATAACCAGAATACACTGCTCTGAGATAACCAGAATACACTGCTCTGAGATAACCAGAATACACTGCGTTTAGATAACCAGAATACACTGCGTTTAGATAACCAGAATACATTGCTCTTAGAAGGAAATTTCACAGTGAAAGTGGAAACATTACTCCTAGAAGGGAATTTTTCTGAGACGGAGGCATTACTCTCACAAAATACCACAGTAGTAGTCTGAATAATCCAAATAACACAAATCAAAGTAATTGATTCCAGAACATCTCTACATACAAGATCTTACAGTTTTCTTCTGCCGAGTACTGAATACTGACTTTTGGTGTTTGGTGAAAGAATCATGCAAACTTAGTACCAGGTAAATAAACCGATATCTAATTATTGCGTTGTTAAAGGGTTTTTTTTTTGTTGGGATGTGCGCAAGCTAAGAAGAAAGCAGAACACAGATTTTTTATGACCAATTCCTCTGCCGAATCTTGCATTGCCGATGGGTCGACTGTGTCCCAAATACTGTTTTCCACCAACACCTCAGTCTAAAGTTTCTTCCATTTGTTCTGATGTCTTCGATGGTTTGGGTATGCAGCTCGTCGCCTGAAAGGAGAGTTAATTCGCAATGTAATCCTCCATACATAGGTGCCGCAAGTGTATCGGTAGATAGCTGAGGACCAGGACAGCCACCATCAAAGAGAACCTGGCCGAGCTTTCAGGCCCACAGGTAGTCGGCCTTCAACAACGGAATCGTGATTGGTTAGCCATCTCTTGCGACCATGCTAAGGACCATCATACATGGGTTGCCATGATTCAAAATGTAGTGCAGATCAGGGAAGAAGCCAGCTGAACTCAACCAGAGTGAACACCATTACAATAATAACAATTTGCTGGCATTGAATAGAAAAGAGGTTGATTCAACTTTTGCTTTCTTTTTCCATGTATGTACTCAAACGTGATCACCTGACCTTTTAAATCTGTTTCCTTGTCATTTTGTTAACTCTGCGACTTTTATGGCTATTGTTTTAAAAGGTCAATCCCATTTTATTTTTCATTTACACCTGCACCAGTCTGGCACAAGGCTGCCAACTCTGAGCACTTTCCTCGACATATGCATTACATTAGGACTGAGGAGTTGATCAAAATAAAGCAAAGTCTTACGATGATTGGAAAAAAGAAAATTAGAGAAATCCCTTTGGGGCCTAGATCGGAAGGTGGGGAGACGGAGTAAATTTGTAAAGCATTTAACGAGAATTTTTAATTTTTAATACTTCCCTATTTTTTTTTTTTATGCAAATCACTCCAGACAAGGCATAAAGCCACTTGATGTAAGGAGCAAAAAAAAAAAAAAATACTATTTCAAGGTCAAAACCCAGCCAACGATAAGTGTTATATGGATAAATTCTGACCCAGAAAACAGCAATTCTTCCCCTTTTTCAGAAACATTGCTCATGAAATGTGAGGACTAAAGGACAAAATAAGGGAAGCGAGAGTTACAAGGCTGCCGAAAATAAAACCAACGTCCACTTTCTACTCTCCTATGTTAATACAGACAGGTTTTGTAATGTTATCAGAAGGTATTTAATAACTCGAATGGCCAACATACAAATACGAATGGGTTTATTTTTGTAAGTGAACAGTTCAATAGGTAGTTACAAGTTGGGTAACTGGCATGTAATGTATATGGGGAACGGCCAGACTGTACTCTTACTGCCCTCATACTCCTCGAGGCTAGCATCGTCATCATCGATATGTAACTCGGGATAGTTCATTGTATAAGGAAGGGAGTGTCACTACTTTCTCTACGACAGGTTAAGGGAATATTTTTTAAATATAATAATTTTCTAAATTGAATAAAATCAGTAATTAAAAGTAAAACCAGGAATTGAAAACATTGAATTTTATCAGTTGGAGTCTCAAATCGAAACCAAGTAACGTTAACATCTCGGAAATTATAACAATACAGTTGGATGGAGAGAAAGCTATTGTGGGGATTTTATATATAAAGATTAGGAGGGCATGTTTAATGTGTTCAGATATTACAGAAACAGGTTTAGATATTACAGAGATGCGTTTGTAGTGTATACAGAACTTTTGAGACATTGAGTATTTATTTACTCCTCTCCAGGAGTTAGGCACAAGGCCAGTTTTTATCTTACTCCCACAAGTAAGATGTGACACAAGGTCGGGTCGGGAAAGTGGGGTTTGAAAAGCCAGCGCCCTAGAGGTGAGCACTCTGACCATTAAAAATTGCCTGGGCAGCCCCGTCGGCATTCCCCGGTAGGGGCGCCTCAGGCAGGAAGCAATAAACTTACTCCTCCTCAAAGAGGGGAGGCGAAGCCTGAGAGGGTGGACCTCCTAGAACTGCACAGGATAGACCCATAGACCGGCATAAATCAAGCCCCGAAGGCCAAGACAATACCAGTCTATGGGGTGCAGTATCCATCGGAACAGATACTACACTTTGAGAGACATTGAGTATTGATTTACTCCTCTCCAGGAGTTAGGCACAAGGCCAGTTTTTATCTTACTCCCACAAGTAAGATGTGACACAAGGTCGGGTCGGGAAAGTGGGGTTTAAAAATTGCCTGGGCAGCCCCGTCGGCATTCCCCGGTAGGGGCGCCTCCGGCAGGAAGCAATAAACTTACTCCTCCTCAAAGAGGGGAGGCGAAGCCTGGGAGGGTGGACCTCCTAGAACTGCACAGGACAGACCCATAGACCGGCGTAAATCAAGCCCCGAAGGCCAAGACAATACCAGTCTATGGGGTGCAGTATCCATCGGAACAGATACTACACTTTGATCTTAGCCAAAAGGCCAAGAATTGAGTAGCTGGATTGTTAAGAGTCAAGTTCTTGTCTTCTCAAAGCGAGGTGCAGAGGTTTAATGACGAGGCTAAATTCTCACTTGTATACTCTGCCACGAATCAAGACTCACGTAAAGAAAGCAATGCTGACAAATCTAACATTTTAAATAGATAAAAGCAGGTAAAATAAACTTCTTCGTTTTTTTATTTAAAAGAAATAAAAATGGGATTATATCCTATTATATAACGGCTTTCTCCTCACTTAACTTCCTGAACCACTAATGACTCATGCTATGACAATGAAATTTGATCCACACAAATCTGCAGGACAAAAATGTTTCTGACATCGGTATTTTTTAGGACGACGTCATCATTTGTACTCATGTGTCTCAATTCAGAACTTTCATAATGTTCAAATTTCTTTTCAAACCACTAAAGCTATCACCATAAAACTCTGCAGGCGTATATGGCCACTGCATTGACAAAAAAAAAATTATCAGCTGTCAGAATTTTTATGATGACATCAATTTTTACCTGAATTTGATCAAAATGAAATATACTTATCCAAATACCCTGGCTAATGTAGTTTCTGAATTTCTATGGTGATGGGGGTCTGATAAAATAAGACTGCTTATTAAAAGATCTACTGGTATTAGTCATTCTGTACTCACCATCATCACCATATTTAGTTTAATGTCCAGACAAATACTTTAGTAATATAATATTCTGAGTGGAAATGTTTCTTAGTACAACTAATTTCACATTATTCTGCAATTTTCTACAACAAAAGCATTTTTTTAATATTTGTAATGGTTCAAAAGACAATATGGATACTATTAGCAATGCCAAACTGGTCTGTTTATGCTGCAAAAATGAGTAAAAACTGGAATTTTAGTAAAATTTAACTTACGATACCGTTGCTATTTTTCAGGGTATTTCTATGAAATTAGTACAGAAATAATATTTAATTTTTCCTCGTTCTAATGATATTAGTTTTTTCTTGTCCAATGATTAGTTTTTTTTTTTTTTGCAGGTTGATTTAAATTATGTATCTATTTTAATGACAAATGCATTTAGTTCTGCTTTTTTTTTTTAAGAACAATTTTTAAGTCCTGTTTTTTAACGTTTGTGCCATGCACACTGTTAATTAATCCACTTTGAAAAATCTTTTCATCTTATTAGAAAAAAAAAGGTCATTCTTCAATTTGATGGGCACAGTATAGAATTTAAACTTTAAGTTGAAAAATTTCCAAGTTGAAAACTTCAGTAAATAAAATTTTGCAGAAATTTTATTAAAATGATTGTTTTTTATACCATTGTATAACCAGGGATTCTCCAGTAATAATCAATAAGATTCATATCGATCTTCTTTAACATCGTGAACAACTTACCAATAAGAGAGACAGGTTTACATTTTTTTTCTCATTTTCGATTAAGTAAACGAAAAAGTCAGAAAACAACGCGTCTGTAAACATAAGCTCCCTTTCCCCCTACAGTGACCGTCATGATAATAGTAACAAAAGCAGGGTTTTCACTTTTTCTCCCACTTTAAAAAAAAAATTCTTCCCCTCCCCTGTCTCGCGTGCTTTCTTTCCTCTCTGTCAACTCTTATCTCTCTTTATGGTTTCTTTTGCTCTGTTCTTTCACATTCTTTCTGAATAAATATTTACAATTTCATGCTAACTTTCCATGTTTAAAAGAATTTTGTTCGACTTATCTTGAAAAATATTTCATTAAACGAGGTTCCTGTTCTATATTTGACAACCCGTAATTCTTTGGGTTATGGGTTGTCTATGATCTATTTTAATGAATGATGTCATTCCTTATGACGTCATAAAAGATCTTCCAGATATCTTCAAGTGATGAAAGAATATGACATGCCTATAGCAGCAGCGTATAACCAAATTAAAGTTACATACGATGAGTGAAATTGCCAGTAAAATCTTCCATTATATTATTCAATAAATATATTTTATCTTTACACATTCGAAATTTACGATTAAAAAATATAAAAGATTTAATTTAAAGCTTTATAATAAGCCTTTTGTTTAATAATTGACTGATAATTTTTTATATAGCAAATTTCAAGGTTTTGATGTCAATCCGTTTTTATTATTTTTTTACACAATCTTCCAATATTAGAAAGAAAGTTTTTTGTTTTTTTTATTCCTCATCCAAAAATTAGTCAAGTATGAAACTTTTAGGCTTGTATCTTTAATGAGTAATTTTTTACAAAAAGTTTGTAACGTGTACATTCGACCCATTTTCTTACCAACTGCTAAATTGGACTTTGGGTCGTGTTTACGTGTTAGAAATTAGAGGTTTTTATGGATGTACTAATTAAAATATTTTTTTAGCTTAATCTGTATGATGTCATGAATCAGAAGTTTTAATATGTTACCTGCTAAAATAAAACTTATATGAAGTCAAAGTTGCTCTTCTGTGTCGTTTCTGAACAATTTTTGTGACAGCATATGATTTTCACCAATGTTTAGGATTGGGTACATCTAAGAATTATTAATTCCATCTATATTATCCTTCTGTTAATGAACTATGACATATTTATACATATTTTTTTACTTATTTTAAGCTTTTATCTTCAGTTATTCACTGCTATTCAGTATCAGAAAAAAAAACGCAATGTCCAACTAACTTTGAATGGTCATAACTCAGGTACTAATTGAGATACCAAAATATTTTTATATATATATATATAATATATATATATATATATTGCAGCACTATATATGCATACCTAAAAAGAGTTTTGGTATATTGAAAAAGCAAAAATTCAGTTTGAGATACCTAATAATATAGTTCAGAATATACAATGGAAAAAGATAGGAAATGTGAAATACTAGCAAAAATATGTGACCAGGGGGAGCATATTTTTGCTAATATATATATATATATATATATATAATGTAAGTGTTTGGTTTGCTAATGAACAGCTAACTGGGACAATTTCTTATTGACGTATATTACCCCCCCCCCTCCTCTGTAAAATGAGAGAGTAATGCCTGGGATGACGCTCTCATGACAACAGAACAGATACTACACACTAGTCCTGCACCCAAATTAAGCATTGAAAGATTAGTATAATAATACATTAATAAGGAGTAATATAATTTTGGCTCTAGACAGATACCAAATCTCCATTCTTAAGAGGCCAAAGAAAAGGTGGGAGGAAGTGATAAGGATGGACTTGAGAGAAAGAGGGATAAATAAAAACCTGGCCAGAGGTAGGTTGGTTTGAAAGTCAATTTCTTGACGTCGTTCAACACATGTAAAACAAACTTTAAACTGAATTTGATGACTGCATCAAAAGTACTATATTCTAATCTGTATGAAACCATTTTGAAATGCATGGCTGAGATATTTCAGTTAGAGAATTGGACTGAAATTTTATTTAATTTTTGGTACAATATTTCTTAGTATTAACTATTACATCATTATTAATTATCTACATGTTGTATAAAATACTAAAAGTTGTCTGGGTATCACACATTCTTTGTACACGATAGAGCCCCGCCCCAAAACACAAACCAATCAGGGCTGTAAAATCGGAGAAAATTCATTGCTTTAAGAGTATAAAAGCAATAGAAGCCAATGAATGTTGTTTAAAAATATCGACTCTTCATTAAACAAAATCACAATCTGCAGCTTCTTTCAGCCAATCAAAGGAGCAAAAATATTTACGTCCACATATAAAATTTTTGTGCATAATATAAAAACCCAAACAGCAATGTTTTCTCCCAGTTTCTTTAAGACTCAAACATGTGAGTACGTTCCTAAAAATCAGCCATGAGCCACTGTGCGGAAAATACACACAACAGTAAACATTAACCAACTCAGAAGTTCACAAATATACTAAAACACTGCCTATACAAAGGCAAGCACACCTACACACACTGATTACTAGTCTATTCAACTTCTCACACTGTCACAACAGAATCAACATGTCTGTTCAACTTCTCACACTGTCACAACAGAATCAACATGTCTGTTCAACTTCTCACACTGTCACAACAGAATCAACATGTCTATTCAACTTCTCACACTCTCACAACAGAATCAACATGTCTATTCAACTTCTCACACTGTCACAACAGAATCAACATGTCTGTTCAACTTCTCACACTGTCACAACAGAATCAACATGTCTATTCAACTTCTCACACTCTCACAACAGAATCAACATGTCTGTTCAACTTCTCACACTGTCACAACAGAATCAACATGTCTATTCAACTTCTCACACTCTCACAACAGAATCAACATGTCTACTTAACTTTTCACACAAACTAAATTCTGTTTCTCTTCACTTTCATTCACTACTAACTTTAGTTGTCAATAAAAATTGATATATTTTTGTATGGATGGACTTGTTCGTTGTAAAAACGAATGGTACAGGAGATAATTGAGAAAATGCCTATAAGCTTAAAAAAGAGGGAGACAAAAAAAACAAATTAGTAATTGAATAAATACAGGTATTTGTATAGACCACTACCCATGGCCAACTTAAGTATGTTCATTAAAGTTTGAAGAAATTATTAAAATAGTCTTCTATTTATGTCATTGGATCTAGTATGAAAATTAGTTGCTACAGTCCATTTTCCACAGGAGAGATGCTTATATTCTTTCTCTACCATTATTTTCCTGGTAGATACTTGACTGCGATCCAATTCCTGGTTTTCTCCCCTAAAACATTCTCAGCAAAATCTCGTGTTATCTACCACCATTGCAAAGAATTCACCTTTCTTCCTTTGTGCACCTACAACCAAACGAAACTTCCATCTGTGAAACAAAATACCACATGAATGTTCCCCTACAAACTACAACATGGTCGTTTTAAAGTCCAATATCAACAAATATCTGTCGAGTTGTCCTGTGAATTAATCATAGTTCATAAATCCTTTCATAGTACTGTTCAATCATCTAACTGAAAATCTCACTAACCCTTATCCCTGAGTGGCTTTTGGCCTTGGTAAGTGGTGAACTATTAGTATATAAAAAAATAAATTGCATAAGCCTAAAATTCTGTTTACACAGCTATAAGTGATTTCGAATAAGGGTTTATTATTTATTATTTGTTTGTTATGCCTCCTTGGGCATATCCCCTTTAACTATCTTCTCAATTCAACTGTTAAAAAATAAAAATAATAAACAATATAAATTAAACTCTAAGTGCAGTATCGATATCCAGATCAAATTCTGTTAAACATTTCATTTGACAACTCCCAAAAGTGCCCCCTCAATTTCTCCCTCCTACCACTTTCTCTGAATTCATCCAACCTCATCTTAAACTGATCCACGCTATTGCTGTTCTTCTTAATCTGATCTGGCAACTTATTCCAAAAACATATTACTCTGTGAGCAAAAAAAACTTAACTGGTTAACAGATCTAGTTTTTGAAAACTGCCTTGACAATAACCTTCCAGATCTAGAGTTGACTGATTTAAAGCGGATGATTGAACTTTGGCGGAGATATGCACTCTACTGAGTGCCTTCCTAATTTTTATAGCTTGTTATTATCTTCATGATAATTAAAAAAAAAAAAATCTGTCCAACCAACGCTGCATCAAATAAAAACTACTCAACAAAAATCTATGAAATTTTATGTAGATACATCTTTGATCACCAGAATGTTTTAGGCATATTAGATACCACCCCTAAGTAAGGATTTTTTGGGATAGAGGAAGGTTTAAAGTTACAGATGGTCAATTGTTTTAAATATATTAGTTTTTGAAAACAAACCATCTCATTGGGATTGGTGGTTAAAGTAGAATGGGGTTACATTTTCTAGAAAAAAATGAACTTTAATTGATGAGTATCAGATTAGCTTTTGAAAATCACCTCCCTATGAATGGGAGATTTGGGGTAAATCACAATTTAGTTTAATGTTACTTTAAAAATTAGTATTTTTAAATATTTTTTTTTTTTTACTTATACTAGACAAAATAAATGTTACTAAATTTAATTAAATATTTTTAAATATTTTTTTTTACTTATACTAGACAAAATAAACGTTACTAAATTTAATTAAATATTTTTAAATATTTTTTTTTTACTTATACTAGACAAAATAAACGTTACTAAATTTAATTAATTTTTAAATATTTTTTTTTTACTTATACTAGACAAAATAAATGTTACTAAATTTAATTAAATATTTTTTAATTTTTTTTTACTTATACTAGACAAAATAAATGTTACTAAATTTAATTAAATATTTTTTTTTTACTTATACTAGACAAAATAAATGTTACTAAATTTAATTAAATATTTTTAAATATTTTTTTTTTTACTTATACTAGACAAAATAAATGTTACTAAATTTAATTAAATATTTTTAAATATTTTTTTTTTTACTTATACTAGACAAAATAAATGTTACTAAATTTAATTAAATATTTTTAAATATTTTATTTTTTTACTTATACTAGACAAAATAAATGTTACTGAATTTAATTAAATATTTTTAAATATTTTATTTTTTTACTTATACTAGACAAAATAAATGTTACTAAATTTAATTAAATATTTTTAAATATTTCTTTTTTTTACTTATACTAGACAAAATAAATGTTACTAAATTTAATTAAATTTAATTATCTTTAACGTTTTTATCTTTTTTTTAACTCTGCTTTATGTTTTCTTAAATCTTATTAGATTAAATCCTATTTGTTTAAAAAAACAAAAACTATTAAGTAGTTTTTAAAATTATGAAACAACCACCAAAGCAGAGCTACATAAAATATCACATGGTTCAGCGCATTATTTTGTGCCATGGAAATGATGATGTTCACACAGATCTTCTCAATGTGTGACAGTGTCAATGAAAGTGAATAAACTGAATCCATTACATGGTCTTTTCTATTATTACTGAATTACTTGTTCCTCTATTGTTCTTGCTAACAATAATGTTTTCCCTATATGAAGTGTTGAGTTTGCTAATGAACAGCCGATTGTCACAATGGTGGAGGTAATGCCTGGGAGGACTGCTTCATGACAACAGAACAGCTATCTCCTCCCTGAACTGAGCATTGAAAGATAGTACAATAATGGAAGTAATAGTATAGTCTGGGATTCAAAGAGACAGATACCAAATCTCCATTAATAATAGATTTTGTTTTAATCTTCTAAAAGAGAATAAACTGAATGCAGGACATGTTTTTTTTTATTGTTGTATTACTTGTTCCTTTATTGTTACTTTTTGGTAGGAGTAACAAGACTTTTGGACCACCACGTAAAGAGAAAGAAAGAAAGAATAACTCAAACTTGATATTATGAGAATAAACTGATATCTTATTAAGCCTAATCGTTATTTGGTCTGTGTTGTAAATATCAGGATGAACAGAGAAAATAAGAAAAAAGCGCCAAAAAATATTAAGGATAGAAAAGAAGGTTTACTAGATAAAAAGGTGAACAAAGTAATTTAGCAATCGCTAGGTTGAGCTTGCAAGTCCCGTGAGATTTTGTTGATTCTCATTCCTTTTCATATAAAAAAAAACAGACGACTCTATTCTCTTTATTTAGGTTCTATATGAGAGTCTGCAATGTCAGGGTTGTGGAGTCAGAGGTTTTGAAAGGAGTCTGACTCCTAAGAATGCTACGAGTCAGAGTCGGAGTCGGATTTTTTTATCTCCGAAAAATCAATAGAAAGTCTAAATATTGAAAGACTTTAAAATAAGGAGTCGGAGTCAGAATTGTCAGAGTCGGTGTCAGACCTTATACCTTCCAACTCCGCAACCCTAGTCTGCATTCAGGCTAAGGAAAATCAGGAGAAGGTAAAAGATTCACATCTGCTCGCAGTCGTAACTCAAAAGAAAGAAGATTGGTTCCAATTGTTTCACTTTCTTCTACGCCATTAATTGCTCTTATGCTCCTATGCCATTAATTGACCTTAGAATCCGTTTGTTTGTTTTTTTGTTTATGACACTGTGACTTCATGTTCATATTCTATCTAAAGATCAATCTACTATTAGTTTCTTTTTCAGGTGTACTTCAGCCAGTATGGCACAAGGCTGCTGGTCCTGAGGGCTCTCTTCAGTGCATGTATTGCATAGCATAATTATAATACTTAAAATGAGTGAATTTGTGTGTTGATCAATACTGAATACTACTTAATGGTTGTTAAGAAGTCTTGAGCAGCTTTGGATAAATAGTGGTTTCAATAGGATGGAGCAACTCCAAACACTTCAAATGACTCACTGGAATGGCTGTGGGGACACTTTGGTGATCGTCTCAACAGGTGGTGGTAGTTTTGTTTTACGGCATACCAACCCTTTTTGGGTTATTTAATGCCGAATCTGGTCATTATAGTAAAAGTTTTTATGCTTCAAGTTCTTTATATCTTCAAATGTTTAATCATCATTTTTGGTTTGGTAGTTTTGTTTTACGGCATATCAACCCTTTTTGGGTTATTTAATGCCGAATCTGGTCATTATAGTAAAAGATTTATGCTTCAAGTTCTAAAAATAAAATAAAAAAGGGGAGGGAGAAAGGGAGAGGGGCTGTTGTTTTTGTTTTTGGTTTTGTAGAACATTATTAAGTTTTACAAAAAAAAAAAAAAAAAAAGAAGAAAAACAAAAAAACGTCAATGTAGGTGAATTTCGTCTCAGGGAGCCACAGGGCAGCCTGATCTGGTATCACCAGGTCTCAACAGGAAATGTAATTCTGAATTTTTTTTCTTTCTTTTAACTTAGTTCACCCTAAACAAGGCAAGTTACCACTGTAGACATAAGGGGCTACAGAGAATTAGGGTGAAAGTTTATGGGTTAGCCTAAATTAGGAGCTGTGCAGCAAGATGCTTGTTCACATTAGTTTTAAATTTCTGCATGTCGGTACAGTCGGGGAAACAGGGAGCAAGGAGGGAGTTCCAAAGGCCGGCAGCTCGGGAAAGAAGCTATTGGAGTAGAAGGCTCTCCGACATCTGGGGACCTCTACAGTGAATAGATGGGATTTAGCTGATTGTCGGGTTGGTCGAGTGTATTTACATCAAGGGGGCACCAGAGCAGCAAGTTCACTGGAGCACATTCCATTGAAGTACTTGTAAAACAAACACAAGGATGCAACATTGTGGCAATGGGACAGGATCTGGAGCTTGGTTGATAGTGAGGGATCTATTAAGTTGGCAACTCTTTTTTGGACCTTGTCTAAGAGGGAGAGACGAGTGGATGGTGCACCAGCCCAGATGTGACAACAATACTCCCTGCATGGGCGGATGGTGGGCTTCCCACTCACTGGACCTCCCACCTCCCCAGATTTTTATCTCTATCGAAACAATCACCAGACTATTCAGAGTTATAGACAATTTTGCACGTTGTATCCAGGTGTGCTTGCAACGCAAATGTGCACATTTTGAACATATCATTAAACGGCGATAACACGAAGACTGTTGCACATTCAGAAATGAAACGGGCGGGAGGGGAGGTAACTTGTACAATTTTTTTTTTTTTTTCAAGCTGTGCTTTAAGATCTTAGCTTGAAGTAGTAAAAAAAAATATTGAAAGAAAAAAAATATAAGAACACATCAAATCAAAAGGTACATTAAAAACAATACAATCAGCAGAACGCTTAGTTGAAAATCGCAGTTTTAAGCTGATAAAAATAATGATAGAAGGATCTGATAAAAATCCATAAAATTAAATGAATGATGTTGGATTTTTATCAATATTACTAGCCATTAAGTAAAGGACCTGGGTTTTTATCAAGATCAGATCCCAACTACACACATCTGTGTCAGCGTAAGTATACGTTTAATTATTCTCTCTAACAGCAGACATACATTACTTGTTTAGCAGATAAGTTTTTAAAAAGTAATAAGATTAAAAATGTTTTTAATGTTTGTTAGCATACACTAGTTGGAATAACCGTTTTAGGATGTGTCCATAGTGATTCATTTAAATTGTGTGGAGTTAAGTCTTAAAATGGTTGACATGAGCCCAAATTTTAAGATTCTGTACAATTTTATGTCTAGCTAAATAAATAAATGCAAAAGTTTTTCCACTTATGCGAACTATATTAACATCAAAACACATCAGGTTTATTTAACGCAATAGTACAACAAAATATTTTAACATACTGTATATATAGTAATCAGCAAACACAGCTATAGCTATACTTAATTTATATACTTATTTTATGAACAGTTTCTAATAAATCAATATTCTGTATCATTCATTTGTAATATATATATATATATATATATTAGATTAAATCCTATTATATTGCAGAACAGTGCAAAGGTTTGAATCCAGAATCAAACAACACATCCCCCCTGCCATACGCCAGGGCCGACTAAATAATTTAAATAATTTAGTTAATACATCCGGGTCTGCTATTGCTGCCCATCTCATAAATAGCGCCGAATGTGCGTCGACGTACACTAGTGACTGGTTTTCTGTCATAAGTAGATCGCATTCTCTATTCCACCTCAAAGTCCTGGAAGCCATATATATCAAGTCAATCAAACCTTCCCTTTGTAAGCAAAAGGAATGGCTTTTAGGACTTAATGTGATCAACTTATGACTCTCCTCCCCATTTTTTTTTTTTTTTTTTTCTCCTAAACTTGTCACTAGTTTTCATTACAAATTTTTTTAGGTTTTAGTCGTATTCAATCACTTCCACGTTTTACTCTGATGAGTGTGGACGAAAACCGGTTCAGTACATTAATTAATTTCTTTGTAATCGTTTTCTCTCGTTTTTATATTTGTTTAATCTCATTCGACCCTCCAAAAAATGTCCCAAACGTCCGTATTCCTCGCCGTTATCAAATTTTGTACCACGAAAAATTTATTTATATATATATATATATGAAGCAATCCAACAAAAGATATAAGCGTCAACTAATATCTTATAATTAGTGAAACATCCGGATAAAAACTGAAGCTCAATATACTGGATAGAGCATTAATATTATAATATAGAATGAAGTAATAAAATAAGGTGTCAAGCAAATTTTATTAGAATTCAAAGTTCAAGCAAAGTATCCTTAAGTCCTTAGCTCATGAGTTTTCAAATATAATTCTTCTCTTCAGAGGACCATTACCGCAGTTATACTACTACAGGTAATAAAATTATGCTTTGAGAATATATAAAATTATATACACAAATACATAAAAATACATAACATCAAACATATCAACCCAAAAACATACTTTTTGTTGAATCCATACAGTCCATCCAGGTCATACAAATTGAGAAACATAATCAGGAAAGACATTACTCCAAGTTATAAACAGCAGTCAATATACGTGAAATTGAAGGAGCTGACAAAGTTATCCAAAATGTGTCTATATTCAATGTTAATGATAAATAAATCAAATAATATAGAAAGTTCAATTAAAATTCCAAAATCCCGATATGTGCAACCCAAATCAAATCAAAGTTCGTTGTTTAATTAGAAAACCGGTTAAATCCGAATTGAGCAAAATAAGACTGAATCCCGGTCGCATCTTGCCAGCAGAGCGAAAAAATAAGTAATCTTATATATATATATATATATATATATATAGGCAAACATTATTAAATAACACTGAGTGTTTTTGCTTGATAAGACTTTCTTTTATTTTTTCAATTTTCCAAATGGTCCATTTAATGTTTTGGTCAAATTGCTGTATGTAAGTTTCCCATGTTTCTTGTCCTATCTTCTTTCCTTTTTTTGCGTTTGAATCTTGAACGCGCTCAGAACGTAATCAAATTCTTAACAGTTAAGCAATCAAACATTTGAATCTAGCACGCTGTTAGAACGTAATCACGCTCTCATGTAACATCTCAATATTATAGATGCTCCTTTTAAGTTGTAAATTATTGGCCGTTATAATGATAAAAAAAAACTCAACAGTAAACATATTTTTTAAGAAACCAAAATTAACACCGCCTGAAGATGATTTAACGAATCAAATCGAAGTACTCGCAAAAAAGGAAAGAAAATGGAACAAGAAACACATGGAAGTTACATACAGCAATTTGACCGAAACACTAAATGGACCATTCGGAAAATTGAAAAAAATAAAAGTCTTATCAAGCTAAACACTGTGTTATTTAATAATGTTTGCCTCAATGAAAATATGCTGCTTAAATACACACAATATATATATATATATATGTGTGTGTGTGTGTGTGTGTGTGCGTGTGTGTGTACATACACAATTAATCTTAATTAGAGCGAATTAATTACAAAAGGATAGCGTGCCAAATGAAAACTTCCGGTAAGATTATTTTTAAATTCAAATGACAATTTCCAGTTAAGTTTACACATAAATACCGACATACGAGAGCATTTATACACACAAACTACTTAGATTACTTTGGAATAATTTCTTTACAAATATAAACTCCGCATTGACCACAATGACTAATAAAGTTTTTCTTTTAATAATTAAATTGATAAGTTGATTTGTTAAACTAAATTTTTAGTTAATAAATATGTTTTATTGCGTGATGATAACAATAACCATTTTTACAATTAAAAAGAAAAAAGCCCCCCCCCCTCGGTCTAAATTACAAACAAAAAGTATAGATTCATATTTTTAAAAAATCTTAAAGTTTTTATTTTTCTGTCTTCTAATAAAAATGATAAACACAAAATAACTATTCCAAATTACTCAAGTATATATAATTGTTTGATTTGACAAATCAACGTTTTGCTTTTTCGTTAATCCATTTTGTTATACAACCTGTTTTTAATCGGGAATTTATTTTTATTTTTATGCTTATACAAAATCAAATCAAAAAGACCATATAAAATCACTTCTTTTTTTTCTTAATTAATAAAATGTGACTATGTTCATATAGAGTAAATTGCCTCAACATTGTAATATATTAAATAATATTATGACAATCATCATTTTGTTATTTTTCTACAAACTACCAAAATGTAAAATGAAAATTGATTTTGATTTCTGTAAATTAATTGTGCGCGGGGTGTTTTTTTGCTAGTAAACAAATAAATTTGATATCTCATCATATGAAATGATTTTGCAGAACTAGTAAGAAATGCTACTACAGTACACTGATGAGGAAAATAGAAAGGGTAGGTAGGTTGAAGGATTGGAGAATTAGGTGACAATAGACAGAAAGGAGAGAAGGAAAGAGGTAGAGAAAGGCATGTGGCACTATCGCTTGCCGGGGAGGTCTTCTGGCTCTTCCGTGGATTTCTCGTCGTATCTTTTTTACGGCACCAATGTGATACTATCCTGGGGACAGGGGAGTGTAACTTGGTGTGTCCGTGCCATGGGGATACCTTTGGAAGGGGGGGTTAACGTCCTGGCACGGTACCAGACCAGCTCCCTGAAAAAAAATAGGCACATCCCCTTCAATAAAGGATCTTTGGTCAGGTTTGAGGTGCCATTAATTCTCTCCAGAGAATTAATTCTCTCCAGAGAATTAATTATCTGGGCTGAGAGAACAGTCATCTTGCTAGGTTAACTGTTTTGCTGGATCATCAGATTTCACCGAAATAATAATTCATCAACCACCAGGGGTTGCTAGAAAATTTTACGCAGTAAAACTTTATTTGATGAAAATACACCAGCGTGTATGGCTTCCGCCTGATTTTGCCTTTGAAACCATAACTAGAATCATCAACAAGCAGCCATGTACCAGGTTCCAGCATTTAAAAAATCCTCTATATTTGTTACCTCCCCTTAAACACACACAAAATTTTTCTTCCTTAAACAAAAAACATATTTGGTAACATGTCCTTAAAAACGCTATCTGGTCCGGAAGTGAGTGACCATTACAGCCTGAAAATGGATGATCATCTTACATTAAATTTATATGCGAAACTGATCCCCCCTCTAAATTCTAAAATTGTTTTGTTATTTTTTTCGTTTTTACCACTAAGTTTTTCAGGATGTTTACATATAAAAGCCTAAAATAAGTAAAATCTCATAGTGTAGCAGAAGTTGTAGGACTACAATTTTACCAAATAATATATAAGCTTTATATAAGATTTCTTAGGTTAGAATGTAAACCTTTTAAAATTTCAGTTCGAACTCGTGACTACACACAGTTCTGGTTTTAATAAGTTTCAAACAAAGTAAACCCTAACAAGGTTTTATGAATGATGAATAAAAACATTTCTTTTTTCATTTCATTCAACCTTACACAGAACATTTTTTCACAAAAATAGAAAAGTAGTAATCAAGGGGATAGACGTCACCTGATGGGCATCTAACCCATGCCTTGCTAGACTTCTGTTTTATATAACTAATTAAAAATGTCTATCTACCTGCAATTTATTTACCTCCCCAGGAGGTTAGGCACAAGGCCAGTTTTATCTTACTCCCACAAGGTAAGATGTGACCCAAGGTCGGGTCGGGAAAGTGGGACTTGAAAAGCCAGCGCCCGAGAAGGTGAGCATTCTGGCCATTAAAAATTGCCTGGGCAGCCCCGTCAGCATTCCCCGGTAGGGGCGCCTCAGACAGTAAGCAATAAACTTACTCCTCCCCAAAGAGAGGCGGCAAAGCCTGGGAGGGTGGACCTCCTAGAACTGCACAGGACAGACCCATAGACCGGCGTAAATCAAACCCCGAAGGCCAAGATGATACCAGTTTATGGGGTGTAGTATCCATCGGAACAGATACTACACTTTGATCCCGGCCAAAAGGCCGAACCTGCAATCCCAGTAAACATTTACACCTAACATTATACTCTATTCTTATTTGTTAATTATGCCATGTGACAAAACACATGTGACTTATATAAATAACTATGCCTCTTATTATTATTACTCCATTGGTAACCAGGATGCAGGTAGCCCTACATAACACAGTGTCATCACCCTTCAATAACACCCTTTTTGCATAATTAATTCACCTAATGACCATACAAATATTTCCTTAAAGTCATGAATTTACATTCCACACCTCCAAAATAATTCAACAATTAGCGATCACTAAATTCAAACCAAGCATGAAAATTAAACAATCTCCAAGTGTATATTCTTGTTTTTGATACTAGCACTTCATTTTGAGCCGAGTTAAAGTTCTTTTCAAATATTTTTTTTAAGTGTAAAAAATCACTGGAAAAAAAAATTGATCGTTTGCCAGTGTTCACAGTGTGGCTACATTATTTAAAGAATATTTTCATTCTCAACTATTTAACAAGTATTTACAAATAAACAAGACACCATTGATTATAAACACACAAAATCATTTAGTACTGCAATGTTTCGTTTCTTTTAGTTAATTTCTACTCATGAAAAACTATTAAACTATTTACAAAAATGAAGTATTTAAAACCTATTTTCATTTTTCTTTGTGGAAATGCATTTTTCAATGGTGAAACTAAAAACAACTAAATTTTTCAATGATGAAACTAAACACAACTAAATTTTTCAATGGTGAAACTAAAAACAACTAAATTTTTCAATGGTGAAACTAAAAAAAAATAAATTTTTCAATGGTGAAACTAAAAACAACTAAATTTTTCAATGGTGAAACTAAAAACAACTAAATTTTTCAATGGTGAAACTAAACACAACTAAATTTTTCAATGGTGAAAAAAAAAAAACTAAATTTTTTAATGGTGAAACTAAAAACAACTAAATTTTTCAATGGTGAAACTAAAAAACAACTAAATTTTTCAATGGTGAAACTAAAAAACAACTAAATTTTTCAATGGTGAAACTAAAAAACAACTAAATTTTTCAATGGTGAAACTAAAAACAACTAAATTTTTCAATGGTGAAACTAAAAACAACTAAATTTTTTAATGGTGAAACTAAAAACAACTAAATTTTTTAATGGTGAAACCAATAACTAAATTTTTCAATGGTGAAACTAAAAAACAACTAAATTTTTCAATGGTGAAACAAAAAACAACTAAATTTTTTAATGGTGAAACAAAAACAACTAAATTTTTTAATGGTGAAACTAAAAACAACTAAATCTTTCAATGGTGAAACTAAAAAACAACTAAATTTTTCAATGGTGAAACTAAAAACAACTAAATTTTTCAATGGTGAAACTAAAAACAACTAAATTTTTCAATGGTGAAACTAAAAAAAAAAAAATTTTTCAATGGTGAAACTAAAAACAACTAAATTTTTCAATGGTGAAACTAAAAACAACTAAATTTTTCAATGGTGAAACTAAACACAACTAAATTTTTCAATGATGAAACTAAAAACAACTAAATTTTTCAATGATAAAACTAAAAACAACTAAATTTTTCAATGGTGAAACTAAAAACAACTAAATTTTTTAATGGTGAAACTAAAAAACAACTAAATTTTTCAATGGTGAAACTAAAAAACAACTAAATTTTTCAATGGTGAAACTAAAAAACAACTAAATTTTTCAATGGTGAAACTAAAAACAACTAAATTTTTCAATGGTGAAACTAAACACAACTAAATTTTTCAATGGTGAAACTAAAAACAACTAAATTTTTTAATGGTGAAACTAAAAACAACTAAATTTTTCAATGGTGAAACTAAAAACAACTAAATTTTTCAATGGTGAAACTAAACACAACTAAATTTTTCAATGGTGAAACTAAAAACAACTAAATTTTTCAATGGTGAAACTAAAAACAACTAAATTTTTTAATGGTGAAACCAATAACTAAATTTTTCAATGGTGAAACTAAAAAACAACTAAATTTTTTCAATGGTGAAACAAAAAACAACTTATTTTTTTTAATGGTGAAACTAAACACAACTAAATTTTTCAATGGTGAAACCAATAACTAAATTTTTCAATGGTGAAACTAAAAAACAACTAAATTTTTCAATGGTGAAACTAAAAACAACTAAATTTTTCAATGGAGAAACTAAAAAACAACTAAATTTTTCAATGGTGAAACTAAAAAACAACTAAATTTTTCAATGGTGAAACTAAAAAACAACTAAATTTTTTAATGGTGAAACTAAAAACAACTAAATCTTTTAATGGTGAAACCAATAACAACTAAATTTTTTAATGGTGAAACCAATAACAACTAAATTTTTTAATGGTGAAACCAATAACAACTAAATTTTTTAATGGTGAAACCAATAACAACTAAATTTTTCAATGGTGAAACTAAAAAGAATAGATTCTTACGAACACTTCACATTTGCATTCCTGATAGAAAAAAATGTCCCCAACAACTTTACACATCTGCACCACTACAAAGCTATATATTTCCATCATCCAATGGATGTCAATCCCTTTGTTTAAGAAGCATTTTGGCTTATAGAAATAATAAAACCAACACATATGATTGCTTAGTAGCAAGAGGAAGCACTAGTTAGTTATGAAAGCAATCGTAAACCATACATCCACGCAATTAGCTTAATGATTTCCTCCAAGAATGAAACATAAATATTTCTGTTTAGCTTACTTGCCATAACTATATTTTCGTACAATATGTATATATGATTTTTATTATTATTAAATGAAATTACACAATTAACTTCTATTCATGGGCCCAGGGTTTCAGGAATGGCAACTCTAACTAGCTTGCTCGGCTACAACACTAGAAAGCATTCTATAATTTTTTCTACCAATCAACTCTTTTACTATAATTTATCGATTTCATTTGTGTTCACACAATAAATACTTAATTAAAACTATTCGTTTTTCTTCTTCAAATGTTAACGTGACAAACTAAGAAATAACACTGTCACCATATCTCTACAAAGCCACCATCCGCCCATGCACGGAGTATTGTTGCCAAATCTGGGCTGGTGCATCATCCGCTAGTCTCTCCCTCTTAGACAAGGTCCAAAAAAAGAATCGACAACTTGATAGGTCCTTCACTATCTACCAAGCTCCAGCCCCTGTCCCATCGCCGCAATGTTGCTTCCTTGTGCCTGTTTTACAAGTACTTCAATGAATTGTGCTCTGATGAGCTTGCTGCTCTAGTGCCCCCACGACGTAGATTCATTAGACCAACCCGACAATCTGCCAAATCCCATCCATACACTGTGGAGGTCCCTAGATGCCGAAGAGCTTTCTACTCCAAAAGCTTCTTACCTCGTGCTGCTAGACTCTGGAACTCCCTCCCTGCTCCCTGCTTTCCTGACATGCAGAAATCTAAAACTAATGTAAACAGACATCTCGCTGCGCAGCTCCCAAATTAGGTTGCCCCTCTCCCCCAAAACCATCACCTTTTTTTTCTCAGTAGCCCCTTACGTCTACAGTGGCGACCTGCCTTGTTTGGGGTGAACTATGTTAAAAAAAGAAATATATATTAAATTTGGAGTTAAGTCTTTTACGGAGATATACAAATATTTTATTTTTTAAATTTAAATATTTATATAACTATTTGTTTCAGAAAAGTGGATAGTCAGATTTCTGGGATATTGTAATGTGAAAGAAATACAAATCTTTATTTAAGACTTTTTAATGTTTTCAATGTTTTCTTAAATAAACTGGCATTGCAAAAACACAAAACTTATGTTTTTAAACAAATACCTTTATTTATACACATTTTTATTTAAATCCTTTTATATAAGTCACTAACAAACTTTACTCGTTTTCATCAAACATGATCCAATGAAACATGTCGTCATCTAGGAAATAAGCCTGTAACACTAGCATATTTATTCATTTAAAAAGTGTGTTTCTTCAGATTTACTATGTAATACTACATTGATTTTAACCGGCAGCACTTTTCAAGACCACCACTGACCGACTTTAACTCTGCTCTCGATTTAAATATTTGTTGATTTTACAATATTTTTTTTCCTTTTCGAAATACAATTATCGTTAAAGTGTAGTATACTATACTTTATCTTTTCTGCCCTGTCAGTGAAGGAAAAATCCTTCTAAACTGAGAAAACATGTTTAAATAACACATTTCAGTATTTTAAATTAGTATTTTATATTTACCCCAGGCAACGCTGGGGCACAGATCTTACTAGCATATATATATATATATATAAAATAATTTTTAAAAGCATGTATAGATAAACTAGGATATAAAAAAAGAAAATTGGTGCCATGCTAGGATTGGCTTAATTTGATTTATGGCATATCAACCCTTTACACATTATTTGATACCGAATTCAGTCACTTTGATAAAAGTTTTATGCTTCAAGTTCTTAATATCCTCAAATATCCATTCTGTGTGTAAATGAGATAAATGTATGGGTATATTTCCAGCTAAAATTTTATGTCCTACCCAGGACTGATTTTATTTGACCCATAGAGGGGACCCTGATAAGTATTACCACTCAGTGTCAGAGTGAAATTGGGAGTAATTGCAACTTTGCCGTTACTCTATATTTGTCAAAATTCACAAATTGGATATAATATATGATTATACCCAGGCAATTAGCCATTGATTCATGTGAAATTTGAAGAAAAACTAATTATCCTGAAAAGAGATGTGTACACTGCTTATGCAAATTAATTTCGATTTTGCACACATTTCTGAAAATATTTCTTTTTAAGAAGCATTAAAAAGATGGCATAAATTGAACAAGGCTGAACTTTTACCAGTTCTTTGTTTAGTTTGACTCTCGGACATGTTCTTTGCACGGGTGCTCTCCTTGGTTTTCAAAGGTATTTTAATCAGTCTTCATGCTGAGATTTGTTTCCAACCCAAACACAAAGAATGCCAGAATATTCGACAGGCTTTGATTTGCTTACCATCTGCAAACTTATATCTTCTAATATATAAAATCAAATCAGATTATCGACTTTCGTCATCAATATGTTCTGTCCTACAAAATTAATAGTTCATCTTGAATAGCCATTTTATTTTGTTGAACGTTGGTCCAGGTTGTTAAGAATAAAATGTAATGCGAGTTTATTTATTTCCAGAAAATAATCTATCTAGTCGGATTTTCGTATAAATGCAAATTTTTTTTTAAAAAGGAGGTAAATCTGTATTCGTCCAATACAGATTTACTTTCCTTTGTTTCGAATACAAAAATAATATTTTGAAAACAAAAAAAAGAAGAAAAAAAAGTACATAATTGTCTTTATTCATTAAAAA
Organism: Sepiola atlantica; assembly: GCA_963556195.1. Taxonomy (NCBI): domain Eukaryota; kingdom Metazoa; phylum Mollusca; class Cephalopoda; order Sepiida; family Sepiolidae; genus Sepiola; species Sepiola atlantica. The sequence continues at coordinate 27,456,498 of OY744521.1, read as the reverse complement.
CTTACTTCCTTTTCGTTGGAACAACTATATAAATTTAGGGGGGGGGGCAAACAACAGCATAATTAAAAAAAGAAAAGCAAAAAAAATTGCAAGTAAATACACTACCGGACAACACCAGGTAAGTATGGTTAGTTAAATAATAAACGAGTCAAATCTTTCAAATTTTCAATTCATGTATGCACCTATTAATTTGAAGAACAGAAAGGATGCGGGGGGGGGGGGGGGGTCAAGCGATTTCCTATCATAAAAGTAAGAGGGAAAGTTATGAATTTCATGATCTGATTAGATTTTTTTTATTTAACAGAAGATAATTGGTTTGTAAACACTGTAAATGATGGATGAACGGTACAATAAAGTTCCCAAGGGGGTCATAAAGAAATTTGCTCTATAATTATGTAAAACTGAAACCTCTCAAACCCTGGCTGGACACAATCAGAAATCTGAAGTAATAAAATAACTAAAGACAAAAATAGTTGTTGGCTGTTTTTTTTTTCCAATCTTAACATCATTCAGTTTGAATCCATCCAATTTGAAATACCAGTCGCAACATAATACTTATCTGTAGAAAAATATGGCTCTGTTTTACTTTTTTCTTTATCTACTCCGTTTGGTGGGTGGGGTGTCAAATGTAAAGTAGCCATAAAACTTAGTAGTGTTATTGGTGGCCAGTTGAGAATAGTAGACTTTTCCTAGCCTGGAGGCATATTACTTTTTGCGTTTATACTTAATCTATTATTGTGTGCCTTTTCCACATCCTTTTGCTATAATGTGGAACTGCCTTTTCGGATCAACGTTAGTACATTAAAGTCAGAATTGAACAATATATATTTCTCCTTTTCTTTGTTTCTTTTTTTATTTACATCATCCACTTTCTGTCCTTCTCTGACGTCGCTGCTGCTACTACTCCTCCCCTACTTTGTCTCATTCACCTTTTCCTTCAATTTCTCAAACATTCAATGTGCAAGCAAGTAAGATTATCAACCACATTTAGCATTATATAGAAGTATTTATTTCATGAGAACAGCTGACTATAAATTTCCTTCATTACTAGACGAACGATCCATTGCATTGAGAGCACTTTTTTGCAAATTCTTTGTTAAAAAAAAGAAAAGAAAAAAGAAGCTAGTTAAACCAATGAAATCCAATCAATCACCTGTGAATTTGTAATTTCAGTTGAAGGTCTGACACCATTGAAATTAACTGTACTTCGATATTTTTGTAATGTGCTTTTCATGTTGGGAAAGCTAATTTAAAATTTAACTTTTTTTTTAACAATCTGCGTCCCAGTTAAGATAAATTGCTATCAAAGGCACTCAGCCATTCCTCAATATTTCGATTTAGTTTCCTTTTTTTTCACGTTCTCAAATGCTAAATCTCTATATATATAAACTGATGTTTGTTAATGTTTGTTATCTTACACAGTGTGTGTGTGTGTGTGTGTGTGTGTGTGTGTGATGGTAAGAGAAAGGAAGAGTAAGGGCGAGAGAAAAAAAAACGATTATTATCATGGAAGAAATATATTACTTTAAAATGGATGACATCGCAAAATGAGTTCCCCCCCCCCCCCCAAATGTTGCAAAAAACTACCATTCTTTATGTCATCATCTATTTTTAAGTAAATATCTTTTTGTAAAAAAACAAGGAATTTATATTTAATATATATAACAATACTGACCCAACAGGTCACGGGTGATTTAGTATACGTTAAAATTATTCCATAGGAATATACTATCCTGTTGGTTCCAATAATAAATTGAACTTTTCTTTGTCAATTATTGCTTGAGCAAATATGGTGTGATGTACACAAAATCCAACAGAGTCAAGTCTTTCCTCCAAACTTCATCATTCCTTTTTTTGTTATGTTTTTTTTAATCGAATTTTGATGAAATTAGAAGTTGTATTTCAGTCGCTTTTATTTCTTATAAAATTTCCGATTATATTTGTCTCGCACATCACGCACCAAGGGAAACAACTCTTCATAAATCCAAGGGAAACAACTCTAAATAAAAGCGCTCTTGTAGCGTACCTCAAGCATGCAAGGGAAATAACTCATTGACTAAGAGATTTATCTTCTTTTTTTTTCAGAAGAGAATTTGGGACGTTAAAAGCAACGCAACTTAGAGGAATTGGAATTGCTATTAAAGAAACTGCGACGATGTTTTTAATGTAACAAAGTTTATAACATTAATAACAAAAAATGTTAATGTCTTTAACATTACAAAAAAGAAAGAAAATGCGACGATAATATTTCTTAATTATTCTACTTTTGTATAAAATTGATCGTATCAAAAAAGCTATTTACGAATCGTTATATTAAAAGAAAAGATGTTCACAAACTGGCTTATTTTACAGAATCGTATACTTTTTTAAAAGGTAATTCCGATAAATCCTATATTGCCTGCATATAGTGAAGTAACAAATTTGATTAAAAATAAACAATATTTCTAATGCATTTAATTAAATCTTTCTTATAGATTTTATATAAAATAAAATAATTCATTTTAATCAGAATGTCAGTCTACCTAAGAGTTCATGTTTTTATTGTATACATTAAAGAATGCCTAATAAAAAGTAGAATTTCATATATTCTTAAAAACGAGAACAAGTTTAATTCTTGGCCTTCGACTGGGATCAAAGTCTCCCCTCCATTTTATTCCAATGAAATCCGTGTATATAAATATATTCATGTAATATAAACTTTTCAACAAATTTGGGGATATCTTAAGAAGGATGGCTCCTAGTGAAAATGTGGTATTGTGGTGACTGAAATGATTCTAGTTATAAGTAGGATAGACATTTTTATCATTATTAGCCAAGGATGGCCAACAACCCCAAAACCCACACTTTTGATGGCCTTGTACCTAATTTGTATTAAATGTAAATTCTTATATTTTGTGTAAATAAATAATTCAAGTATAGTATCTTGTTGGAATTTATTTAAGCCCCCCTCACGGATTGGCTGTCAGACATTGCAACCCCTATTCCCTTAGGTGTCACGTGAGCCAGCCCTTAAAAACCCTTGCACACGGCTTCCCGCCCTCTTTTCGACGACTCCTCTCAAGTCAGCAATACATCGGCTGGCATCCGCAGTGACAACAGCCCACGATGGCAGTCACAGAGAATGACCTTCCGCAGTTACCCGAACTCTATACAGATAAGTTCTCACGAACCACGTTTTCGCAACCCCCCTCTCAAATTCACTATGCCTAACTGAACTTTGAAAACTCTGTTTGTAAATATTCTATGACTGCATCTTTCTCTTTCTTAGTAAAATTGCTGTGAAACTACATTCTGGTGTTTTGTGTTCCTTCTCTCAGGCTTTCGTCCTATATCTCTCTTTTGATGATTTATCTGCACATTGTTACCCCATTCTCACGTGCAAGAATCGAACTTTATTTACAGGATTATTTTAATCCCAACAATCTTTTCTCTGATCTTAGCGAAAAAGTTGTGTCTTTTGTGCTGGTTTTCTATCCTCTGGGAAATATTGTAAAATCTTTTTTAGTATTATTTTTGTCAACTTTGTCTATCTTTCTGTCCCGCTCCGATTAGAGAAATAACACGCTTTTCCAGCCTTCAATGAGCAGGGAGGGGACGACCAACTTTTTTATCATTAACATGCCTCTCCCTCCTCTTCTCAGTTCTATCTTTCCCCCTCTTGCTGGTTTTCGCGCACTTCTTTTCGCACCCAAAGCCAGTTTTTCCAAATACCCAGACCCCACATCAGTTAAAACCGTGATTTATTACCTTTGTTCAACCTACGGAAAAATGGAAGAGGAAAAAAGGATGCTGCCACCATCACAACAAACAACAACATTAAAGAAGGCCAAGACTCCTCCAGCCGGGGCAGATGCAGAAGCCGGGGCGGTAACACCCAATGTAGTGGTGCTCCATGTAACGGAAGCCAGTTCGGCCCCTCCAAAGAGTGGCTCTGCTGCCAAAAGCCAGAGCTACCTCAGCAAGGGAGTAGAAAAGGACAAAGGGGAGGTAGTGCCCCCCGCTTATGATGGAAGCCAGCTTGGCTCCCTCAGAAAGTGACTCCGCTACCAGGAGCCAGAGCTCCCTCGCTGAGTGAGCAGAAAAAAGCGCAATATCACCCGATGTGGCAATTTCCTCTACTTCAGACCTCTTCCAGGCTCCCCAGAAAAGAGGCTCCACTTCCAGGAGCAAGTGCACCCTTGGCTTCAACATCAGGGGCCAGGGGAAGGCCACAATATTACCATCGAAGAAATCCGCTTAGAGAAAGAACTCAGAGAAGAAGATTTCTCCACAGGAGTACAAGGAATTGTGCCAAAGAAAATATAAGCAATATATCAACGGGAATGTACTACAACCTGTGTCTGGTTCCTGGGGGACGATCAAGGACAGGGTTTTATCCTAGTCACTTTTGACTGAAAAGAAAATCGCCTCCTTGGACTCAAAAAGGAGGACATGGCAGAGCTCTTGAGGAAACTTAACATCCCGGCAATGTACATCTGCCAGATGAGCTTCACCATGTTTAAAAATTCTACTCCCCTCAAAGGATGATGACGAACGACTCTCCCTAAAAGAAATATGGAGCAGGAGAGTAAAGTCACAGCCCAAATACCAAAGCAGGAGGAGAAGCCAGGTCCACATTTATAATGCCTCAACTCAGCTGTGCGTGGATTACCTGGGCATGTACCTCAACCAGTTTGGGAAGGTGGAGGAAGTCAAAACATAGCCCAAATTAATGGTTGCCATTAGGCTGAAGCAGAAAGGCGTGAATGCAATTCCAGCAGTGCTGATACACAGAACCTGGAACATGATGGTAATGGTAGAAGGCCGTTGGCCGCACTATTGGGTTTGCTAGAAGCAGGGCAACATGGCAAAAACTGCCCCAAAAAGACAGCGCCAATGGCAGCCCCAGTTTTTGGTTCAAGGCCAGCTTCACTTCCAACTGCTACACCAACACCAAAGTCAGCAGAGCCATTGAAAAGCGCAGAGGAGTGGAGGACAGTTGTGAGCAAAGGACATAAGAACACAACTGCTTCTGCCACAGTCTCACCACCCGCCCAAGCACAGCAGTTGCAGCAACAACAGCAGCAGCAACTGCAGCAACCATAGTAAAAACAATGTCCCCATTCCACAAAACCGGTAGGGGACAAAAAGAAAAACAAAAAACTCCTATGATGATGAGGAGGGAGCCAGCGAGGAAACTTGTTCCCCTCCCTGGCTCATAAAAGAAGATAGGAAACACTTGACACTATAAGTTTCTGTCTATTTGTAGTTGACTTATGCCGGTTGAATTGGCGAAGTGCTTGCTGCTTCTGAGCAATAGCAGCTGCACAATTCGAGGTGAACCATTGTGGAGTGTGGGGCTTGCTGTAGAAATCTCGCATTGAGGACATATGCTTCAATGCCTGCTTTGACCCATTCGGTTAACTCATTTGCAAACTGATCAGCAGGGAGAGAAAAAGTTTCACTCCATGGGGTGTCTCTGATGTGATCTCTGATGGATTCCCAATCAGCACGCTTGTAGAATCTCGTCGTTTTGAGCAACGGCTCATCAGCTTTGGGACGAGATATTAGTGTGATATCTATCATTACCACAAGGTGATCAGCGATCTCGAGAAGGCTATGGGCACTTGTCGCACAAGCCTCAAGCAATGAGGTCAAGAACAGGTCGAGAAGTGAGGCTTGCTGGTCCACACGATCAGGGAGGCGAGTCGAGAAAGTGACAGTCTGTGAAAGGGAGTGCACTATGGAGAAACTATACATGGAGTTACTAGCTGTGATACAGCAAAAAAACAGTCTGTGGATGAAACACACACATATATATATATATATATATATATATATGAATGAATAAATGACAAAGTGTTTTTCATTTATCACTCCTATCTAATACTCAAAACAGCTTACTGTTATTTTAATCAATAATACAACATTTTATTTATCTCCCCAGGAGGTTAGGCACAAGGCCAGTTTTATCTTACTCCCACAAGGTAAGATGTGACCCAAGGTCAGGTCGGGAAAGTGGGACTTGAAAAGTCAGCGCCTAAGAAGGTAAGCACTCTGGCCATTAAAAATTGCCTGGGCAGCCCCGTCGGCATTCCCCGGTAGGGGCGCCTCAGGCAGTAAGCAATAAACTTACCCCTCCCCAAAGAGGGAAGGCAAAGCCTGGGAGGGTGGACCTCCTAGAACTGCACAGGACAGACCCATAGACCGGCATAAATCAAGCCCCGAAGGCCAAGACGATACCAGTTTATGGGGTGTAGTATCCATCGGAACAAAGGCCGATCAATAATACAAGAATAAAGACTTGATATTCTGTATATATATATATATAGTGCAGATAAACGATTAAGAAAGAACCGTTTGACTGCCTAATTAGCATAATTATTTTTTAAACCATTCATAATTAATTAACATTTGGTATTATTAATTTGGAATTGTATTTGCTTATGTTTTTTTATCTATATGTAATAGTTTCGTCCATATTAACAGTAATTACTTAAAGTTATTTAATAATAAATCGGAAAAATAACTAAAACACCTTAAAAGAAAAGAAAAGAAATTTAAAATTAAACGGTCCCAACCACGTGACTTTCCAAATTTTAATTTTTTTTAATTTCTTTTCTTTTCTCCCCATTTCATTCTTTCCAAATACGATCTAAGGTTAAGATCGGATTTTAACTCTGCCTGATGAGATCTCAGTTTATAACAGCTGTTGATTGATAACATCGACATGTCAGTGTTGCAGATTTAGTACATGTCTGTAAATAAAAATAATCATATATATATATATATATATATATATATGCTAGCACAACCCGTGGAAATTCCGCAGTTGTATCCTTCATCTGTTAAATATTACTGTCATGCTAATGGGGGTCTGTCTCCAAAACCCTTGCAGGAGTTTGTGACAATTCTTTTCTATGGAGATTCCATACAAACAGACAAAACGATATTATTGTACCATCTTTGACCAGAATGTATACTACACTTTGATCCTTGCCTGAAGGTCAAGAAAGTATAGTTTAGTTTGAGTTTCACATTCGACACAGCTGAGACATCAGATGAAATTTTTTAAATTAGTTTTTTTGCATAGCATCTTTGGCGATCGCATCTTTAAAAAAAAAAAGTGTGGATAGATAAGATAACATATGCACAAACATGAAATGTCCTTAGCATATTATATGCACACACACATTATATATATATATATATATATATATATTGATTTTAATAATAATGGCGAGGTAGCCATAATTACCAAGGACGGAGAGGCTTATAATACTAAAGCAAGAAATAAATTATTCCTTTAGTAAAGCGGTTAAAATATAAAAAAATTAGAATGGAGGAGAAAAAAAAATGGTGGTGAAATCGAGACGTCTTTAGAGTCGACACATTTTCAAGATCTCACGTCGACTATAATAGAATGTTTGAAAAGCGAATAAAATCATGGATTATCGAATGAGTGGGAAAAAATAATATATATTATTAAGCAACTCACTGGTAATGTATGACATTTGTACATGCTTAAGTGGAAACGACATCAGCCCTAGTTAGATGGGAACGGTGGAGGTCTTGGACTGCCAAAAGTGTTCAAGTTGGTAAAGGATAGGCATCCAGCCGTAAAATTGCCTTAAATACAATGTCTAGTCGAAATACAGCAGGAAAAAAGAAAGGCAGTGCCAGTAACACTAATGCTGCTGGTAATGTCTTGGGCTTCGTAGATCCCAGGATGCGTGGATCTTCAGGGCCTATGGATTCCATCAAGCCTTGCCAAAGACAGGAGTGGAGAGGAAGACTTAGATTTCGAGACTAGACAATCAGGCCCCACCCTCATCAGAGGATTAATTGTGGCCTGATTCAACAAATAAACCGGTTGATGATGATGATGATTATGTACCCATCAGTGCCAAACTGTGGGTATATTCTTTCTGCTTGCACAGAGACGGTTTACGTAGGTTGATGGTGACCGCTTCGAGAATCTTATTGTGATTCTTCGAGCGAGCCCTGTGCAAGACAGTAAATGCCTCATCCGTATATCTTGCTTTAGTAGTATAAGCCTCTCCGCTCTTGGTAATTATGGCTACCTCGTTATTATTATTAAAATCAATTTAAAAATTTTGTACCTATAAAAACTTATTCAAATATATATATATATATATATATATATATAAAGAGGTGTACTAAAAGCGAACTTTTAGGAGAGGTAAAACCTATTGTGAAGAGTATACAGCTCAATATCCAGGATAGAGCAGGTAGATATGAAGAAGAATGGAAAGGAATTAGAGAAGCAAAAGCCAAATCAAAATTCAATTCAAATGCTCAGAGTAAGGTATATTCCGCAAAAAGGCAATTTATTCAAGTTAAATTTTCCTTAAGCCAGGCTTTTCAAAGATCAAAATCTTATCATCAGAGGAAGTTGCTGGGATAGATAAGTTGGCAATGGCCAAGATTTAAAATTTGAAAAAAAGAAATAAAAGTTGTAGGGAAAGAAAACGTAGGGCAAAACTCTGTCCGAATGCAAGCAAATGTCCGATTGCTAAAAAGTCCGGTGTCGAAAAGTCCAGCGGAGAGAATAAGGTGTAGATAGGTGGGTCATTAAGGGCACAATAAATAATGAGATAGGATTCAAAGTTAAAATCCAATTTAACTTGAATAAATTGCCTTTTTGCGGAATATACCTTGCTCTGAGCATTTGAATTGAATTTTGATTTGGCTTTTGCTTCTCTAATTCCTTTCCATTCTTCTTCATTATATATATATATATATATATATATATATATATATCAATTTCCTAAAGGGTATCAAGCTTGTTAATAAGTTAAATTAAAGGATAACTATTAAGTGGGGGATAGATTGATATTCTTTCTTTCAGAAAAATTCACAAGTTAGCAGACACATTCCTAAGCTGCCCATTGAAAACTGAAAATCATCCATAGTTGAAAAAAAAATTCAATACAACAGCTGTTTCCTTGGAAACAATTCCATGTATTACACAAGATCAATTAATCTGGGGAGTCTAGTGTTTTGAAACAACCGGGGTGGATAAAAATCGACCCCAAGCACTCTTAGCATTTTTCCACATGTATTTGTGCATATCGAGGTGTGGGGGGGGGGGGGGGGGGTATCTGGAATTGATTTTAACGATCCCTTTTCAGTGCAATAGAGGAGATACTGCCTGGAAGAAGCTCCCTCCTGTTGCTGGATCTTATCTTAATTACACTATTAAGCTCCTATTACAAATGGCAGAAACAAGCAGAGTTTTTGATGATTAAACATTTGGTGGCAATGTCGACCAAAGTAGATAAGCCTGTAAGAGTCCACAAAATACAATGGTTTAAACTGACCTAAATTTGCGCAACACGATTTAGTTGCTCTTCATTTCATAAGTGATTGCGTAAAGGGAAAAAAAAAAAAAAGATACTCGTAAAAAATATATCATGCAGAATGTGATAACACAATGGTAAAACATTCTGCCAAAAAGGTTAAAGCATTCCAAAAATAAATTGCCAAAAGAGCTAAACAATTTTTGTCCATATCTAAACATAAGTATTAGTGATTCTATACAAAACGTTTCGGTGCTTGTTCACTGTTTCGGCCAGACGGAAAAATTATTTATGTGTGAAAACAATATTATGTACTTACTCACTGGTATTTTATTGTTCAATGTTAAAAAAATTAGGAAAAATTATCCAGTAGAACTTTAATTACAAATATTTTTACATTTTCCGTATCGTACAGGTCACTTCAATGACTATGCCTCCATTTTCTACCGTTGGACAGAAGTCAAGGGCAGATAATTTGCAAGGGCAGGTAATACTCATTTAAAAAATAAAATAAATAAAAAAACAAGTACATTGATAAAAAACATAATTTACTGTAATGAGTATATTTAATGTGAAAGTAAATAAAATTAAAGTAATTAAATTGAAACTGGGTATCTTTCCGCAATTTTGTGGAAGAGACCGCCTAGCTTGTTGATTATCTGCCCTTGACTTCTGTTTAACGGTAGCAAATTGAGGCATAGTCATCGAAGTGACTTGTACGATACGGAAAATGTAAAAAATATTTGTAATTAAAGTTCTACTGAATAATGTTTCCTAATTTTTTCAACATTGAACAATAAAATACCAGTGAGTAAGTACATAATATTGTTTTCACACATAAATAATTTTTCCGTCTGGCCGAAACAGTGAACAAGCACCAACGTTTCTGTTATATTCTGCTCTCAGATGGAATGAGGGAAAAACACTTATAAAAGTATATATATATATATATATATATATATATATATATATATATAAATAAATAAGATTCATCGTTTATTATAAAAAAATGAAAACATTGAATCATGTGGTTAAAAATAACACTTCTCAGACCCAAAATACATTTGGAAGAATCAATGTAATATATCAGTTCCAATGCGGCATGGGAGAATGTATCTCAGACAATAATAATGAAACTAATTGTTACATCGGTTTCACTACCACAACATTTTCCCGAAGACTCACCTTACATCTCTCCAACACTAGCTCCATTTGTCAACACCTAAAAAACACATGACTGGCCCAATTCTCAATATAGACACATCCTTGTTAACAACAGTAAAATAATACAGAATAATACCAATATCAAAAGATTAAAAAATCTTGAAGCCCTTTACATAAAAACTAAACATTCCACAATCAATTATGCGAATTACGAAACTATTGTAAAATTAAACTTAAAGTAAAACATGCATTTTTATTAACTTATGAATATTTTCTAAAGCTACTTACCATTAAAAATATTTTCTATCACTTTTGTTTGAAATGTGATAGATTTTTTTATTTACTTCTTTTTAAATTCTTGGTTTTGTTTTGCTAACAACCGTTTTTAAATTTGGAAAAATGCAGCCAAGTAATAAATCATCAAACTATTGAGGATTCCATCCACACAATTCTAGGCATTTCTTTCTAATGAGATTTGAAACATAAAAATCAAACCTTCGTTTTTGCCTCTTCTCTTTATCTCTACTACTTCTAGCCAATTCAAGAAGATTTTGATCCATTGTTGCAGTCGATTTGATTCTGATTCAATTCTTTATCACAAAATATTCAGAGATAATTGTTCTGAAAGGATAGAAATGGCAGCAACAGTAGATTAAGCATAACATTCGATTACGATAACTTATTCAAAGAATAGAGTATGGTGTCATCAACAAATATGCCCATCTCGGACACTATTGCATCAGGGAAGTGGTTCGTTTGAAAATCAGGAATAACAAGCCGCGTGCGCGTGGTCCCCCTCTGTATGTGACTCGATGTGGCGAGTGTAAAATGCAATAAATTTGGCCAATTTGGGGTATTTTTGACCCCCTGGGGGCGCGAACCAGAATTTTTCTGAGGTCAAGGATGCTCATTTTATATCCAGAGCAATTGCCTCTACATTTTGGTCAAGTTTCAGAAAAATTGAATGGATGGATCAAACGTTATGGAAGAAAAGGGTAATTTTTTGCCATTTTGGGGGCTTTTGACCCCCTGGGGGCGTGAACCAGATTTTTTCCAAGGTCAGCGATACTTATTTTCTATTAGGAACAATTGCCTCCACATTTTGGCCAAGTTTCAGAGAAATTGAATGGATGGATGAAAAGTTATGGGGCAAAAAATGTCGTTTTTTTGCCATTTTGGGGCCTTTTGACTCCCTGGGGGGTTAACCAGATTTTTTTTCAAAAATCCAAGAATGTCACTTTCTAACCTGACCAAAGTTACAACTTTATGCAAAATTTCAGAAAAATTCAATGGATGGTTGCAGAGAAAACTCCGGACGGACGGACATGCTTCAAAACATAAGTCCCCCGATTTTATAAATCGGGGGACCAATAACAGTCTAAGGATCGACCCTTGGGGTACACCTGCGTTGATGTCATGTTGCTTAGAATTACGACCATCAAAGAGAACTTGGATCTTTCTTTTGGTTAAGAAAGATCTGATTATATTATATGTTTAGTAATACCGTACGTATTGGTTTTCATGAGAAGCCCTTCATGCCAGACCTTGTCAAAGGCCTTGGCTATATCAAGCGCTACCGCCCTAGCTTCTCCAGCCTAGTTCAGTGTGTATTATCTGTATAAATGTGATAAAAAATTTTGTTTTTGTACTTTGATAAAGTCCTTTGAATAAAAAGGATGAAATATTAATTAACTAAAATGTTTTTGTATTTGATTTGTCTTTCGTGTTATCATTATTATCCCCTTTTTCATTTATTTTTCTCAACACACACACACACACCCACACATTGCATGTTTGTGGTGCATCCTAATGTGAGCATGTTTTGAATTCAATATAAGTGTATGTTCTTTTTGTTTTTTTGTTTTTTAACATAGTTCACCCCAAACAAGGCAGGCCACCACTGTAGACGTAAGGGGCTACTGAGAAAAAAAAGGTGACGTTTTTTTTTTTTGGGGGGGGGGGTCAACTTAATTGGGCGGCTGCGCAGCGAGATGTCTGTTTACATTAGTTTTAAATTTCTGCATGTCAAGAAAGCAGGGAGGGAGTTCCAGAGTCCAGCAGCACGAGGTAAGAAGCTCTTGGAGTAGAAAGCTCTTCGGCATCTGGGGACCTCCACAGTGTATGGATGGGATTTGGCAGATTGTCGGGTTGGTCTAGTGAATCTACATTGAGGGGGCACCAGAGCAGCAAGCTCATCAGAGCACAATCCATTGAAGTACTTGTAAAACGGGCACAAGGAAGCAACATTGCGGCGATGGGACGGGGACTGGAGCTTGGTGGATAGTGAAGGACCTATCAAGTTGACGACTCTTTTTTTGGACCTTGTCAAAGAGGGAGAGACTAGCGGATGATGCACCAGCCCAGATGTGGCAACAATACTCCATGCATGGGCGGATGGTGGCTTTGTAGAGATATAGGATAATGTCAGGTGTGAGAAGTTTACTGGCACGTTAGAGGGAGCCCAGCTTCTTTGCAGAAGCCCTGGCAATGTTTTCAATGTATTTATTCCAATTCATGTTATCTGTGAAAGTTAGGCCGAGGAGTTTGAATGATGAACTCTCAGGTAGGGTGTTATTTGCCATGATAATCAGTGGTTGGAGAGGTTTCTTGTAGTTATTGAAGGAAAGTAGCTTTGTCTTTGTGGCATTAAAAGTTACCATCCATTTTTTACCCCAATCCACTACAGACTGGAGGTCATTTTCTAAGGATTCAGCCTTTGCCTCAGGTATGTGCACGTCGGTTTTGCCCACATGACGAGAGTAGAGCATGGTGTCATCAGCAAATATTCCTATCTCAGTCTCAATATCATCAGGGAGGTTATTTATGAAAATTAGGAACATTAGTGGTCCAAGAATAGATCCCTGGGGTACACCAGCATTTATGCCATGTTGCTTAGAAGAACGGCCATCGAGTACAACCTGGATCTTTCGTTTTGTTAGAAAGGATTTAATTATATTAAATATTCGTCCAGTAATACCATATGTGTGCAGTTTTATGAGAAGCCCTTCATGCCAGACCTTGTCAAAGGCCTTGGATATATTGAGCGCTACCGCCCTAGCTTCACCCGCCTTATCCAGTGTATGGTATATGCGTTCAGAGACGACCGTTAGGATATCTGCAGTAGATCGTGCTTGTCTGAATCCGTATTGATGATCAGAAAGAAGTTTAGCATTAACTAGGTGCCTGACTATCGCTAGATTGATTAATGATTCAAAGATTTTAGCAAAGATCGGGAGTAGACTGATTGGGCGGTAGTTTAGAGGATCAGTTCTATCTCCAGAATTGTTGAAGACTGGTACCACAGAAACAATTTTCCAACTATCAGGGAAGCAAAATTCAGTAAGGCATTTGTTCCATAGTTTTGAGAGGACAGGGGTCAGCTCAGCAGAGCATTGGGGAGGGAGGCCTCCTTAGTCTTGATCGACAACCTTCCTAGAGCTGGAATCTCGAACAAAGTATCCGGTTTGCAAACCTATAATTGCTTAAGGAGTACATGGGCTCTGCCTATCGCCCGGCCTTCGCACTCCTTCTTCGTCTATTAGTCAGACGTAGAGGTACAAGCACTGGGACGCCTCTAAAGACACGTGGTACTTGGCCTTGTTTCCTGACTAGGGCAATGAACGCCGTCTCTCTCTCTATCCGGCCAACTTGGGGAAAGTTTTTTGTCACTAAGTCAGTCTGATGTAGTTAAGACATATTTATATCTGCCACCAACCGTGAATGGAGACCAAAATTTCAACTGAAGCTTATGGGTGTAATTTAAAAAAAAAAAAAAAAAGAAGATACGTTCTTAATTTTCTTTTATTCCTGAACTGTCTCTTTCTGAAATAATCCATGTATTAACGTTGCGATGAGTATCTAGTTAAACAATCTTTTTTTCCAGGTTTTTGCTCCCTTTGCCAGTTCCACAAATCTTTATTTTGTCTTTCTTTTCTTCTCTTGCTAATATTCTGCTAGGTTTTAGAGGGGTCAACGATTGCAGCATTAATATTAAAATAATTTATTAAAATAATACAATAATTCTCAATGTTTAAGAATAAAATTTGAAAAATGTGACAGTTTTGATTACAGACTGCAAATCTCAAAAGATGAAGAAAAAGATTCCTTACACCGTTTTACTCTCTTCTTTAATCTCTTTGATCCCAACTTAAATCAGAATACCTTTTGGATCAGTGCACTTGTCCAGAAGGTATTCTGAGATAAATTGCGGGTCATAGTAAAACGAAAAGTTTGAAAATCACTAGAAGAACAATGTGAATTGCGACTCATTAAACCTAATTGTAATTAAATGAAATGAGTAAATCAAAGACAAACATTGTTCACTATTTTCCTTTGTTTAGCAGTGAAAAAACAAAGGTCATAAATTTTGCATGATCCATTTATATATGAATTACATGTATCGAATTGTATGAAAATAAAAATATATTTTAGAAAAATAAATATAAAGACACCTAAGTAAAAGTAACAGAAGTGATCTTTGGGCTTGATTTTAATGTCATTTATGTGCTTGTTTGTTCATAAGCAGTTGTTTTCAATGAGGGACACAGTATTACACCCACCCAGGGACAGTGTTGAGCCCATCTTGATCTTTGGTCTTTAATAAGAGTTAAAATACCACTTGACACCACAAATAGTAGTGAAAAGTAAAAGTTCTAGAACAGCCGGAGTAGTGGAAATGTATCATTGATGAGACGCATCAATTTAATTCAATTATTGACTCCGGTAAATGGAGTTTCTTCATTGGTTCAAATTTCTCCTCAGAAATACAGGGGGCGAACGATATTTGTCCACAATTTTCAACTGCTAATTATATACTTTTTTTTACACTTTCGTTGTCAGTTTAGTCTTCATGAAAACAATCACTATATTTTCATTATTTTCTTTCTTTTTTTTCAGAATAATTGATTATACATAATTTTGAACATCCATATTTGTGAAAGAGACACGGAGTTCTCCTTGGAATCCATGCCGGAAGGACACAGAAGATTTTAGACTGCCTCATCATCCGTGGTAGAAAGAAATTGGAAGATTCAGGATTAAACTGAGAGGCAACATCAGAGGAAAAAACGCTTTCAGAACGTCAGAGTTTGTCGCTGAAGGTGAAGTCATGCCACCCCGCTTTCCTGAAGTCCTCAAGCTTAACACGGACGGCTACAACCGCAACATCTGAGCGAGGTAGTGAACAACTAGATCACTCAGGTAGGCCGTACATGTGGCAGCAAGACACAGCATCCTACCATACTAGTCGGAAGACCCAGTCCTAGCTACCAGATGATACTTCACCTGAAAGCTGTCCTCCGAGCTCGCCTAACCGCAAATCCCCTCGACTTCATTATGTGGTGCACAGTGGAACGAGACATTAATAGATCCAGCTGAAATACAAAAGACGAATTAAAGGCCACGATCGCAAGATCCTTTGGCGGCCTGAGTCAGGAGACAGTAACAAAGGCTTGTGGTTGGTTTAGAGGCGGTCATCAAAGCCAGGGAGGGGGTCATTGAGTGTAATCAAGAGAACAAGTCATGACTACAAACTGACACAATTTTGATGAATAAATCTCAAAAATTAAACTATTGTGTTATTTTTCCGTGGACAGTAACCCTAACCCTAATCTTGCGAACAAATATCGTCCACCCTTTGTAGTTATTAAAGTTTTGAGATAGTGACACAATATCTCTGATCTTAATACTTTTCGGATGCCCTCAGTTATAATTAAATAAAGCATATTCTCTTTGGAGAGCTTCGCCACATAACTGGGAACAGAAATTCTACCCCGTGGGAGGAGGGGTCGGTTGTTTCGTTGTGTGAACACATGTGTGGCTCATCAGGTTACACTGAAGTACTTAATAAAGGCATCTTCAGGACTGGGTTTTTTGGAAAGAAGTTTCACCATCTTCCCACATACAGTACCTAGTATTCCCAAATGGTCACCCATCTGGTACTGGCCAGGCTCAACTTCGATGATCTCATGAGAACCAGTGGATCAATATAAATGTTGCATCAATATTTAGAATATTGAGAACCAGTGGATCAATATAAATGTGTTGCATCAATATTTAGAATATTGAGAACCAGTGGATCAATATAAATGTGTTGCATCAATATTTAGAATATTGAGAACCAGTGGATCAATATAAATGTGTTGCATCAATATTTAGAATATTGAGAACCAGTGGATCAATATAAATGTGTTGCATCAATATTGAGAACCAGTGGATCAATATAAATGTGTTGCATCAATATTTAGAATATTGAGAACCAGTGGATCAATATAAATGTGTTGCATCAATATTTAGAATATTGAGAACCAGTGGATCAATATAAATGTGTTGCATCAATATTTAGAATATTGAGAACCAGTGGATCAATATAAATGTGTTGCATCAATATTTAGAATATTGAGAACCAGTGGATCAATATAAATGTGTTGCATCAATATTTAGAATATTGAGAACCAGTGGATCAATATAAATGTGTTGCATCAATATTTAGAATATTGAGAACCAGTGGATCAATATAAATGTGTTGCATCAATATTTAGAATATTGAGAACCAGTGGATCAATATAAATGTGTTGCATCAATATTTAGAATATTGAGAACCAGTGGATCAATATAAATGTGTTGCATCAATATTTAGAATATTGAGAACCAGTGGATCAATATAAATGTGTTGCATCAATATTGAGAACCAGTGGATCAATATAAATGTGTTGCATCAATATTTAGAATATTGAGAACCAGTGGATCAACATAAATGTGTTGCATCAATATTTAGAATATTGAGAACCAGTGGATCAATATAAATGTGTTGCATCAATATTTAGAATATTGAGAACCAGTGGATCAACATAAATGTGTTGCATCAATATTTAGAATATTGAGAACCAGTGGATCAATATAAATGTGTTGCATCAATATTGAGAATATAATAGGAAAGATGATAATTTTCAACTTGTTTTTCCTAACTCAACATTTTCTGGAAACGTTCTATATATTTAATATGTTGAAAAACTTGTCCATCTTTCTTAAAAGTTCAGATTGAAATCATTAATCTGGTTAAAAATATCAATCAAATTAGTTTGGTAATCCAAATATGTATTATTTGAACCATTCGGACTACTATTCTCATCTTAGGTGTTATTGTCAGGAAATCCATATATTAATTGATACAAATGATTCTTTAAATATTTCAGAAAAATATAAAATAAACACAGTTCTTTCTTTATCTATTATAATAAATAATGTAGTTTTGTGTAATCTTTAAATAAAATAATTAGCAAATTTTAATTAAATGTTTTTAGTTTGATATTTTAGCAGCATTCAAAATGTTTCTTTATTCGAAAAATTAAACAAAAATTCCAGAATTTTTTTTAAGTAAAGGTATTTTTTTAAACACCAATTAATCATTTTTGTAAAATTAATGTTACCCTTCATTAATTTTAAATTAAAAAAACAAAAACAAATGAACACCCTAAATTAATAACATTGTTAATCCCAAAATGAAGTTGAAATGTTAAACTGACTACATAATGGTGTCAAAGCGTTGTACTTAAAATAAAAGAACAATTGATCATAGAACAATGGGTCTCTTCGTTTATTTGTATCGGATTGTGAACACTTTTATCGATGGTCATTTATTGAAATTCTCTATAACTATGTCGACCTGGTAAACAAAAGAAAAAAATTCTATAAATGTTGTTGATTAAATTGACCTGATAATTACCTTCCAATATCAATCACTGCACCAACCACTCTGCTAAACTGGTGAACGATAATCAATTCAGATCAACTCTAAGCCAATATAGATCGTTACGGTAAATTACTTTTCTTCTCGAGACTCTTATTTGTTTTAATAATATTAAAATTACAAGTTTAAAAAATAAGTGACTAAATTAATAAAATGAATAAAAGCTCTCTATTACAAAAAAAAAAGTTAGAATACTTAGGTTTAAGTACTTTACTAGAGAAAAGAATTGAAACCATCAAAATAATTAATGGGTTTGCTAAATATATATATAATACCTGTCCACAAAAATTTATTGACAAGACAAATTTTTTTTGTTTTTAGCCTGCCAAGCCAGCAGACATTAGATGAAACTTCCTGATGTTCCGAATACAGGCATTTTAAATTTGGAAGTTCAACAAAGTTATTTAAGGTAGTATATGAACAAAGTAAATGTTTGCATGAACTTTTAAATTAAAATCCTATATTCATATTTTGTCAAAATGTTGAATTATGCATTTATTGAATAATTTTTTAGTAACTTCTTTTGGAACAAGTTAACTAATGAAGTTAAGGATAGCACTAGTGTAGAAAGTTTTAATAAAACAGACGAATTCCAAAATAATGGTAAAAGAATAAACTCCGGACATTGAAGAAAATTTTATCAGTATTTCATCTAAATAAAATTGCTCCTTGCGCACATAACTCGGGGTCTCTTTTCACTGATTAATTCCTCCACTACAAAAACAAACAATATACACCCTCTTCATTCGAGTTCAGTAGTGATATACATTTTCTTGAATTTGTAAATTTTCAGTTACAGATCAAAATTGTCTCTGAAATATTTAGCAAAAGATTTAGTGTGGTGGACATGATGAGCTAGAACTTGGATCGATTGGTGGAAATAGTCTTGACTCACCTTATTGCCATCATAAAGGAGTCAGTGTTTACTTAGCATGTAGAGTCTCAATGTGATAAAGAACATGTACACGCTGGAACAAGAGTATTTATATATATTGACCATGTGTGAATGGTGTGCTTTGCCATCCATAAAAGACCAGCTTAATGAAAGCTGACAGAAGGCGTTTTAGCACTCAAAGGGCTAAGATCATTGAGCAATAGAGATCAGTATTTAAAACGGTGTTGGAGAAAAGTTTACAATGAGATAAAGATCTAGTGAATACTGTGCTGCCGGAGAAAAGTATACCACGTAACAAAGTTTCAGTGGCAAGCACAGTGTTTCCATCAGAGACAATCTTTACTTTTTCTCTTTTTTTAGTTTTTTATTCATTTATTTAGTAAAAAAAAAAAAATGTTGGAAATCAATGTGAATGTTTTTATTTCTATTTAGCTGTAATAAGATCATCAAGCAACGGTTACCAAGAATATTACATTTAGTAGAATTAAGATGTTTTTTTCATGCAACATATTCAGCATTTGAAATTTGAGAGCAGAATAAAATATGGAGTAATCTCCCTTTGAACCTAAAAAATGATTGATGAATTTAACAATGAAGGTTAAACAAACAGACGCCCAAGTGCTGCTTCCTGATTTATTTAATAATATTTGATATAGGTCAAGGAGAAACAGGTTTCAATAACTTCACATTTATATATGCATTAAAAAAAAAACGGTTCTGTATTTAGAAACTACAATTGTGTAATTGATTAAATATAATTAAAAATCACTTGTGGATTTGACAATAGTTACAAAAGATAGCACTGAAGACTGACAGATATGAGGTTCTGTTTCAAATGCTGAATACTTTATTGCAAATATTATACAGACATAATAGCCATTAACAATATGCAGATGCAATAGCCATCAACATAATACAGATACCATAGCCATAAAAAATATCAAGGCGCTATAGCCAGCCAAGATTCATATAGACATTGAATGATAGATTTGTTTGTATCAAAAAGCCACAAAGGCAAGGAAAGGAAGTTTTTCAAAAAATAAATCAAATCAGCAAGCACTGCTGGGACTAAAAATGTGCAAAAAATAACATGTACACTTTATTAACTGTAAAGCAATTTGAAAGAATTTGAAATAACTTTTCTTTGTTTTCGTTTTTTTTCATTTGGTCCCAACAAAAACTAATCGCCCAAGTAAAAATACGGATGCTTGACAAGAAAAATAAACTTTTAAAAAAAAAGAGAATTTTTCTTCTTGTGGTAGAATAAGCTTAGATTAAAATTTAATAGCAATTCTATTTTGGACAATTAAATCATTTCACTCTTTGTCCCAAACATTTTCGCATAACTTGTTGATTGGATTCTTGATTACTTTTCAATGTTTTGCAATTTTACTGGAAAAAGTTAATGCTATCCAAATTTGGAAATGAGAAAAAAGGTTTTACCTGAAAAAACAACAAAAAAATAATAAAACCGTTTTTCTTATATTATGAAAATGCAGTCATTGTCTTATTAATTCATAAACACAGAATTAGCTAATATTCTAAGAGAAAATTTCATCTTTTATTAATTATTTTTATTTCCAAACCTCTTCAATCATTTTTGGGTTATGCAATGTTGAAACAATATCATAAATCCATGTATTTGGGGATTTTAATGTCAACCACAGAGATTGGCTAGGTTTCTCTATTGAACATTCCCTTTCATAATTTGTCACTTTCCCAACCCGCTTCCCAGATTGTGAAGATTAGCAAGCCACACTTTTCGATCTATTCTTGATAACACTGCCCAAGGCCTGTCTGACAGATGCTCATAGCCCACTCAGGAACGCTGATCACCTTGTGATAATGGTTGATATCACCTGAAACCTCCAAGAACCCCAAACCAAACACCTTTACTTAAAACAACAAGATATTACCAACGGGCTGATTGGGAATCCCTCAGAGATCTCATCAGAGATGCCCCAGGGAGTAAAATTGTTTCTCTCCCTGCTGAACAGTGCGCAAATGATGTAACAGAATTGGTCAAAGCAAGCATACAGAGATTACTAGAAAACGCATTGCCGCAGAAATTAAGAACACACGATTTCTGGCAATCAACAATTCCCCCACTATCCAACCATCATGATGTTGTTTGCATGGCAACGGATAAACCTGAATAGTTAAACTCCACAAACAACTTCCTCCCAAATTACCCACTACGAATGGAAAACACACTTGATGATCTGATCATCACCATTTCCCGTGTCCTGGATATCATAAAAAACCTTGACACCTCCAAAGCATGTGGATCTGATCTTATCTCCGCTATAGTAATAAAAAAATGATCTGCTGAGCTGGCTCCCATCTTCTCCAACTTAATAACAAATGCCTTGCCGAATCTTGCTTCCCTGATAGCTGGAAAATTGCCTCTGTTTTCAAGAACTCTAGTCAACAAACTGATCCGCAAAAGTATTGTTCCATAAGTCTCCTCCAATTCTTCACTAAAATCTTTGAATCATTAATCAATCTAGTGATCGTCCACCACCTCGAAAAGGCTAAACTTCTTTTTTACCGACAGTATGGATTTAGGTCATCTTATTCTACTGCTGGTATCCTAATGTCATCTCTGAACGCATATTCCATACACTGGATAGAGCAGGTGAAGCAAGGGCAATAGTACTTGATATATCCAACGCCTTTGACAAGGTCTAGCATGAAAGCCTTCAAGAAAATTCATTCATCCAGTAATATTGTACAAATATTTAATATAATCAGATCTTTATTGGCTAAAATGAAGATCCAAGTTGTCCTTAATCTAAACAACATCACGTTAATGCTGGTGTGCCCCGGGGTTGATCCTTTGACCTTTATTATTCCTTATTTTTATAAACGACTACCCGGATGCAATTATGTCCGAGATGGGTATATTTCGCTGATGACACCATGATTTATTCTCGACATGAAGAAAAAAAATCAGGCACACACATATCTAAGACAATGGCTGAATCCTTAGACAATGATCTCCATCTCTAGTGGAATGGGTCTTAAATGGCTGGTTACATTTAATGCTACCAAGACAAATCTCTATTCCTTTAGAATTATAAGAAACCTTATCAATCACTAATTGGCCTTATTGATAGCACCCTTCCTGAGAGTCCAACATTCCAACTGCTCAGTCTAACATTCACAAGTAACATGAACTGGAATAAATACATTGAAGATACTGTCAAGTTCGCTGAATAGACGGTGGGGTCCTTCTACCAGTATTCTATATCTCTGCAAAGCCATGCATGGTGTATTGTTGCCACATCTGAGCTGGTGCAGCAACCACTAGTTGGTACCTCTTGGATAGGTCCCACACTGTCTACCAATCTATAGCCCCATCACAGCAATGTTGCATCTTTGTGCTTGTTTTACAAGTACTTCCTCTGATGAACTTGCTGCACGTGTTCCCTCAACCAAACGTTAAATGAATGCGCATGAGTTTTAACTCACTTCTTTGTGTTTTCCTTTATTTGTCGAAGCACACGTGTGTTATTGTGAATGTTTATGTTTTCCCTGGTTTTCTGTAGACCGAGAATGCGAACCACTCAACCGAACAACGGGAAACAAACTAATAGAAAATACAAAAATATAAGTTTGAATATCCTGCGCTCTAACTCTGAAGGGTGTGACGTCAGTCACATAACTATCTTTCTTTCTTTTAGACACGAACGCCCAAGGCAAAAAGATATTCATTTGACATTCTCATTATTTAAAAAAAAAGTTGCATATTTTGTACAAAAACCGGCTCCAAATTCAAATAAAATAAAAGAGAATATATATTTTTCAGCCAATGAGAAGAACTAAAAATATTTCCACCAAAAGCAAAAACAGAATCTGTTAAAAAGATTGGCGTTAAGTTGCAGGAAACCTATTCTCACACTATAAAAGAAACCAAGATAGTAAATTTGCAGTCCAGTATTCAAGAACTCATCACCACAGCAACATATGATGACGTTTAGCAGTTTGAACACCACCAACTACACACTCATGAAATAAGCACTACTTAAAACAACTTGTGGGAGAAAAATACACACAAGCTGAACTGCTCATACTCACAAAATCATCTAGAGCCTGATGTTTGCTCGAGATTATTTCAACCAAAATATTCTGGACTCGACTATCGTCATACAAACTTTTAAATCCTCTAAACCTTCTGATGTTTGTAAATAAAATGTATATAATTTAATTTGTGATTGACTCCTCTTATTAAAATTAAATATTTAATTAAAAATCATCAACAGATTGAATTTTGAAATTTTCACATTGTAATGAATTAATATAACAAGTAAAATCAATCTAACAGTAACACTCTAAAAAAATCATTTTAAAATTAAATATATATTCATGGAATAGCACACTTAGGATGCGAACCTGCATATATGCGTTCACTGCACTAGCTGTGATCGTCCCCACTCTTTGTGTGATTCTGTCATTCTCATACCAAGTAGAATTACAACTCCAGGTTATAAACAAGTAACAGGTATATTTGTTGGAGACTACAAATGAAATTTGTGTTCTCAGGTTGAATGGAAGACTTGCAAAATGAGATTTTGCCCGACAAAAAAAAAAGATACGTCCAATCAGCACAACCCTTTAACTAAGAGCCCCAGTGGGGCCATCTTGCCTGGACAGGCACACAGCTCCAACTTATTGCCAACCCTCTGAAAACCAAAACTGCCTGTCATATCCAGAGGACCAGGTCTCCTCCTCCCATCTCCTAGATTCCTTTTCTTCTGACTGGAAATCTTGGATTCCAGTCTTTCTCAATGGTCACCATTCGACCACCCAAAGGCTGACCACTGGAGATATCCACTAGAGATAGCTGCCAGACAGTCTACTCAAAAAGGAGTATCATGGAGACAATCTACGAACATTACTTTTTGGCCTCAGCATTATTCTCCATTTTTTTTAGCACTTATTTTCTTTCAAAAAGAAATAAGATTCTGCGTGGTTCAGAATACAAAATCAGATCAGAGATATGTTCACATTCCTCTGTGCCCTCTCCCTTTCCCGAGCATCTATCATGTGCACCGTCAACCATTCGCATGCAGCCTACTGCATTTTTACAAGTATATATACTTACAATACCCCCCTCCTAAAAAAAATTAATCTGAAAGATACATAAGCTCACTTATGGATTTTACTTTACTGACCAAGCATTCAAGTATTTCCTAATGCAAGGGAAATAACTCAAAATTTTAAGTGATTAACTTCCTTTATTAAATTAAACATTGTCAGCAGATGCAATTTTAACATTGGAGTTAATATAATAACAATCTACTAAAATCAATCTAACACACTAGAAAAAATATTTTAAAAATAATTAAATATAACAATTACAAATAAATTTAACAAAAATCATTTCACCATTTAAATAAATGTTATTTTATTTCATTTGCTGCAGGTTATGCTGACATTTACTGCAACATTCACAGGAGTTGCAAGAGATGTGAAACACCCACCATTTGATAAAGAGTTTTATACCTCGATATATAGTATGGAACACAGCCACACATATTAGAAGTCGACTAAACAAGTAAGATTTACTATAAAAAAAAAATTTTAATCATTGTTTTTTTTCCCTCTTTCAACACCCACACATTTCCATTTCTTGTATTGTGATAGCCTTTTATGACTCTTCTATATACATATTTCACTCAATGCTTCAAGGAAACTACACCTTATTAAAATTTAATTTGTGTGAATTGTGTGATACTATAGACCGGGGGGGGGGGGCAAAGCCCCAAAAGGTGAGGGTAAATGATTCACCAACTCACACAAAGACGATAGGAAATGGGATGGACAATCAACAAGGAGTGGTTCGTTTCTATTGTTCAGAGGTGAGGGCTTGTCAGTTACGAAGACAAAAAGACAGATAAGATTTTTAGGAGTTATAGGGTTTTATGACATTTTTGACGACAATAAGTTAGTTTTACGACAGGCGCCGGTTTACAGCAAAAAGTTGACAAGGTTGAGACTCAGAAGGAAGAGATTCAGTTTGAAGTCAATTTCTTTCGAGCAGATCGCAGACAGAACTCGGCAAAGATTTAGCAAGTGATGAGATGAGCTGACAACTTGAGTATTTATTTACTCCTCTCCAGGATTTAGGCACAAGGCCAGTTTTATCTTACTCCCACAAGTAAGATGTGACCCAAGGTCAGGTCGGGAAAGTGGAGTTTGAAAAGCCAGCGCCCGAGAGGTGAGCACTCTGGCCATTAAAAATTGCCTGGGCAGCCCTGTCGGCATTCCCCGGTAGGGACGCCTCAGGCAGTAAGCAATAAACTTACTCCTCCCCAAAGAGGGGAGGCAAAGCCTGGGAGGGTGGACCTCCTAGAACTGCACAGGACAGACCCATAGACCGGCGTAAATCAAGCCCCGAAGGCCAAGACAATACCAGTCTATGGGGTGCAGTATCCATCGGAACAGATACTACACTTTGATCTTAGCCAAAAGGCCAAACAAACACACTCATAGTTTCAACTGTTGAAACACAATGTATATGAGTTGGTGTTCTTTCTTGTGAATTGCGTTGCTTTTGTTTTGTAAACTTGTAAACCAATACTGTGCCCTCGACGATTCGTCAGTGAATAGACGACTCAGCTAGAATGATGATGTAAGGTCACAGACACACAACGTTGGGGTTGACGGTCGTCGAATGGGGCAGCATGGTTGTACAATTGTGTTGTTAATTCATTTATGTGTATTGATTTCTCTACATATCATTCATTTTTATTAAAGTTGGAAATGGACGTCTGTCTCTACAAGTCCCAGAGAAATGGGAGACCCTCTCGCGCACTCCACAAAACAACTATCACTCCTTACAACTGATGAATACGAAGTAGAAATTTTCTGCCTTGAATTAAAGTTTAAAAAAACAAACAAAAGTCAAATATTATAGTTCATTTGTGCTCCTAAACCAAAAACATTAATTTTCTCATGCGCCCCTGTCATATCAAAGAACAACTCACATATTTACCGATTCTCTTGTAAATATACCTACAATAACTTACAATGTTGTTCTTAACAATATGTAATGTATTAAATTACTAAGAATAGCAAACACTAAGACGAATGATTCACCTATGAGTGGCAAGATGTCAAATATGTAGTGTCTCAGAATAGTCGAACGTACTGACAAGTGTCCCACAATTTCGGTAGATTTGTTGCTGCATTCTCATAGAAATATGACATTCATTGACTTTTAATTCGACAACAAAAAACAACCCTCAACACATTTTTGAGCTTCCACATGACAATAGAAAAAAAACACATAATTCCTTGCTATTTTAAGCTCTAAAATATAAATAAATGTTATATCATAAGCCGTAAAGTGGGGTCATGTTCTAATGTATTTACAGTGAAATGCGTTTAGACAGAGTTTTATTGCTTCCAAACAACTCATTTGGTTATCTTGAACTTTTTAGCTTTAACATTGTTGTTATTGAAACATTACGGTATTGTTTGGTCATTAAGTTATTAATTGAACCAAATAGTTAGAAAACTAGAACTAATTTGGTTAAGATAATGTTGTTTTAATAGTGGCCTCTTAAAGCTGAAAAGTTCAAGATAACCACTTATTTTTACTTACAACCATACTTTAGTAAGAAAATATAAATAAACATAACATTAACCATTAAAAACCGTCAGTTTAATCGTCATGCGAAACAAAACAAGTCGGCCGGGAATGAAAGATGGTCGATGTATAAATAAATCAAAAAGGGAGATAACTCCAAGAGAGTAATATTTTCTCGTAAGGGTTAAAAAGTTGCAATAATCCGTAGATCATCTAAAGCAAAGAAAAACATTAAAACATAAATTATATTATATGTTTATTTACTCCTCCCGGAGTTAGGCACAAGGCCAGTTTTATCTTACTCCCACAAGTAAGATGTGACCACAGCTTGGGTCGAGAAAGTGGGGTTAAAAGCCAGCGCTCGAGAGGTGAGCACTCTGGCCATTTAAAAATTGCCTGGGCAGCCCCGTCGGCATTCCCGGTAGGGGCGCCTCAGACAGTAAGCAATAAACTTACTCCTCCCCAAAGAGGGGAGGCGAAGCCTGGGAGGGTGGACCTCCTAGAACTGCACAGGACAGGCGTGCAGTATCCATCGGAACCGATACTACACTTTGATCTTAGCCAAAAATTATATTATATGTATATTTACCAGATGATGGAATAAATGTGTGACTTGTTCCTTCGTACAAGGGCGTCTGAGAAAATTGTTTGTTTTTATACGTTTGTTTGGTTTTTTTTAGGGCACATAATACAACAATAAATAATAGTTGATAAATAATAAAATGTCCCTTTTCAAAACCAATATGAAAATATTAGGAAGTTTCATTCGGGTGTCCTGCTGCTTTGGTACGCCGAGAGTAGGCTCAAGGCGTTTCCTCGAATCTTATATTTGACTTGACTTTCAATAAAAAAAAAAAAAAAAAAATTCGAGTTATCTACCTTCTTGATTTATTTACATTGGCAATATTTGTTTTGTCCGCGATTAAACTTGCTATAACTTAATGGGTACTTATATCGATCTTGACCCAGTTTCCGTGAGTTTCTTGTCGGAAGCGTTCAGCTATCCTACGCAAACGCCCGAGAGATGACGAGCCGATTCGTACCAGACGACAATTTTGATACGGTGCTGCGTCCTATGATTTTAATGTTTTACTTTTCTTTTTCTTTTTTTTGTTAGGTTTAGGGTTAGGGTTAAAAATATTTATTTGATAACAGTAATTTCGCTCTGTTTTGCTTGTTTTATTTGTTTTGGTGTTTACAAAATTTCTTACAACTGTAACTAAAAATTATAGGACGCAGCAACGTATCAAAATAACAAAACATATTTATTTGATAACAGTAACTTCGCTATGTGTTGCTTGTTTTGTTTTGTTGTTGTTTCTTTTATAAAATTAAAATCATAGGACTCAGCACCGTATCAAAATTGTCGTCTGGTACAAATCGGTTCGTCATCTCTCGGGGGTTTGCGTAGGATAGCCGAACGCTTACGACAAGAAACTCGCGAAAACTGGGTCAAGATCGATATAAGTACCACTTAATGTTTTAAATGCTTATTATTTTTCTAATACTAAAACATGGATTTAAGTTAAAATAAATAATTGGGCATCTTTTACGAGACTCAGCAGAGTAAAAAACGCTAAAAAAACAAATATACAACATATAAAAGTAACTGTCGTCGATAAAAGTTAATTTAAAACTGTCCTGTGATATTTGTTTGTATTTTTAAACCGTTCCAACTGCTATTTATTAGAAATCAATAGTTTTGTAACACAAACTTGCAAATACAAAATGGCGCTTGCTCGTAAGAGAGTGAGTAGAAGACGCCATCTTGTCTAGAAAAAAGTACTAGTTGAAAATGAACAAGAATTTTTTTTTTACATCTAATAAAAACCCATTTATAGTACGTAAAAATACAAACAAATATCATAGGTAAGTAGACAAATATCTCTTCTCGACGTAGGTTAAACTCACTTGTTGCATATTTATTTTTATAACCCCGTTCTCGTTAGTTTTTTGGACCCCGTTCGCGCCTCTGCTGAGCGTCGTAACATATACCCAAATAATTTGTTAGGGAGCAATGAAAACTCACTTCACAGTAAAATAATTAACAACCATAGGACATTATTATCTAAAGTTGTGTAAACAAACAAAAACGAATGATATTTCCAGTTATGTTCCATATTATTTAGGCGGTATTACTTGCCGAGGTTTTAAATTGAAAATGACAAACAGGAGCGTGTATAATTAAAAAGACACATGGGAGAATGGTTCGTTACGCACCAATACGCATTTGTAAACATTGCAGTGCTAGAACTGTATCATAAAAATATTTTTTATTTTTTTTATTAGTAAAATTCTCTGACAACTTCTCGTGTCTCAGTATATCATAGGATCTCTTATTGTGAGTATCTTTTACAATAATCCGCAGAGTGAAAACGCTCAAAAAACAAATATACAACAAATAAAAGTAACTGTAGCCGATAAAAGTTATTTTCCAACTTATCTGTGACATTTGTTTGTATTTTTAAACCGTTCCAACTGCTATTTATTAGAAATCAATATTTTTGTCACACGAACATTGGACAAGACAAAAAATGGCGATGGGGGGGGGGGGGTATGTAACGAGGTAAGGCCGAGACGCCATTTTTTTAGTAAAAATCTGTGCAAAAAAACAAGAATTTTTTTTTACATCTAATAAAAACCCATTTATACTACGTAAAAATACAAACAAATGTCATAGGTAAGTAGGAAAATATCTATTCTCGACGTAGCTCACATTCACTTGTTGCATAT
This sequence comes from Sepiola atlantica, assembly GCA_963556195.1. NCBI lineage: Eukaryota > Metazoa > Mollusca > Cephalopoda > Sepiida > Sepiolidae > Sepiola > Sepiola atlantica. Next base: position 27,427,060 of record OY744521.1, on the reverse strand, counting down.
TTATTTTTTTTACCCCGTTTTTGTTCGTTTTTTAGACCCCGTTAGCGACTCTGCGGATTATTGTAAAAGATACCCTGTATTGTTCCTCTATTTCTGTTTTATGTTGCTATTGATGGATTGGTAAACGAAGTTTTCAGGTCAGATATTTTCATCGGAAAGGCGTTATGTAAATAGTTTTTAAAAATTGTATATTTTTTATAGATTATGACATACTGAAGATTATGACATGTTAAATTAAAATCAATTTAGTATTACGTATTAATAGGAAGAAGAAAAAGAAAAAAAACTTTAAATTAGTAAATCGGTTTGGTTGTTTTGTTTTACGGCATATCAACCCTTTTCGGGTTAATGACGAATCCGGTCATTTTGGTAAATGTTTTTATGCTTCAAGTTCTTTGTGTTCAAGTATTTATTCATGGTGTTTGATTTGGTTGTTTTGTAGAGGAAAATTGGTGTTTTTGGCTTTGCAGAACATGATTGAGATTTGCAAAGGGAAAGGAAAAATTACAATAACATTATTAATGTTTGGTCAGGAAGCCGGTATCCAGATGTGACAACGATACTCCATCTCATTAAAATACTTTACTTCTTTATGTGGGACCTTGTTTTGATTATCGTCTGCCAACAAAACATGTCGCCATATTGGAAATAAACCGATAATACTAGCATATTTACTCATTTAAAACGTGTGTGTGTGTGTGTGGTTTTTTTTCTTTCCTATTTCATAGGTAATACTAAATTGATTTTAACTCCAATACATTCGTCATGTCATAATCTTTAATATATATATAGAGACACAATAATTGAGCTAGTCCATATCGCCTTCCGAAAAAAATATTTGTCCTGGAAACATCACGATTATTTATTCAACTAATAAATTCAATAGCGTAAAGTACTAAAAAGGGACCCAAGAAAATTTCTATTTACAAAAAATTTAATATAGAGAAACAAGGCGAGATAAAAAAAAAAGTTTATAAACAAAAGAAAAAGAGAATGCCTAAATCTATTGTTTATAAATTTAAGAGTTAAAAACTTGAAAGTATTTATGCGATTTAAAGAGAAATAAAAGCGAAACAAAAATGAAAGTAGACTCCAGAGAAACGTCGGGTGGGTATAACCAGTTAAAATATTATGGCAATAAGACGACCACAGAAACTGCTGAAGATAATATTACTTTCAACGAAAGGATAATAATTAGTACAGAATACATAAGCTGTTTTATGTTTCTGAATTTTTGAGATGAGGATTGATAATTTGGATTATTCGGACTACTGTCCTCATCTTGAGTGTTATCATCACAGCGTTTCGGCCGCTGTAACCGCCGGCCTTCTTCAGGTGTATCTTTTCGAACTCCGGAATCTGGACGGAATTTCGAACGGAACCCTTTATTTAATCCACTGTTTTGTTTAATAAAGAAAAAAGTCAACGAGTTTTCGGCTTTAAAATCGTGATTAAATGAAAGAAAAAAGGCAAGATTTTCGTACAAGTGTAGGGATCGTCAGAATACCGACATATTTCGCTTATTTTGGGTGCTTTTTAGGGTATTTCTTCAGATTAGGACCCAAGCTAACTTTGACTCTAACCCTGACGATAGGGTCAAAGTTAGCTCGGGTTCTAATCTATAGAAGCACCCTTTTTTGTTTATTTTTCCAGATTAAGAATCGATCGATTTTATACAACATTTGGGCAAATACTAGCGAAATTGATGCGGTATTAACGAAAATGATAATACCAGCAAAAACACAATCAATCGAACATCTTATCGCTATATTAATAAAATTGCGTGATCACTTCTCATGTGTTGTGTGCGCGCAGGTTTCTCGCTTCTACGTGACTTACACATTTTTTGTTTAATTATTTAATCGATTGTTTATTGAAATGAAAAATGCAACAGTGTAAAATAAAACGATTTTAATCCTATTCTTTTTTAAAATAATAATTACGAAATTAAATCCATCATAATGCATTTCGGTTTCTGCGTAATTAAGTCACCTATTTTATTTTATTTTTTTAATATCTGAAAAAAAAATAAATAAATAAAAAACCTTCCTGGCCCATCGAAATTCGAAAGGAATTTGGAAGCATTTAAACTGTCGAATAGATCATCATTTATGTCGTTAAAATCCTTAGTAAATCCTCATATTAAAAGATTGAACATTTTGGAAACTATTTACATCCAATAATTTTATAAATAGAGATTAAAACATTACCTTTACAAAATTAGTTTCATAACTATCCTAATAATTCAATTTAACTGTCCTTGATCATAAAATAAAATTAATATAGTAATAATTTTGTTAAAAAACTGTTGGTTATTATTTTTGATAGGTAATAATTTCGGTTAAAATTAGCAAAACAGTTTTTACGGGACTCGACTAATGACAAAGCAGAACTTGCGTAGTAGAAAGGGTCGTAGAAAAATATGTCAAGCTATTTTTAGGTGTTTACTGTAGTGTATCTTTTAAAAAATGTATTATATGTTGTATAAATATAAAGTCGGTTTGGTTCGGTTCAAATTCTGTAGAAGCACCGGACATCCTCCCTGGCATTACTTCCTCCTCCGAGTAGAAGAGATTGGTCTGTTGCCGGTTGCTTGAATGCCGACGGGTCCGATATAGCAGCAATCCAGGATACCCCCTTTGCAGTGAGCTGAAGTTATTTATCTACCTCCCATAGCGGTAGATGTGACACAAGGTCGGACAGTGCGATTTGAAAAGCCAACGCCCGAGAATTTGAGCACTCTGGCCTACAAAAAAATGCCTGGGCAGCCCCGTCGGCATACCCTGGTAGGGGCGCCTCAGGCAGTAAGCAATAAACTTACTCCTCCCCAAAGAGGGGACGTAAAGCCTGGGAGGGTGGACCTCCTAAAACTGCACACGACAAACCTACAAACCGGCGGAATCAAGACCCGAAGGCCAAGACGATACGGATCTATAGGATGTAGTATCCATCGGAACAGATACTACACTTTGATCTTGACCAAAAGGAGCTGAATTTCCCACATTAACCCGTCTAATTGGCTGCAATATGAAACAGGTAAATAAACAGGAGGCCATCATCTCGAGCTTAAACTCCTCCTTTCGAGGAAGGGAGTCACATGGCATCCAGAGTGCCCCCTTTCGGGGGGGGGGGGTAACCAAACATCGGGAGACAGGTCAATAAACAGTCCATTTAGTATCAATTCACCAAAAATTGTGTTAAAAAAAAAAAAAGAAATCGAAAAACAAATGCCGTTTCAAAGGTGGGAGTCAGTCAAGAATGACGGACCCACCAATACGATTAAAAAACAAAAACAACTTTAAAAACAAGGAAAAGTGATCCCCCAATTTCTGACCGAATAAAATATTTGCGAGAATAAAGGTCCTCGTTTTGGTGTCCATACAATAATCACGTTATATCTTATTGTAAATTAAAGTTCGATGACAGAAAAAAAAAGATCAACAAAAATATAAAATTAATTTACCTGTGGAGAACACGAGATACAGACGATGAGATTAGCTTGGTTCGATTCTTTTTTTTTTTCAAAGTTCCCGGAAGTCGCTTAGGTTAAGTCTATTTTCTAAAAGCGGGGATGACAGGTCGATTTTGAAACCACGACTCTGTCTATGCAGAGAAAGTTGTTAATTAACAAAGAATCACAATATAAAATATTTTCTTCTAAACTTTACCATTTGAATTTACAAAGTAAAATAATGGTATAATCTGCCGGTGTTAAGCGAAAGGCTAACTAGGTAAAAATTAGTCCGGGTGTTGAAGAAAAAATATGAAGCAAATATGTTTAATAATAGAGTGTTTTTTTGTTTGTTTGTTTGTTTTTAATATCCATGTTATTGTCTTAAATTAGGTAAAAATCAAACATTGCGAAATATTTAATTTAAAATACACTAAACGTCAAAACAAATCCGGGTTTGTTTTTAGCAAGTAATATTTTTAGTCTGCACCGGAAAATAGCAGTTTTATTTTTAATGGAGATTTTAATTAAAAGAATGTAAACACATAAAACGGTAACTCAATTTTCGCTTTTAAAACGATTCTTATAAGGAGCAACGTTAATAAAAAAATAAAAAAATTAGTATAATAAAATTCGTATTTTTTTCTAAAATATTTATTAATTTAAAAAAAAAAAAAACGTCGTTGGTTTCCATGACAAAATTTTGTTTTGATTGGCCACGTGGCTGTTGATACGGAAAATACTAAAAATCGAGGTCGCTGGCTGGAACACTAACAGCGATAAATCTACTTCACTGTAGCGTTTTCCTCTTCGTCGGGGTTATTTTGAACATTTCAACTCTCGGTGCTGGTGCAAATTGGGACCCAAGCTAAAATCTTTACCGTAAAAATTGAATTTAACTTTAAAATCCTATCTAAAAAATAGTACGGTCCGTAAACTGCAGAAGTACCATAAAATCAAACGGTGTTTATTAGAATGAGGACTTGAATTATATTAGTCATTTTCTTCAGCTACTTTTTTTCCTTATGGACCTTACTTCCTGTGGCTGAAAAAAATGTCTACTTGGTAAATTTGTCGTTTCTTACTCAAAATGGCGGACAACTATGACGTCAATGAAGCGTATGCTATTTTCCGACCTCACAAATGAGTAACCCCAAACAAATTGTTTGGGATTAATTTCCAAACTATTTAAAATAATTCAAGGTAAATTGAAATTAGTCCAAAACAATTTATTTTGGTTTACTTACTCATTTGTGAGATCGGAAAATAGCACATTGACGTCACAGTTGTCCGCCATTTTGAGTAAGAAACGGCAAATTTACCACAAAAATAAATTGTGTTTGACTAATTTCCCAACTGTATTTCTTTTAAAATAATTTATGTCGGTAATAGTAATGATTACCATTTTTGGTATTATTGTACACTGTACATTCTTCATCAAAAATAGCGGGAAAAATATCCTTCACTAGTGTTCGCACTAACGTCTGGATTGGCGAAGTTTAAAAAAAGAAGAAAGAGAAAAAAAAACTGGAATGTTTACAAAAAGGAAAGAAAAAATATATAACTGTATAGAAAGCAGAAAGAAAAAATGGGGCACTTGTACAGTTTAACATCCACTAGGAAATTTAGAAAGTCATTCACATGAGAAGGGGGGGCTTTGTTAACGCTTCTCTTGCCGGAAGGAACTCTCCTAAAATGAAAACAATTAATTTCTCGGTGGATGTCAGCTGTACAAGCGCCAAAAATGGAAAAAAGATTTACTTTCTCAATTCCCCTAAATATAGATTCGCCCAGCAGTTTTTTTTTACTCGCTAATTTTTGTGTGATGGGACGGATATAGTGGAGGATGACCACCCTCCGCTACCCCCCCCCTCCCTACAAATATTGATGAGATTCTACTTTTTTAGGCTATTATGTACGAGCACCTTTTAAAACTTGTGGCGGAAAGAAAGAAAAAAAAAGAAGACTTATTTAAGAATATAGAGTGGAGAGATCAGTTTCGCATATAAATTTAACATAAAATGATCCCCCATTTCCGGACCATTCTAGCGTTTTAGGGCATTAACTCAAAAATGTTTTTTTGCTATGTGAGATAAATTCTGTGCACTTTTTTTGTGAAGGAGAGAGTTACCTTTTTAGGCGATTACATGCAGTTTTACAAGGGTTGGGGAGCATGGGAGGATTTTTAGGGTTTAGAAAGGAATTATTTTTCTCCAAAACTTAAAAACGTTACTCTCTTCTATGTAAACAAGTAAGGATTTTTTTTTCTTGTTTGCACAGAATAGGGTAATGTTCTTATTTGATTTACCTCTCCAGAAGACAAAGTTGAAAAGCTAGTGCAATAGGATTAGCCACTTTGGCCTACAGAAAATGCCTGAGCAGCCCCGTCAGAGTTCTCTAGTAAAGTCGCTTCACACGATTAGCAATAAACTAACACCTTCTCAAAGAGAAGGGAAAACCTGGGAGAATCAACCTTCTGAGACTGAGCAGGAACATACCTCTGCTGACGGCAAGAAAGTCACTGTCGGACTGATTGTCAAAGCCGTATCCCAACTGATACGAACAGAAATAAGCAAATAATGAAAAGAAACGAAGAGATTTTTGGCCGACACTTGGCAGCCCCGGTGTGATGCTACTCCCTCATATATTTTTATGTGTCCAATATACAAGCATGCCAATGAAAACAAAGTAACAACTCGAAGACAATATAGAATCCAAAAAGCCATTTATTGTTTGTGTATGCGTCTGGGTTCATTATGAAATTGTGTCCATTGAGAATGTATATAAGGAAGTCTGTAAATAATGTGTGCGTAGGTAGAGAGGAGAAGTCTTAGATACCGAATTGTGTGTAGGCGCACATGGAGGCAAAATGTCCATTGAGAATATGTAAAGTCTTTGAATAGTGTGCTTGTGTGTGAACGCACATGGTGTGTGATGTGTTCATCAAAGCAGCTGCCAGAACGAGGTCTAGGTCAGATGATCTGTCGAGGCAAATGCCGGAGGATAAGAAGATAATGAATTTTGCCTGTGCAGCTCTTTTTATAGTCACTGGTAGGAGTGCCACCTAGCGTCAAAGGGTAGATAACTGTTATGAAAACGCTTTCTGGTGATGAGTCTTTATAATTGTGTTGAGAAAGGAAGGTAATGCTACAGAAGTGTTTTTTAGTTTGTTTGTTTTTTAGTTTTCTTTGTATGTTTTTGTGAAAAACACTTGTCCTCTGAATGCATGCACTCTGGCCATGACGTTGCTCCCTTCTCCCATGCGCAAGCACTGCCAGAAACGATGCCCAAATGAACCCCAAAATCAATAGTTTTTTCATGCAACAGAAACTGGCTAACAAGCGTACTTTGTTCCTGACCCCCACCTTACTTGTACTAGACTCTTCGGACCACGACTTCTGTCAAAAAAAAAAGACCTGAACCTTAACCTAACCGACATTTTCATGGAACCACAAAAAATGTTAGGATCTGTTTCTTTTTAAAAGTCTTATTTTCTAGTTTAGTTTAATAAAATTATTTTGTCAATTACTAATTTTTTAATGATGAAAAGTATTTTTTTATTATTAACTTTTCAACATGAAAAATATCCCCCCCCCCCAAAAAAAAAAACGCACAAAATTTTGTTAACTGACCTAAAACGTTATAATGGCCCAGAAATTGGGGATTATTTTACATTAAATTTCTATGTAAAACTTATCTCCCACTCTAAATTCTAAAATAATTGTTGTTTTTTTCTTTCTGCTAAGTTTTTCAAGGTATTCACACGTAATCGCCTAAAAAAAGGTAGAATCTCATTTCTTTTTGTGGGGCGAAGGGTGTGCATCTACAAATTTACTAATCTTTTTTTTTCTAATTGTTATAATTAAAATATCGACTTGTCTGCTTTTGTTTTAAAATTCTGTTAACATTTGTAAAAAGTTTATTTTTGTGCCAAAAAGTGGTAATTTCCTAATTTGCAGGTGTTCGAATATCTTATTCGGCATTAGTTCAAAGCAATTTACTTTCTTTAATAAAATCATGTTATTGTTATATTTCGTATGGTTTTTATTTTTTAATTATTAATTTAATAACAAAATTTAATATAACATTTACTAAAACATTTTTGGTTGTGTACGTTTCTAACGTCCCGAATACTCTTTTCAAAAGACGTCATTCTATACGATTATTCGTAATTTTAAAGTTACATTGCAATATTAGATGTAGTAACAAAATTTAAAAAAAAAAACGATTCTGTTTTTTGAGAGGACTTAGTATTTGGTCCCTTGATTTATAAAATCGGAGGACTTATGTTTTGAGGCATGTCCGTCTGTTCGTCCGTCCGGATTTTTCTCCGCAACCATCCATTGAATTTCTCTGAAATTTTGCATGAAGTTGTAACTTTGGTCAGGTTAGAAAGTGACATTCTCCGATTTTTGAAAAAAAATCTGGTTAGCCCCTCAGGGGGTCAAAAGGCCCCGAAATGACAAAAAAAATGACATTTTTTGCCCCATAACTTTTCATCCATCCATTCAATTTCTCTGAAACTTGGCCAAAATGTGGAGGCAATTGTTCCTAATGGAAAATAAGTATCGCTGACCTTGGAAAAAATCTGGTTCGCGCCCCCAGGGGGTCAAAAGCCCCCAAAATGGCAAAAAATGACCCTTTTCTCCCATAACGTTTGATCCATCCATTCAATTTTTCTGAAACTTGGCCAAAATGTAGAAGCAATTGTTCTGGATATAAAATGAGCATTCTTGACTTCAGAAAAATTCTGGTTCGCGCCCCCAGGGTGTCAAAGGGGGGGGGGTCAAAAATGCCCCAAATTGCCCAAATTTATTGCATTTTACACTCGCCACATCGAGTCACATACAGAGGGGGGCCACGCACGGCTTGTTTGTTTTGTTAACTTTAATATCAGAAAAAGAAAAACTCAATAATCGAATAGAAAAGGAGAACTCTAACACTTGTCAGATTGTTACTAGTGGAGATCTTGTATAATGAATGTGTGCATGTCTACTACACAGTTGACGGATACGCAACTTTCTAACCTTATGAAAGTTTCTAAAAAGTTCCAAAGAAGGAACCAAAACTTGACATGCCACTGAGTTCGTCTCCTTAATATAAAAATCCTTGGCACGTTCTGATCTAGGGTCTGGTTTGCTGATCCTTTTGTCTGAATTAGGTATAGTTAGGTTCGGCCCTAGGAAACCAGCCTCCCAAACATTACCTTCTCCTTCTGGAGGGAAGAATGCCGATGGGTTTATTCTCGGCTATTTTTGTACCCTTTTAGAGTTTTTACACAGGAAAGATGTATTTTTGGCACATTTCATCCCACCTTGCGGCAAGTGGGAAACATTAAAAAAACTCAGCTGTGAGAAAGCCTGGCACCATTTATGACAATCACCAGACTCTTCTTTGTGAGAATGGGGTTTGATTCGGTTAGATACTAGGAGGCCATCACTCAGGCATTATCTCATCCTTTGGCAGGAGTGAGTATTGTTGGTTGCTTAAAGTGCCCCTACCAAAGATTGCCGATTAAATATGGAGTTCGGGTTCTTTTTTCATGCTTAGCCGCGGGAGTTCTTGGCATATTCTGACAACCTAAGTTCTATCTTGACTCTATCAAAACCATTCATTATTGGAACGAGGCATGGTTCAGTTTGAATCTAGGAGACCGTATTCCAAAGCATTACCTCCTCCTTCAAGGAGTTGTTTTATTGCCAGTTACCTGAGACGCTTGTACCGGAGAATGCTGACAAGTCGGTCCACAGCTATTTTTATACCCTTCGAGAGTGCCCCAAATAAACCTGGTTTTCTCTCCATTATAAGAAAAAAGTCATATATTGCTGCTATGGATAGCAATTAAATATGGAGTTCAGCTCCCTTTTTCATACCAGCTGGGGAAACCATGGCACCATTTCTGACAATCTTGGAAATGCCTTGTCTCCATCAGACCCTTTTTTTGTTGGAATGGGGTATGGTTTAGTCCTAGAAGTCCATCCTCCCTTCGTCTACAAGGGAAGGTTTTATTGCAGGTTGCCTGAGAGCTCCCTGCCTGGGAATGATGACGGCCCCGTTCTCAGCTATATCTGTATCCTTCCAGAATTCCTCTTCGGGAAAGCTTATTTTCTCACTTCAAAAGACCTTATGTTACATCTTCAGAAGCATTAAATAGAGAATTATGCTTGAGTTATCTGATTGAGGACTCTGTGTAAGAATATTTTTAAGAACTTCCTTCTAAAATTCCCCCTCACTTACCTTCATACTAACGGCAATGAATAATTTTGTTCTCACAAACAAATGTTTGTTATCTCAAAACTTATAGTATGTTGAACATTAACACAGTTACAACTCAATTTACATACTTAAAATCATTTCACACACATGAGCATTAAACTACCCACACACACATATTACTCATTTGTCTGTAAATAAATGCATTTGTTCATTTAAACAAATATACATGTCTTCATTGTTTGCGTTGATCATTATTCTATTTTGTTATAATTATTGTTCATTACTTAACATAAGAAGATCTGCAACACTCTTCAGTCATAAATACAGAGAAGGACGATGAATCCAAATTTAAAAATTTGTAAAAAATATGAAAAAACAACATGTTTTCTTACAAAAAAGAATCGATATTTTTTTTTTTTTTTTTCAACGTAGTTCACTCCAAACAAGACAAGTTGCCACTGTAGACGTAAGGGGCTACTAAGAATTATGGTGAAAGTTTAGGGGTCATCCTAAATTGTGAGCTGTGCAGCGAGATGCTTGTTCACATTAGTTTTAAGTTTCTGCATGTCAGTACAGTACAGGGGATAGGGAGTGAGTTCGAAAGGCCGACAGCACGAGGAAAGAAGCTATTGGAGTAGAAGGCTCTCTGGCATCTGGGGATCTCCACAGTAAATGGATGGGATTCAGCTGATTGTCGGATTGGTCGAGTGAATTTACGTCGAGGGAGCATTAGAGCAGCAAGTTCATCGGAGCACATTCCATTGAAATACTTGTAAAACAAGCACAAGGATGCAACATTGCGGCAATGGGATAAGGGCTGGAGCTTGGTAGATAGTGAGAGACCTATTAGATTAGATGCTCTTTTTTGGACCTTGTCTAAGATGGAGAGACTAGTGGATGGTGCATCAGCCCAGATGTGACAACAATACTCCATGCATGGGATGATAATGGCTTTGTAGAGATATATGATATTGTCAGGGGTGAGAAGTTTTCTAGCACGGTAGAGGGATCCCACTTTCTCTGCAGCAGCCTTGGCAATGTCTTCTATGTATTTGTTCCAATTCATGTTACCTGTGAATATTAGGCCAAGGAGTTTGAACGTTGGATTCTCAGGTAGGGTGTTATTTGCCATGGCAATCAGTGGTTGAAGAGGTCTCTTGTAGTTGTTGAAGGAAAGGAGCTTTGTCTTAAGAGCATTAAATGTTACCATCCATTTATGGCCCCTATTCCACTACAGACTTCAGGTCACTTTCTAAGGATTCAGCCATTGCCTTGGATATGTGCGCACCCGTTTTACCCACATGACGAGAGTAGAGCGTGGTGTCGTCAGCAAATATACCTATCTCAAACACAATATCATCAGGAAGGTCGTTTATGAAAATCAGGAACAATAAAGGTCCATGGATCGATCCCTGGGGTACACCTGCTTTTATGTCATGTTGTTTGGATGAAAACGCTAAATGAATGATTTTAGTTTGTTACTACATCTTAAATTGCAATGTAATTTTAAAACTACAAATAGTAGAGAATAACGTCTTTTCAAAAAGTGAATTTAGGACACTGCGAACGTACACGATCTGTAATTTTATGTAATACTTACCTTGCTGCCGAAAGTCTACGAGCAATTTATCTTCGAGTGAAGATAGCCAGTACTCAGGAATCCAGTAGATGAAGGCAGGAAAGAGGAAGGGGGCATCTTTTTTGGTTACTTTCAGAAAACTCTCTAATGACTGCTGTGATTCTGAAAGAGGTCTGAAGTAGTCCTTCAGTGGACGGGTGAAATTAATCTGCCCTGGAATCTAATTGGTCAGTATGTGTGTGTTATATTGATACCAGTCCACATGTATGGGTTTGGTCGCGATGTTGGATCTTTGAGTCTTCTTGTCGATGACATTAGCCGTGGTGGGAAGTTTGCAGGCTAAGAGAGAAGATTTTGTTGTTGATTCGAGCAACGTAGATGAGTAGACAGCTGGCTAAAAGAGGAAGAAGGTAGTGGGCACTGTTTTTTATAAACTCCTGGACCAGTCTCTGCTCGTATGAGAGATTGCTTCTGATTAGGCAAATCAGAAACGCAGTTAACTGTTTGCACCAATCAGAGCCCAGCTTTGAAGTCGTGCATAGATTAAGAATATTGTTAATGGCAGCTTGTTGCAGTCTGATATTCATTTTCCCATGATTGTTTTAGTGGCTTCATTCTGGATTCCTACATGTGAACCATGGTTGAATTTCGTTCTTCACAGTTGGGAAAATAAGAGAGATAACTCATAGACATGAAGATGGAATTGTCTCCCTTCATTAAGATATTTAAACAAAGAGATCAGGAACGTGAGTAATTAAGATAGCAGTCATCAGTAGTGAAGATACATGGTAAACACATCCATCTGGATTCTCTATATATGAGCGATGTACATAAGGTTTGAAAATAGATAAGTTCTCACATATTTATTGCTGTATCTTCTCTTGTGTTTTTATACAATCTATATGATGATGCTAACAAGATTGTAGCAGTTACAAGTGTGAAATTTATTTCCTGTAGTATTACATTGCGTATTCGCTGTTATGACCAGACTTGCGTAGCGGCGTCAGCGTTTCGGAACACTTCTGCGTGTTGTGTTGTTGCCGGTCGAGGATGGCTTGGATTAAAAACAAGCAGAGACGGAGAGTAAACAGATGTATACTTTATTTACATGGGACGCCGTTACAAGTGGGGACATGAAGTGTTAGACAGGAAGTGGGGTCAGTCTATGGGCAGATAATTACCGGAAGTTCCAAAGGTAAACAAACATTGCATGCGATGACATACTGATACATCACTGCGCATGAGTGTTTTTTTCTTAATTTCCATGTAAACTAGTTCGCGGCCAAACGCATTTCAGTTCCTGTCAAGATATAAACATCACAAGACGTCAAATTCCTGGCTCGTCTCGAGTTTAGAGACTTGGACTCAATTACATTTCTACTCTAATACATGCTTGCTAGGTACCCCATAGACTTGTATTGTCTTGACCTTCGGGACTTGATTTACGCCGGTCTATGGGTCTGTCCTGTGCAGTTCTAGGAGGTCCACCCTCCCAGGCTTCGCCTCCCCTCTTTGGGGAGGAGTAAGTTTATTGCTTACTGTCTGAGGCGCCCCTACCGGGGAATGCCGACGGGGCTGCCCAGGCAATTTTTAAATGGCCAGAGTGCTCACCTCTCGAGCGCTGGCTTTTAATCCCACTTTCTCGACCCAAGCTGTGGTCACATCTTACTTGTGGGAGTAAGATAAAACTGGCCTTGTGCCTAACTCCGGGAGGAGTAAATAAATATCCATGTTGCCTTACATTCTTGCGTTCCTATTCTGTTAAATAAAGTTGATTTTATTGTAGAGATGTTGGTATTTTATTTGGAATCTGGTGACCGTTTTCTTCGTCATTTCAAGTCAGCCCAGTCAAATAAATACAGACAAGACAAGCGATTCTTTACATCACACTAACAATTCACAATGTATATTATTATCTTTAATTGTAGGATTTATGTGACTGCATAAACCTATGGCCTCTATCTGTGTGTCGTTATAAACACATCGTAAAAAAATACATAATTTTAGATTTAACTAATACTTTATCATGCTAATGTACTAAGGACTTTGATTCGTGCATAGACGGAAGTGGCATGACGTCACTTCCGTCTATATGCAAAAAATGACTGGTGAGTGTAGCAACGTGAGAGAAAGAAAGAGATCGATGAATTAATGACTCTCTCTTTCTTTGTTGCTATGTGCTAAAGTCTGATGTTTTTTACTTCGTTTCAATTGTTATGAAGCTGCCGGATCTTTTATCTTTTTTCTATCAATCCCAATCACGCTTATATATTAATAGTCTTAATTAACCACCTTACGGATGTGACATTAAAACACATCGTAAATAAATAGATAATTTAAGGTTACTCTAATACTCTATCATGACCTTGATTCGTGTATAGACGGAAGTGACATAATGTCACTTCCGTTTACACACAATAACTGACTGGCGCGTAGAGCAACATGAGAGAAAGAAAGAGATTAGTAAATTAATGAATTTCTCTTTCTTTGTTGTTATGTACTAAAGTCTGATTTTTTTACTTCGTTTCAATTGTTATGAAGCTGCCGGATCTTTTATCTTTTTTCTATCAATCCCAATCACGCTCATATATTAATGGGCTTAATTAACCACCTTACGGATGTGATATCATAACACTAAGGCGAAATAAAACAATACAGTGACCTTTTTCTTCTTCACTTCAAGCCAGCTCAATCAGATAGATACAGTCATGGCCGAATCACCAAAAAGGCCCCAATCTGTTGTTCCAAGAGCTGACACCTTGTATTCGCAGACAGACAGCAGATTTTGCACTAATTCCAAGCGCTGATATGCACCCATCTGGCGAGTATACCCGGTGAACCGAGTGCAAGAGAAATACAAACAACTGCACTTAAAGGGACGGTTAGAATCTTAAAACGATCTCTAGGCTGGAGTGTCTGAAATAGCCGGTGAATGTCTGGCATCCGGTAGGATGCCCCATCTCCAGCAAAAACAGAAAGATAAGAAAAATAAAAAATGGTGAAGCAGCTGCAATTGCTTTGGCACTAGAAAAATTTTGTATGCTTATTATAGGTTGCCCCAACTTCATAGTGGTAACAAATAATTAACCACTGACCGGAGTATTTGGGGGCAAGGACCTCAGCAGAATACACAATCCATGCCATTTTAAGTTTAAAGAGAACTCGCTCACATACTTCTTCACTATCTAGCAATGCCTGGGTATCAATACTATTTAGCATAATCCAGTGTCCATAGCGAAAGTCCTCCTTTGCTTATTTCTCTCATCCATCCATCCACACACACACATACCACCCCCAATGACATAGATGCAATAGTGAAATCATCAATCCTTCATTGGACTATGGTGGCAACTTTACCGGACCTCTTTCATGGATCTGGTCATAACGACCATGTCTACACAATCCCGATGAGCTCTATCAAACCAGGATTCTCAATAGATGCCCTCTCACAAAACCTGTGATCCACTATTTCTGGGAAGTACGGCATTGCCTCAACACTGATAAGAGCTTAGCACTAATGAATGGGTAAATTGTAGTGGCCAAATCTTATCAAGGGAAAGTGCTATGCTATTTGCATTCAGCCCACCAATGATTCAGTAGATTAGCCTGACATGAATATATCAATATGCAACTTTAGAACCAATATCTTAGTGTGCCACTTAAACTCTGTAAGCCAATCATCATAAGCCATCCCCAGATTTGATTTTCTGGCAGATAGTGATGGGGCTATTCTTCATCAGACATATTGCATACTTTGTCTATGCATAGGCTAGCTACTCCTGAGCCTTCAGGCTAGGATCAAAGTTTAGTATCTGTCCTGCCAATGCAACACTAAAATCTCAATTGACAAAGAGATACAACAGACATGCATATAATTTCTATCCCCGTTCAGGATAGCAATACAGTAACTATCTAAAACCAAACCAACCGTCAGTTTGATATTGCCGGCAAAATCTCTACGGTCCTCCTAAATCGCCAATACAAGCCCATATCCTCCAACAATAATACTCCAGTCTTAACCTCTACTAGTAATTCCATGATAAATGCCAGTATACTGAAATCATATGCCCTTAATAGGGTTAAGATGCAAATTCATATACACTAAATGTACAAAAGCAAGGAAATTCCCAAATTTTTACACTTTTATTGTAATTAAGGGTATGACTACATATCAACCAAACCATTTCATTATCACATCATTACAGTATAAATCTCTATGAATGAGTGGATGAAGTGTGTGAGGTGCGCTGAAGAAAAATTCCTACCAGTAAAATACATAGCCCTGTTGTGCTCGCATACCGTTTATGACAATAAAAGTGTAAAAATTTGGGAATTTCCTTGCTTTTGTACGTTTAGTGTAATGAATTTTCATCTTAACCCTATTACGGGCATATGATTTCAGTATACAGGCATTTTTCATGGAATGTCACTACTTTTGTAAAGGCTATGCCTCAATACAATGCCTTCTCATAAGGTTTTCTTGAATTTTCTGGAAAACTAAGGTATATGATGAACTGAAATTAAAATGCCATCAACTAGAACCTCTATCTCTACCAAAAATCAGTTGAATCCATCAAATAGTTGATGAGATACAGGGTGGCACATACATACGTACGTACAGATAACATGATTTCATGATTGAACTTTCTGGATGTCTGGGTTGCCTTGACTAATGATGCTGAAATTCTACACACTTATAGAACCTATCAAATAAAAATTTTGTGCAAAGTTTTAACTAATTTGGTTTATTGGTTTTTGAGTTATGATTGATCAAAGAAATGAGATTTCCAGCATAGGCCGTTTTTGACGTCTATTAAGGGATAGAGCGCTCTCGCGCCTCCCTTGATAATGCCAAGTCAATTCAAACATAATAATGCATAGGCCATCAGAACTCATACTGTATGCCCTTAAAAGTCCTTTAGGCTCTACCCAGGCTATTCTCACATAACACAGCAAGCTCTAAAGAACAGTTTACCCCTAATTGAACGTTGCATGCATGCGATGAAGAGGTGTAATACAATAAGGGAGACAACTCATAGCCACAAAGAAGGAATTGTCTCCCTTTGCCAGGATTGGTAAATAAAATGATTCAAAACGAGAATGTATGAATGAATTGATGAGTTTTTGATCAATTTATATAAAATATTAATTTATTAAAACTTAAAGAAAGAGGCAAAATGCCTTCAAAAAACCATGTGTTAGATATTTTTTATTAAAGTAAAAATACTTTTTTTTTTCATCTTGACTTTTTTTCTAATAATTTCGGTCGGTATCACAAGCTTCATCAGAGATTTAAACAAATAAACGGTATTAACCTTATTTTTTTTCCGTAAGAATCCTTCCTGGTCTTGTAGAAGTGACGTCCGATGTTGTGTGGACTTAACCGTGGCCGTCGAGAGTTAACAAGGCCAAGCAACTAACTTCTTGCCCCCCTCTGACGTCATTGTGGTTGGTTAACTTAATTTCGCGCCTTTTTAAATTTCATTTCATAATTTACAAAGTTAAAATGCCTACTGCATGTGTTTGGATTTCCAAAAGAGAAAGAATTACGGCAAATATATGGTTGATTTCCTGAATTTTCATGGATTATTTAGTGAATGGAGAAGTCGAAATGCCTTCTTATTATTATTACAACGGCCATTGTTTGACACGGAATGCAATGACGTCATTTTCGAGCCAACAGGCCTGTAGTAACTCTCGGTGGCCACGACTTAACAGAGTAAATGTCTCATAATTCAGCTTCATAACAATCACTGGTCGAGTTGGTTGTATCATGAGTTTACACGCAAATAAGTTTGAATTTTTTTTTTAATTATATAAAAAATCTGTGTCTTTTTAGAGGATGTCAATGGATTGAATAGAAACATAACGACAGAGATCAGGTTCTGTAAAATGGCGTCCTTTATTTACATCAGGCAAAAACATGAGTGCCCCGGTAAAGGGGCGTAACTCCAGACGGTGAAACTCTTATTCAGTCCCTCATGCAACATCTTCCCTTTTCTCAATAAATAAAAAACAGAAGATAAAGACAAACAAAAAAAAACAAAACAAAACGTCTGATAAGAATTAAAAACAGAGTCTACAAAACACAGTGATCTAGGCATTCATTGGGCTGACTACCCTCCTACCTAACAGGGATTATTCTTCCCTTTCACTTATGTTGTGAAATCCTTGAATCTCATAGGATCTCTTATTATCCTTCCCGACCGTGTTGTCCGCAACCTTTCCGGACTTGGTTTTGTTGGGAATGGGGTCGGGTTGAGGTTTTCTCTTATTTCACCTTCATATTGAGATGGTTCTGAGTTACATATCTCTTCTGTACTCTGCCCTGTATTCTTGGGTAACTCGCTCTGCACTTCATATGGCTGTTGTATTACTGATGTGAGTGGGGGTGTCTCTGCAGTTTTCTTCAAATCTACTCGATTCCATCGATATAAGTCCCCACCCACTTTTACATGGTATGATCGCTCATCCAGTCTCCCCCATACAACAGCTTTCCTCCACTCTTTTTGACCATTTATGTGTGGTTTCATCCGTACTACATCTCCAGGATACAATGGTTTAAGTGGTTTTACTTTGTGGTTGAAAGAACGTTCTTGCCTCCTGCAGTCTTGCTTCACTGATTTTCTCAGATTTTTGGGCACTGCTGGCTTGAGTAAATCCTCCCTGGTTGGGAGAAGTGTTTTTGTTCTCCTTGACATCAGCTTCTGAGCTGGTGATAAGAGACCTTTGGCTGGCGTATTCCTGTGATCCAACATTGCTAGGTATGGATCAGCCTTATCGTCCATCGCTTTTCGGAAAAGGTTCTTTGCCATCTTTATCGCAGATTCCACTTTGCCATTTGCCTTGCTATTGTATGGACTGACAGGTGTATGTGTAAAACACCACTTTTTTGCGAAGGCAGAAAATTCCTGGCTACTAAACTGAGGCCCATTATCAGTTACGACCTGATCTGGTATTCCATGACGTGCAAAATGGTGTTTAAGTTTGGTTATCACTGTCTTTGCTTGTGTATTGAGAAGATGATCGATTTCCCAGAAGTTGCTCATGTAATCAACTGTGCACAGGTAGTCTCTATCTGCAAACTTAAAGAGATCTACTCCCACTTTCATAGACCATTAATGGTTCTGCCGGGTTGGCCACTTCATATTTTCTACATATGGGGCACTTTGAAACATAGTCTTTGATGTCACTGTTCATATTTGGCCAATACAAACATTCTCTTGCTCTTCTGCAACATCCTTCTACTCCCAGGTGTGTGGAATGCAGTTTTTCTTTCAACACCGCTCGCTGTGTCAGTGGAACCACTACCCGGTTTCCTCTGAAAATTAAGCCATCTTGCACCGTCATTTCATTCCGCATATTAAAATATGGTCTCACCTCTGGGTCAAGATGTATTTTTTCTTCTGGCCATCCTTCCAGAATTACTTACTGCAACTGCTGCAAGCTTCTGTCTTCCTTCGTGGCTGAGCGCAGTTCAAGCAGCCTTCTCTCTGTTACAGGAATATATTCTGCTTCATTGACATCATCTTCATCGTCCATATCTTCACTGCCCAATCCATAGATGTATGCTCTTGATAGTGTGTCTGCAAGGAACATTTTCCTACCTGGATGGTACAGAACTGTAGCATCGTAAGCCTGTAGTCGCATCAGCATGTTTTGAAGTCGTTTCGGGCATTTCACCAATTCTTTTTTCATAATCGCTTCCAGTGGCTTATGATCGGTTAGTACTGTTATCTGTCGACCAAACATATATTGATGAAACCGTTCACATGCGTAGACTACTGCTAGTAGTTCCTTTTCAATCTGTGCATACCGAGTTTCTGTGTCGGTCAGTGCACGGCTGATATAGGCTAGGGGTTGACCTTCTTGTAGTAGTGCAGCCCCCATGCCCTTCTCACTTGCATCGCATTGGATGACCAAAGATTTGTTGGGGTCATAGTACCTCAACACTGGTGCCTCACTCACTACCTCTTTAATTTTCCCAAAAGCCTCTTCATGAATTTGGGACCATGTCCATGGCACATCTGCCTTCACCAAATTTCGAATTGGGGCCATCACATCAGATATGTGTGGTAGAAATTTTGCCAGGTAATTCACGAATCCAACCAATCGTTGCACTCCTTTCACACCTGTTGGACACGGCATCTCTTTTATGGCTCTTACTTTCCCAGGATCAGGAAGTAAACCATCACTGGTTATTATGTGTCCCAGGAAAGATATAGATGTTTGTCGTAGGTTCAATTTTTCAGCATTCAATCGCATCCCGCGATCACGACATCTCTGCAACAGTTTCCTGAGTTTTCGGTCATGATCAATTGTTGCTTCTTCCATCGTTTTACCCTTCCCAATCACCAGAAGATCATCCGCTTTGTTAACCACCCCCTCCAAATCGGACACATTGTTAAAAAGGGTCTTTTGAAATATCTCTGGAGCTGGAGAAATACCGAACGGTAAAACCTTCCACCGGAACCTACCATATGGTGTAGCAAATGTTGTTAAGCGACTGCTGGCTTCGTCTAATTTTACATGCCAGAATCCATCTCGTAGATCCAGGGTAGAAAATACCTTGCTGTCAGCCAGTTCTGGTAGTAAATCGTCCAGTGTAGGTAACTGAAAATGTTCCCTTTTTAGAGCTTTATTCAGTGGTCTTGGGTCTATACATATCCGCAGGTTTCCATTTTTCTTAGTTACCAGTGCTAACGCACTTACCCATGGTGTTGGGTCGCTCACTGGTTCAATAACATTCTTCTTAACCAGTTTTTCTAACTCGACTTTTAGCCTGTCTTTAAGTGCCACTGGTATTCTCCGTGTTGCTGCAACATTTGGTGTTACTCCTGGATCCACCTGCAAATGTACCTCTCCTGGTAATTGACCCAATTCTTCCCTGAACACATCTCTGAAGTCATTGATAATTCTGTCCGAGTACTGGCTGCTGGATTCATTCATCTGGGAAACTTTGGCGACCATTTTGAATTTGTTGTTATTGATTGTGACGAGTTCCATTGTCTGGATTGCATTTGCTCCCAGTAAGGGATGGAAATCCTCTTTCACAATGACAAACTTAACCGCATATTTTTGTCCAGTTTTGGGGTTTATCATTTTAACTCGACATTCTCCCAACGGCTTCACTTCTGCTCCATTCCACATGACAAGGGTCTTATTTGAATGTTCCAGTGTTTTTCCAATCACGTGTTTCACATTCAATATATTCACGGACGCTCCACTATCGAGCTGAAAAGCAATTGGTTTTCCCTTGACCCTCATTTCTGCCTTTATCACCTCTTGACTCACAGCATTCACTTTTTCCTTAATCGTTATGTTGTCTACCTGTCCATAGTCTGAACAACTACTACTGTCGTTTTCCTGGTCCTCATATTGGGTTTTGACAGCCTGCACCTTCTTTTTCCTTGGTACTTTGTATTTCACGGCAAAGTGTTTTTTTCCATTACATTGATAACAGGTCTTGCCAAATGCAGGACATACCTCTTTTCTTGGTCCGTGCCGCAGTGCACACGCCCGGCAATCTCTGTCAGTTTGTGCCGATGTCTTTCTCCTGGGTTTAAAATCAACCTTATTCACTCCTTCAGGCCTTAGGATTCTGGACTGGACCGTGGCATTTTCAGACAGCTTACAAATGTCAATACATTTTTGTAAGTCTAACTGTCTTATTTTCAATAATTCAGCTTGTGTCTGGGGGTTGTGTATTCCCAGCACTACCTGATCTCTGAGTACTGATGAAACGCAATTGTCACAAAAATTGCACGTTTTTACTAACGTCCGAAGTGCCGTAACAAAGGATTCCACAGTCTCTGATCCTCCTTGCTTTCTAGAATGAAATACGTAACGCTCGTAGGTTTCATTCGTTTCCCCTATAGCGTATTTATCAAATGCCTGAATAATTTCGGTGGGTGTTCTTTCATCTTCAGGTGTTAGAAATTGAAATCCGTAGTAAACTTTCAATGCGTCATCTCCCAACGTGTGAAGCAAAAGTGCCGTCTGATATTGTAATGAATGTTTCGTCAAACACGTAATAATGGCGTAGTTATGCCATTTCAGTTTAGACAACTTCCAGTTCGCCGATAAATTATCTTCCATATATAAGGGCGCTGGTGGTCTTATACTAGCCACTGGTCTGTTTGTGTCTTCCGACATTTTTTTTTTTTTTTTTCTTTTCTCCATGTGACGTACGTACGAATTTACAATTTGAAACAAGAATAATAAAGTTACTTATCTGTTTCTTATTTTTTTGTACATCTTACTTAGACATATCTTCATCCCACCGCTGCCACCATGTGTCTTTTCAGAGGATGTCAATGGATTGAATAGAAACATAACGACAGAGATCAGGTTCTGTAAAATGGCGTCCTTTATTTACATCAGGCAAAAACATGAGTGCCCCGGTAAAGGGGCGTAACTCCAGACGGTGAAACTCTTATTCAGTCCCTCATGCAACAAAATCAAAAGTCTGAATTACTTATTCATTATTTGATAAAAAAAAGTAGTGTATAGCCAATAATTAATCCATTTTTTAATTACTTTTTCGATATCTTATTAAGTGTAGTATATTTTATCGTTTCTCTTTACTTTTGTAGATTAAATAAATGAAATAATAACGGCATATTTAATCAATATTTTCACACACAAAAAATATTGATTAAACAATGCTTTATTCAAGGATAATATCGTTAATTAACAAAATTAATTTTTCTACGAGTTATAATGATTTTATTAACACAGTTATGGGGCATTTTTCGTAATATATACGAAATAGTTTTTTTTTTAATATTTTAAACATATACAGATCTTTATTTTCATTTTAAAAATTCATGGATTTTTTTTATATATATAAAAATATACCTTTAGTAATGGTGTATTTTGTTTTAAAAAAAAACATTTTCACTAAGATTTTTAAAAAAGTTTAATTTACGGCATTTGGAACAATGTTATTTAAATAAATAGTAAATCACATGAAATATATCATGAAATTATATTTATTTTGGGTGAAAATATTGATTAAACAATGCTTTATTCAAGGATAATATCGTTAATTAACAAAATTAATTTTTTGTTCGAGGTGTAATGATTTTATTAACACAGTTTAGGCGCATTTTTCGTAATATATACGAAATAATTAATAATTTTTATTTAATTTTAAACATATACAGACCTTTATTTTCATTTAAAAAAATGCTAATCTTCTTTTTCATGTTGACTCAATATTGAAAACATAGAATGATTATCTGGAGTTCCTCCAATTCTATACTGAACAATTTTTGTGATATGAAAAATGATCACATCAGTAAGAAAAAGCTAAACAGAAAAAGAAAATTAGAAACATTCTACCAAATATTTTCTATAAGTTTGGCTTAAAAAATAATAATTCTGCACTAGTAAAAAATATTGTTTGTTTGCACTTACATTATTTGTTTGAATTTATTTTGTTTTATTTTTTTTAATTTATCGTTTGTTTTCATTTTTAAAACTAACTTATCGTTTGTTTTTATTATTGTTTATTTACATTTTTAACATTATTCATCGTTGGTTTTTAATTTGTTTATTTAATTGTTTGTTCCCGAAATTCATAATTCAGTTTTTTGCAGTATTTGATCGTGAATTATTATTTTCGTTTAAATTTATATTGAATAAAGATCAGTTTCAGGATAAATCGAATCGTGTTCCTTTCTTTTCTTTTTTTACATGTAATTTTTAAAGTTTTCTAATGCTTTGTTTTAAATATTTATAATATCGTATGGTCAACATGTTTTGATATTTTGGATAACTGTTTTTTTGTTTACAGGAAATAATACATTTGCACCAAACTTTCTAATAAAGTAATGGATTTATTATATTCCGTGATCATTAATAAATAAATGCTGAAAATTTCATTAAAATTGGTTGATTTCCTGAATTTTCATGGATTATTTAGTGAATGTAGAAGTCGAAATGCCTTCTTCTTATTATTACGACGGCCATTGTTTGACACGGAATGCAATGACGTCATTTTCGAGCCAACAGGCCTGTAGTAACTCTCGGTGGCCACGACTTAACAGAGTAAATGTCTCATAATTCAGCTTCATAACAATCACTGGTCGAGTTGGTTGTATCATGAGTTTACGCTGTTCATTCCTTTCTTAAGTTTTTCAACTCACTTCTGATGCCCCCCCCTTTCCAAAGCATTTCTCAACTCTGTAAATATTTGCAGTAACCTCAACGAGTCTCAGTATCGATAAATTATATATATATATATATATATATATATATATATATATATATATATATAATAACAATTTTAAATATAGACACCTTAACAATATATTGCTATAAAACGGATACCACACCTACTGCAGATAATTGATTTATCTAATGAACATTAGTTTGTCTTTTCTTCCCCTTCCGTTTATTTTTATTTTCTCTTACATATATATATATATATATATATATATATATATATATATATATATATATATATATATATATATTCCAAAAGAAGACAGCAAAAATGGGTTGAAGTGAACATCGTTTTTTTTTTCCTGCTTCTGTCAAAGACGAAGTTACAATTCCCTGAGCACGTGTTCTGAAGGACACGTTTCTATCCATATTGAAATGTTGATTCCTTGGTTCAATACTTTGTTTAAGGACCTCGGACCTAGGGTTATGGTGCTTGCAGGAGGCGAGAGTGATTGACTTCAGATTCCTTCCAGTTTCTTCTCTCCGATATCCAGCATGCAACAAGGCATGACGAGATTCTCGAGATTTGAAAACTTTTCTTTTCGCAGGAATTTGAGAGCCATTAAACTGGCGAGAAACTGTTTGGTCTAGAGAATTGTAACTACTCCATCAGATTTATTATTTGTGTGTTTGTTTAAACATAAAAGGTACTTACTTTCTCACTATTTGTATCATTGTTCGTTTGTTAAAACGAAATATTTTGGTTTCCGAGCTGTTTTGAAAAGCAGTTCCTTTTATTTTTTTATTTGTAACCTTTGTGGTTGTTACTAGGTGTATGCGACTAAATGCATAGGAATTATATGCCAATTTATTATGTTCCCATTTCGGGAAATTTATGTAAATAAATTTCCTTATTTCCTACTTTAAAACAAGACATTCTTAGTTGTTCTTTCTACCACCTCATGTGGTTTCTGTTCGGCTTTGTGTGTGTTTTTTACGTCGGTTTTATAAAATTCCGATAAAACTCCATAGGCGTTGCAAGAAATAATCCAACAACCTGTATTCTTAGCAGTAAAACTGTCTATTGACATCAAAACGAAAATAGTACATCAAAATATCTGATTGCTATATTAGGATAGGCAAAACAGGATTTTTTCAGAATTTTAATCCTCTATCATAGTTGCTCTACCAAGGCTTTCTAATCTATTCTACTCTGCTATTTCACTAATAAGGATTGTAGAGATGGAGTTATCATTCTCATTCACAAAAGTAGTAGGAAAAGCGGATTTACAGCCACTATTATTTCTAAACTTCCACAGCAACTAGTATTCCCAGACGGTCACCCATCTAAGTAGAAACAAGGCTCAACGTTGCTTAACTTTAGTGATTCCGACGAGGACCTGCATTTAAACATGGCGTAGCCTTCATTCTTTATACTAAAGTGGTACTCATAAGTCGTTTCGAAATATTGTAGAAGTTTTTATGGCTTATATAGACCAAATAACAAAGAAAAACGAAAAAACAAACGGTATGTTCTGAAGATGTGTCTATTCAATGTGTGCGTTTACTGATACTAATCCTATTTCAAACTAAAATATGACTGATCTACCGACCAACGAAACCTCTTGTAGATGTGAGGACGCATGTAAGAAAAAAAAAAAGCAATGCAAAAATAATTTTATAAGATTTTCGAATGAATCAAGCAGTTATCTCTCTTAGGCCCTAATTTAATTATGTAAAACTGATTTATTTCCCTTTAACATTTTTAGAATTAATTTCTCACAACCACAACGCAATGCTTATGAATTAGCCATTTTTACTCGCTTGCTTTTCCTGATATAATCAGGTATTTACGGGAGGAACTACGTGAAGAAATTTGATTGGCTGTAAAATCAAATAAATCAATTAAAATATTAATATTTTGAAATGTTGTCAGGTGAAAATAGCTATTCAAGAATATATTTCTGTCCTAATTTAAAAAAAAAAAGAATGAACTTTGTAGAACCGGCCAGAACACGTGTAAATTGCCTGTGAAAAGGAATATACAAATATTACCCAATTCTTGTCCTTCATCCCCACTGTCTAAGCAGGAAGTTGGAAAATTATAATGGCCGACCGCGCTTGCCTCCTCAGGTTAATGCCAGAATAGGATCCACCAAAATAAACTTTATTAAAAACACAGAATAAGTCAGGCAGTAAAGAAACGACTACACTTCTGCCTCCTGTAGAGCGCAGGGAAGCATATTGTTGGGAGTAGCAGTGCAGCGAATGTTGCATTTACATATTGACTTTTTATTGGACAAAATCTCCAATCAGTAGTTTCTTTCAGTGAATCAGAGAATTCCAGCACATGGTATATATTAAAAAAAAAACACAGCGTTTTTCTGCCTCTTTTCTTATTTTCTTTCAGAAACAACACGTGTGTGTATGTCACAATCCTGTGTAGGCCGTTTTGAGGGCAAAGGGCCTTGACAAACGAACGAGAAGCTTTCATGGTCACAATGCCTGGCGAAGCAAACACATGCCGCTCATTGAATGCAACAGTTTATACATACATAATGCATATATACATACATGCACTCTCTCGCTATATACACCCTGCTAAGCGAATGCATGTACACATACATAAGTCCATAATACACTCACTAACAAAACAAAGGCATGAACACACGTATCTTCATGCTTATTTGTTTACATACAGATAAACGCTTACGGCGCTCGTCAAAATAAACATGTGTACTCAATTTCTCTTTACATACAAAACAACTCTTTCTCTTAGGAACGTTCTTGGACACACTGAACTCTCATTCTTCAGGGACTTTATCTTTCATTGTCTTAGCAAGTTGTCGAATGAAATTAATTAATTTTGTATGGATGTAGACTTGGCTCGCAAGACTACAAAAAAAGGTAAAAAGAAAGAAAAAAAGAAAAGAAAGAAAGAACAAAGATGGAGATGTGTTTTTAATTCGTGCCGGAGTTAAACTGATTAGTTTTTCTCGAGTGTTATCTATTTTCAGTATCTCTCAATGCACATGCTCGATAGTCTCTTAACTCCTGATATGCAAAGGGAGGCAAATCTTGACTGGACACTAACCTCTTTTGTCTTTAATAAAACCATAAATGTGTATAGTCCATGTGTGCATGTGCGTAATATATATGATAAGAAAAAAGAGTGGAGGAATGACAGTCTATTTTTATTAGTTACTTGCTATGGTATATATTCGTGTAGTAGGTAAAAGATATAGTCCTTGAACAGCCCATAAGTGTGTGAATGCAGTGTACTTGTGGAATAGTTGTTTTTGTTTTTTTTGACAAATTATTTATTTTGTAATTATTTTTCTTTCTTTTTTGTTAATTTTTAATAAACTTAGCTGAAGGGAGTCTTTTGCACAACGAATTTCGTCTTACTGGTGGTTAATTGTATTTGGTGTTGTGGATACTTCAGAAGGCCTTTCTGATTGTGGATGTGAGCAGTATTCATATTCGGAGTCTGATTCTACACCTTTTCCAGGAGAAATGTCAGGGTCTATCCGCTTGAAAAGAGAGGAGTTGTGGGTGATTTGGTAATCTCCTCTCTTTTCAAGCGCTGTGAGAATGCCACTCTTTTTACTGATAATTGTACGTTGTTTTGGGTTGAAAGGTGGAGATAATTTGTTAAGATGCTTCTGCCTGACAAGCAATTTGTCACTTAGGCAGAGTGGTGAGAACTTTCTCCTTTTTTATGTCTGTATATACCTTCATTTTTTTATTTTCTCGTGCATCGTTCTCTGCTACGTGGGTGTGAACCGACTCTGGCAGGGGGTCTTTAGAAACAACAGGTATGCCGATATTCATTTTCCTTCCAGTGAGGACTTCAAGTTGTACTGGAGGAGGACTGTACTGCCTTAAGAAATGAAACAGCTGTGTTTTCCAGTTTAAACCCTCCACGATGGTGGTGCAGATATATTTATTTAAAGTTCTCATGAATCATTCTTTTCTGTGATGGAATCCTGACTGTGTGGAAAATTCTTTGAATTCCTGCCCTGGGAATGATGGGGGCATTGTCAGACTTGACAATAGCAAGGTAGCTTTGTCTGGCAAAGATTGCATCAAAGCGAAGAATAACTAGCGAGGGGAGTACTTCTACCTCCAGGCACCGGCTGTAATCGTCGATAGCGACTAGTAAGTAGTCTCCAGATGGTAAACGACCAGAAAATCCAGATCGATTTTAGTCTATGGAGCAGTGGAAAATGGTGCTGTGCATATGGGTTCACGATGTGAGCATGTCGGGTTGGAGGCCTGGCAGGGAATGCAGTTGTGCACTGTCTCTTCCACTAGTTTGTCGATTCCAGAGAACTAGACCTTTTCCTTCATAAGCTGCTCTGTCTTGACAATACCCTCGTGTGAGCAGTGGACTATGTCGACGGTTCTCTTCTGTAGAGTGGAAGGGATCACAAGACGGTGGGCTCCAAGAATGAGACCATCATGTGTGGATAGCTCATCTTTAAAAAGTGTCAAGTTGGATGCTTGCGGGTCATTATAATTGCCGTCTAAAAGTGCAGCCGTCACTTTTTGTAACAGGGCGTCTTCTCCTGTGGCTAGTTTCACCTCTTTAAGGGTAATAGATTTCGGTATGGAATGTTGAGCAACATACCTTATATATATCTCAGCCGTATTGTCTCTCTTGGGTTTGTGATGTTATCGGCTGAGATAGTCAGCGTGGGTTAGGTCATCTTTTCCAGGCTGGTAAGCCAAGCTGTATTCATATGTCATTAGGCACAACCACTAGCATTCTAATTCTATATGTGGCTGGCTTGAGACTTTTAACGATCTCAAGAAGTGGTCAGTGGTTATACTAAACCTAGACCCATATAAATAGAGGTGAAAATGTTCGGCAGCATATACCACAGCTAACATCTCTCTTTCAGTCTGTGAGTATCGCTATACCACATCTGGAATGTCTCTCAAGAGGTCGGCAATGGCCTTTTGAAATATCTCTGAGGCAGCATATACTCCCAAAAGTAGTTCAGTGTATGTGGTGATATGGTTATATATCTGCTGGATTCCGGCAGCTCTAGTTTACTAAACACTGTTGAGTGGTTCAAATCTGCACTCAGGTTGTTCACAGTTGGCATGGGATGTTTAACTATTTGTATAGCTTCGTTTTTTTTCTCGATGTCGATGCAGATTCGTATACTATTCGTTTTTATGATGACTATCCCCATAGAACTTACCCGGCCGAGTAACATCCTCAATTACATCCATTTCTTTGAAGCGTTTTAATTCTGACTCAACATCTTTCCTAACATGAAAAGGTATTCTATGGTGTTACTGGATCACTGGTGGGAAAGAAGGGTCCATGTGGTAGTTAATGGTAGGTCCAGAAATCTTTCCCATCTTTCTGTCAAATAGTGAGGGGAATTCGTCAGGGATAGACACTGTCACACGAAACGTGAAGTTAAAAGTTATCATACCCAGTCTCTTGGCAGAGTAGGCACTGAGTAAATTTTGTAGTTCATATTCAAACAAGGGATCTTCATTACCGACCATGAATATTTTTCCTCAGCAGTATTTTTCTCTAAATTTAACCATGGTAATAATAAATCCATGATAACACATCACTTGTTTGAATCGATATGCAAATATCTGTGTAACTGTGTTATGTATTGTTGGTCTATACTGCAGACCATCACACGTGCGTCCAGAAAGTATGTTGACACTGGCACTAGTGTCAAAAACAAAAGTCACTAAAGAGTAATTAACAAAAATAGTGGGCGTGGGTGCCCTTGTTGATGTAGGAATTCTCACCGTCAACACCGATTCATCACTTGACGTAGAAGGGGATACAGTCTCATAAGGCTTGGAATTGCAGACTTTAGCGAAGTGGTTCCTTTTTAGGAAGTTCCTACCCTCCTGGATCTTGGCGGGACACATCATGTGTGTTGCCGAATATCAGCAGTAGTGGAGGCCTGTTCACCATCTTTATTTTGTGTCCCCTGTGGTTCAGGTCTCGGAGTCAAATGGTGGCTACTATGTAGTGTGTATCTGTTATGATATCCGCTGTCGAAGTTGTTGGTATGTTTACCGATTTCGTTTCTGCATGTATACCGTTTGTGGTTTTCGTTGTCGCTGTAGGAAAAAAGTGCATGGACTTCCTTTCGTTCCATGTCTGCAACTAGTGTGTGAGCAAGTTAAATGGCCCTGGCTTTGTCTAGTATCTGTTTGAGAGTAGAATTGTCCATTCGCACACTTCTTCTAATCTTAGAGTACAAGTAGCCTTGCAGTATCTGGGTCAATAATTCCCGGTCTGTATCTTGTGAGTCGCATGTAGATGTTAGAGTTCTTAGCCTGGCATGTTACGAATCCAAGTTTTTGTCTGTATTTTGCATCGCGTGTCGGAATTTAGAAAATTTCGTATGATGTGTTTTTTTTTTTTGAGGTGTGAAATGGTAGGTTAGTGATTTCTTCACCGTTTCATATTGGTTTGATATTCCCGTCCCATCTTTGACTTTAGTGGTTTCTCCAATGCTCTTTTCTTTGTCAGTGAAATTGTGGAAGATGTTGAAAACAGTATCGATGTCTAAGGCGATAAACAGGTTTTCCAATTCGTCTATCCACTTTTGCAGGCGAATGCCAATTGTATTTTGGTCAGCGTGGATGCTGAAATTGGGAAAAACGAACAAGATGTTAGCCATATCTCTCTTCTCTCGTGTAGACTTTTTTGTTGTAGAGAATGTGAGCATGTCACTAAAATTCTCCTTACCAGATGTAATTTTGTATACTCAGCTCGCGAGACTAAAACAAAAGGCATAAAGAAAGAAAGTACAAAGACAAAGAGATGTACATGTGTTTTTAATTCGCACCAGAGTTTAACTGATTAGTTTTTAGCGAGCGTTATTTATTTCCGGTATCTCTCAATGCGCATGCTCGGTAGTCTTTTAACTTGACATGCAAAAGGAGGCAAATCTTGACTGTACACTACAACTTTGTCATTTTTTAATTTGATATCGCCTTTCCTGCCACAAAATCTCTCAACTTATTCCCACAGATATTCACACACACTGCCTACCAAAGTCACTCACACATCTTCACACTGTCACACGCATACACACACTGACAGAAAATAGGCATATAGACGTACACATTTCTAACACTCGTTTTGTGTAATAAAGAATATTAACCATTGCTTATTTTACTATCATTCTTGCAGATGTATTATTTTTTACTCTTCAATTCTTTCATTTCTTAAAATGAATACAAACGACATTATTACACTAGGTCAACAGAAAAAGATTCCGTTTTCATTACCATTCCACACCAATGTTATTTACCAGCTTTCCGCTGTAGAAAGTTTAGACATGAATTCAGTTTAACGTGGGGAAGGGAAATCCGGCTTCACCAAGGGGGCACTTTGGAAAGTTAAAGAAATAGCTGAGGACAGACTCGACGGTATTCTTTGTAGGGGTGCCTCAGGTGACCGGAAATAAATCAATCCAAGTATCTCGAATGGGAAGGTAATGCCTGGGAGGTTGACTTACCAATTCAGATCACGTCAGGGTCACCAAATTGTAACGAAGATCTTGACTTGGATGAGATATAGACGATGGTCACTTCTTTGGAATGTACTAAGACCCACGCTGACAATTAAAATACAATAAATGTAGAAAATGAAGAAATATGTCTGTGTTACATAGTCCTTTAATTACTCGTACCTTTTCTTCTTCGTCGTGGAGGGGTGTCGTCTCGATGTCGTCCAGCGGTTGAGTTCTCTCCTCGTTTCGGAACTGCTGTGGAATATCGCCGCCATCATCACCACACGCCGCGCGTCCAGTATCATCACCGTTGTATTGGGCTGTAACAAAGATTCTCATACACAGCAAAAGATAAGTCAGACTTGCTCTTTTAAATTTGATTACTTTTATTTAGGCATCAATTTTCTGTCGCTCTTAGAAATGTTTTACTAACGAAGAGAGAGAGAGAGATCGATTCACTACTTTTATCGTAGTTAATTCCTAAGTATCTATTGTTCATTAATTCCTTAGCCATTCGAGGAGGGGAGAGGAAGGAATCTCCTTACGCCTGTATTCTTTTAGGGAAATAAATTCCCCTTTTCATTTGCTTACTACATGGAGAGATATGTCTGTTCAGCTTGCTTCCAAAAACCAGGCTCGCAAAACTCAGTTTCCCACACAAGAGTCCGTGACGTCACAGAACAAAGGTCTTGTCAACATGGTGGCCCTGTCAACGCTTGTGAGCTCCAAACGATTTCCCACACATACGTTCACTCAACATGTGCCCGGCCTCACAGGGCCATTATCCAACATCTGTTATGAATGCCTACGAAGCTCACACACAAATTCACACATACACTGTCAACTGAACTCAGACACAAGTTCATGCACATACTCTCACACTGAAACAAAGGCAAGCTCATATGCACACACTGTCTACAATGCCTACTAAATTTACACACATTGTTACACTCATACACACACTGACAGAAAGCAGACATATATACACATTTCTTTAAATAGGCCAATTTAATATTTTTCTAACACTCGTATCTTTTCTCACTTCAAACATTCTTTAAATGGGAACACTTAACTTTTCAAAAACAACCACAAAATATTCTTTCACACAAAATATCTTTCACACTTTTGTAATATGTTTTGTCTTCTAGCCATGTTTTATCTCTTTCATAAACAATATATTTCCCCATTTATCACACAAAGACACAAAAAAAAGAGAATGGGAAAATATGGAAATTAATGAAGTATATGAATGTGCGCTTGATATGGGGCAAAAATGTATATCAACAAGATAGGTGATAACGGAAACTATTTGTGAATGACAAAAATATAATTGCATGTGGTTATGAAGAAGATTCCAATAACCTAAAAACAGATTATTCAATGTGCAGCTGTGAGGTTATGTGTCTCGTATTGTTAACAGCTTTGTTTATGATGTGCCAGACGGAAACTCTTGATTTTAGCTTAGCATTTCTACAAGGTAATATGCTGGAGAGAGAAGTATTTTTAGACCACCATCTGATGTGCGTCCAGAATCACAGGTTTAGAAGTTGAAAAGATGCATTTATGGATTAAATGATGCACTTCGTTCATGGTACAAGCAAGTTAATCATGAGTTAACTTGCTTGAAAGGAATGGTGAGTGCATATGACAATGCACTGTTTCTTTTGCATGATGACAATGGTGACTTGATAGACATTCTGGCAATACATGTAGATGATTTCATATTCTGTGGAAATTATCTATTTTCAGAAAAATGTGATCGCAGAATTAAAAAAGATATTTAAAATTGGACAGCATGAAGGTGGAACATTTAAATTCTGAGGATTGAATGTTAAGCAAATAAAAAAAATGGGATCATTATAGATCAAAATCTATATGCTTCAGCTATATCCCCAATAGATATAAAGAAAGGAAGATCATTAAAGAAAAAATGATGAATTGAGTCAAGAGGAGAAGGCAGAGATAAAGAGATTGATAGGTCAAATGATGTGGATATCCACCCAGACACGACCAGATGTATCGTTAGATGTGTGTAGAATGAGTAATATTGGAAAAGTTCCAAAAGTGAAGTTACTCTTCGAGGCAAACAAGTCACTAATAAAGTTAAAATCAAGGACCGGTTCCATATCTTTTCCCCAGCTTGGCAAACCTTCAGATTTGAATATCGTTTGTTATTCAGATGCCACCTATGCTAATTTGGAGGATGAATCTTCACAGGGTGGTTTTATCAACTTTGTTTGTGGCAAGATGAACAGAATGGCTCCTATATGCTGGTCATCAAAAAAACTTGACCATGTAACAAAAAAGTCCATTATTAGCCTCAGAGACTCTTGCACTTGGTGAAGCAGCTGATCTGGGCATATTGATAGTCCAAACTAAATGGATCAGGTGTGAGAACAGGTCACAGATTGTCTGACAAAGATGGCAGCCTGTTCTGAAATTATGCGAGACTTGTTGCAATGATGACTTGTTTTACTTAATTTTTTTATAGAACTGTAGTCTTTACAAGAAGACATCAGCAATGTTAAGTTATCTCCCTTTGTATTAAGATATAAGAGTTCTATTCCTTTGTGATAAGTCTTTAGAGTGATCTCCCTTACTTTCTGTTGTTGGAAAACAAAGATGGCAGTTTTGACATAGGACGTGTGTCCATGACTGAATTTATGTAACGAGTAATACAGCACATGAGACTGACTGATAGAGTTCTTATTATTATCAGGAAGTAAGTCCATGTGCCGAAATGTCACCATCTTTATAAGTCCACATACCGGTGCCAATGGCCACAGGCTACAGGCATTGTTCGTGAAGAAACTTGGCCTTCTCTGTGGCTCTATGCATGGAAAGTGCGAGTGCGATTCTTTATAAAGTTTTTAGGAACAGGTACCTGGCTCCTGGAGATTGTTTCTGATTAGCTAACGTCTAATATAGGAAATTAATCAAAACTGAGTATTTGATCCTGTAGTGAAGTAGTGATATTTGTGAGATATGGAACAAATATATAAAATGAATTGAATAAAAACTCTTCTGTATAGATCAGCAAATAATATTTTTTATATATTTACAACTGAAGAAGAATTACTTTATAATTAAGACGTATTAATTGAAAGTCGCTGCACGACACACCCAATCCAAAATGTCAGCTGGTCTGTAATGCAAGGGACATAACTCTACTCAAAATCTCTTTGGGAGATAACATTTGGTACAAAGTTATTTTCTCTTTTAATTATATTTTCTAGATGAAATTTGTTTCATCTAACATCCCTCTGAACTTTGTGCTATTTGTGTTTTTCGTCATAACCTGACCTGCATTGAATTTGCACAATGTTGGATGTGAACTGACCACCTTCTTGGTAATATCTCAAGTTGAGTCCTAGGTTATTCCTCCTGCATCACTGGAGTGCGTTTTTGAGGAAAATCAAATGTATCAAACAGTATCTTAAGTGGAAAAGTATCATCCTGTGTACCCTGCATGTTGGTTTCTGTGCGATACGAGGGTCGCAACTGTTTTTCATGTTGAACACTAACATCATAAATGATATTTTTGCTTTGCCGCAATAGGTAACTTAGTGTCCACTTCTCTTTGCCATTCCGATAGTCTTTTGCTAAGACTTTCCATCCCGGTTTGAAAGCGCAACTTACTGCACCATGATGACGGTTGGAATGACCATTCCATTTGTATGGGGGAGAGTAAATATTTTGAGGGGTCGGTGGGGGTAGAGGGTAAACATTTTTTTGGTGGGGGTGGGGCCAAATTTTTTTGGAGGGTCGGGCCAAATTTTTTTTTTTTCTTTTTGAACTTAAAATATTTCTCAGGGTTGGGGGAGAGTAAAAATTTTGAGGGGTATGTGGGGGTGAGGGTAAACTTTTTTGGTAGGGTGGGGCCAAATTTTTTGGGGTGTCGGGATTGGTAAATGGACTCTCTGGTTCAATAGAGCTTAAACCGGTTAACTACCATTCGGAGCATTTCCATTTGATGTAGCTCTATAACTTCCAAGGAATATCTCTAGGACTTCTGGAGTCGTTCCCTCCCCTTTGAGTTTTAAGAGTGGTCTTTTGAATGTATCCACAAAACGTTCGACCTGACCATTGGATTGAGGATAAAATGGTGGTGTGCGTGTGTGGTTCATATTATTCTACTTGTAGATATCTGAAAATTTCACTGAAGTGAAAGCAGTACCATTGTTATGGACTATAGTCTCTGGGACCCCAAATCGGCTGAAAATGTATTGTAATTTTGAAATCGTTTCATCTGAGGTAATGTGGTTCATCGGAAAAATCTCAGACTATTTACTGTAAGCATCTACTAGTAGTAGAAAACTTTTTCCATCAATGGGTCCTGCAAAGTCAATGTGAAGACGTGACCAGGGTTAATCGGAAATAGGTCACGAAAAAAGTTTAACTTTTCTCAGAGCTTTTGCTGCTAACTGACATTTTGTACAGTTATGACTCAGATCTTCTATTTGCTTGTCCAGTAGACATAGCTTCGTGCTAATGCTTTCATTCGGCTAATGCTCTGCTGTCCAAAATGAAATTATTTTAATACACAATTTTGCAATTTTAATGAAACAATCAAACGAAATTCAGAAAGAATGCACCCATAAACCTAAGACTGACGATTGATGTTGAAAAAGGGTTGGGAGGTTTTGTCTTTACATACGTCACACCATTTTGTATATTGCAAGTGCAACACTGCCTTGAGTAAGGGGTCGAAAGCTGTAGTGTCACGGATCATTTGTGAAGTAATTGGTAGTGTTATGACAGTTGATGTGAGCACTGAATTAATCTCTGGTTCCACAGATAATGCTGAATCCTCTTTCACTTTAGTTTGCTTATCCATGAGTCTGGATAAAGCATCTGCATGTCAGATTGCATCAGTTGAACAATATCTGATGGAGAAATCCTAATCCAACAGCATAATGGTCCATCTTTGCAGACGGTCAGCTGTATAGACTAGGATACCTTTCTTGGATCCGAAAAGGCCTACAGAAGGTTTATGATCTGTGATCAAGGTAAAGTGACGTCCATATAACATTTTATGAATATTCTTTGTAGCAAAAATTATTGCCAGTGCTTCCTTCTCTATTTGACTATAGTTTCGCTCAGCAGGTGTTAGTGGCCTGGATCTTTTGCTTTTTGGCTGCCATCGGGAAAGCAATTTGAAATAACAGCTCCAATACCATAAACAGATGTATCAGAAACAAGAATAATATCCATGGGTTGGTTGTAATGTGTGAGTAACATCTGCAAAAAGTAATGATTTTATCTTATGTATGAGGGGCGTTCAATAAGTAATGACCCATTTCCCATAGCAGTAGATTAATGAAACTTGGCACAGTTATTAGTCTTTCTCTACATAGGAACCACCCAGAGTTATGCATTTCTCCCATCGTTTGATGTAGCTCTGGATACCGTTTTTGTAGAACACCCCAGGTTGGTCCTCCAACCACGTCGTAACTTCAGAAATCAAGGCTGCATCATCTGGGAAACGCTTTCCTTTCAGAAAAGACTTCATGGCTGGGAAGAGATGAAAGTCAGAGGATGCAAGGTCAGGAGAGTAAGGAGGATGCGCCTGTGCTTCTGATCTGGTGACATGCGAGTTGTGGACCGGAACGTTGTCTTGCAGGAGGAGGATACCTTTGCTGATCTTGCCCCACCTCTTGATATTTTGATAGCTTCTCTTAATTTCATCAAAAGTGAAGCGTAATAGGCTCCTGTAATTGTGGTACCCTTTACCAGGAAATCTGTCATCACTACTCCGTCCTGGTCCCAGAAGACTGTAAGCATGACCTTGCCAGCGGAGGGCTGCACCCTTGCCTTCTTTGGAGGTGGTGAGTCCAAGTGCTTCCACTGCATTGACTGGGCTTTTGTCTCCGGATTATAGTGATGGACCCAAGTTTCATCCTGTGTAATCAGTCTTTTGAAAAACTTTGACTCATCTTCTTGGCACATCTCCAAATTCATCCCCGAGCACTCGACGCGTTCTTGCTTCTGGAAAGTTGTGAGCAACCTGGGAATCCGTCTGGCAGACACCTTATGCATATGCAAATGGTCATGAATGATCGTTTCCACAGACCCTGTACTAATCTTGACCTCTTGGGCTATTTGGCGAATAGTAATACGTCGATCTTCCAAAATGGCAGCCTCAACTTGACGGACAGATGCCTCATCAATGGCAGAAGAGAGATGACCAGGTCTGGGAGCTGTTTGAATTTACGATGCCAGCGTTTTACAAGGTCATATGATGGGGCATCATCACCATAAGTTTTTTTTCATTTCATCAAAAGTCTCCTTTGGTGTGCGTCTTTTCAAATACAAAAACCGGATCACTGCGCGACACTCAACTGGCTCCATTTCACACCTGACTTAGTTCAAACACCTGTAAATCAGAAACCACAATTAGTTCAGAGCTGTTTTTTGCAACATAACCCATACAGATATAAATCATTACACATGCAAAATTTCATCTAGATCAGACGACTGGAAGTGGGTCAGGGGTATTACTTATTGAACGCCCCTCGTAAGACAGACTGACACTCAGTGAACCATTTCTATGGTACATTGTTTTTTTTAAAATTATTGAGAGGTGCACGAACTCGATGAAGATCTAGCAAAACTGCACTCTAGTGGCTAACCATGTCAAGCGTAAAGTTTTGATGTTTTGCCGTTATTTTGCTTTAATAGTTGACATATTTTCTGGATTTGGCCATCAACCATTTTTGTAGAAAATGAATTCCAGATACTTAATTTGTGTTTGAAAACATTTACATTTTTCCGCTTTGATATGGAATCCATACTGCTGAAATCACTCAAATGTAGAAATCAAACGCTGTAAAAGTTCATTTTGTGTAGCATCTGTAACGATGATATCACTGATGAATGTTGCAACTCCTGTCAATCCGGTTAACATTGCATCCATTGTCTGCTGTAATATGGCTGGAGCTGGTTTGATTCCAAAAGGAAGGCAGTTGAATCTAAACAATTCCTGGTATTTAATTCCTTCCCACCGCAGGAATGTGTGGCACAAGGCCGGAAGGTGGGGAGAGTCAAGCCAGAGACCCTGAAGGAGGAGAACTCTGGCCTATAAAATATTGCCTGGGCAGACCCGTCTGCATTCCCCGGTCAGGGCGCCTCAAGCAGTAAGCAATAAACTTACTCCACCCTAAAGAGGGGAGGCAAGGCCTGGGAGGGTGCACCTCCTAGGACTACCCAGGACTAAATACCTTAGCCCGAAAGATTAAAAGGCCACTGAAATGGCCCAGTTCCTGCTGGACTAATTGCAAAGAATTAATCTTCGACTGGTATTGACCAGTCCGAAGTCTCTCAACAACTGACATTATAGAAAGACAGACGGGCTGGTGTGAATCTAAACAGTCCGTTGTGTGTGTTGATTGTCAGAAACTCTGTTGATTCTTCGTCAACCTCTAACTGCAGGAAAGCATCCGAAAAATCAATTTTTGCAAAACAATTTCCACCATTTAATTTGGGAAAAGATCTTCTGGCAAAGGTAACAGGTACTAATGTGCATTTAAGGAATTGTTCAATCGAGTGGAATAATCAGTCCATATTCTTACTCTTCTATTCGCTTTTTTAGCAACAACAATTGGAGCTGCCCATGCGTAGTAATTTGTTGGTTGTAGTGTAGCAGTCACATATAGGGACTACTTTTGAATGCGTAATCACTGTCCCTGTGAGCTGGCTTGTCCAATCAAATCACAGGGCGCAGTAATATCGTTAGTTCCCTAAGGGACTACTTATGTCCCCTTAGGGTTCGAAGACGACCTCCTGGCACCAGCTTGGACACATCGCAGAGAGCACCAGCGAGAAACGAGGAAATGCTCTCTCTCCTGCCGCCGTCGCCCGACTCAACGACTACTACCATCTTCACCTGAAGAAATCCACGGGCGGCCCTAAGAACTCTTATATTCTTCCTCTTCCTCAGAGGGACACTGTCCCACTCTCATTTACCTATACCAAACGGTATAGGTAACCTTGAGTTAATAAAACCTCTTTCTGTTATAGTTACAGAAATACTTTTCGTTGTTCCGTTTCTTTACAAGAAGATAAAAGGATAACCCCTTTCATCCTCTCCTCATCTCCTTACAGTAGTACTCCTTCTTACTGCAGACGTTCCAACTCCTTGTTCATTATATCAAGTGTGGCATAGGGTAACAGACGTTTGGGTTCGAAAATCGGTTTCGCATCAGACTGTAATTTGAGAGTCGCTTTTGGTTTGGTGCAGAAACCCTAGACTCTCCTGAAAAACATTACTAAATTTAGCCTTGAGTATTTCTGTGAATTGTTTTTCAATATCGGAAATAGAAGAAATATTTTAAATGTTAAAAACATGCTTGAGAGGAATATCGAAAAGATACAATTCCTCTTTCCAGTCTAAACCAAGAAAATTCAAATCAGAAATATCTGAGAGATAACATGTTCCAGAAAATAATTTTTTGAAGGGCACATTACAATTTAACTCTCCTGTAAGCTGAATTGTGTTGTTTGATACACTTAGAGATATATTATGTGTTTTTTTTAACCCCGGCTTCCCAATATGTTTCCACGTGGAGCATGATTTGAGGGTAATGTTTGAAACTGTGTCCAACTGAAATTAAAATGGACTGCTATTTACAATAGCAGTCATAAATTTTCTGTGAGATTTAAAATCGATTTTGAATGTTGCCAACAGAGAATTTGATTTCTTCCAGGCTGTTTTTCTTGAAATGATTGTGTCAAATTTTAATGACCTGTGTGCATGTTAGACGTTTTGCCTTTCTGAGGATTAAAAAATCCTTCTATATGTCCGTAATTGACACTTATGCTTTTTAAATGATCAAAAGTGCAAAAATAGCATCTTGCCGTTGCAATTCCACAAAGAACTTAGATGAGTCTTCCGTGTTAGAGGTTTATTAGTCATTGTTTGTATTAGATAGATTACTGGACTGTTGTCATGTTTAAGGCTTAATGAACATTGGCATTCCAGAGTTAGGGCGTTGATGTGACGTTTTTATCCTGGTCCAGTTTTGAAAGTAAATGCGCACAAATGTCCAAATAGATTCAGAAACCTCTTCATTGTCATTGAAAAAAAAAAAAAAATTTTTAAATAAAAAAAATTAAAAATGTTTATATCCCAAGCAACGCCGGGTAGTCCTGCAATGAATATCAGACATTTAAACTGATTCTCTGTGAGGGATTTTATTTGAAATTTTTCGGAGTCACGGTTTACATGACCAGCAAAAGCAATATAGTCGTCAGCATCGTTCTTTGTCAGTTTTAGGCAATTATAACGGACGCTGAAAAGCGATTGCTGAATACTAAAAATGTCTGTAAGCTGTTTCACGGTTTCAGTGAAGCTTAAAACTTTTGCTTCTTTCTGAAGAATAAAATTAATGTAACAAGTATTCTCGTCTCTTCCTAATTTTTTTTAATAATAAACGCTTCTTCCAAGCATCCTCCTTATGAAAAAATCAGTTGAGAAAGTCTTGTAGTCTAACTGAAAGAAAAAAAATGTTACGAAAACAATCCAACAGATTTCCAGCAGCAGCACCACCACCACCACTCTCTCTTGGCTCTTCTCAGTTGGTCTCCACATATGCAAATAAGTTCTCCACATATGCAGATCAGTCCCAACTATAAAAGTCTACACTTGTGAAGAGAAGCCCTTTTTTATTCTGGTAGATGGGCATTCACGACATGCAAAGCATCGCATTCTTTTCAGCTGGTAAGTGTTCCTCTTTATTGTCACAGAAAGTATCTTCCCAGTGTGAATACGATGCAGTAAAAGTAATTCCTCGAGACACATCATAGACTAATTTTTTAATGTTTGCATCTTTCTACAAAATCATTAGTTATTTTAGTGTCAACACTGTGTTTTCAGTAGCTGTGTAAATTGTTGATTCAAGGCTGTTAAAATACTTAGTTGAGATTCCTCAAACAACTTTTGCTGTTTTTATTTAATCTTTTCTTATGAGTTTTGAGAAATCGCCATCCTATATTTTATGTTTTTTCTTCAAATAAATCTGTATTTGTTTTGTCAATATTCGTCTAGTGAAAAGTCGCTTGTTTTGTTTTTCTTTTTTTTATCTCAATCACTCGTCACCAGTTGTAGCAAAGTGGCGGTATTTGTGAGATATAGGACGAATATATAAAATAGAATTGAATAAAAACTCTTCTGTATAGATCAACAAATAGCATTTATTATATATTTACAACTGAAGAAGAATTACTTATTAATTAAGATGTATTAATTGAAAGTCGCTGTGCGACACATCCAATCCAAAATGTTGGGTGGTCTCTAACGCAAGGGACATAACTCTGTTTAAAACCTCTTTGAGGCAAGGGAGATAACATTTGGTACAAAGTTATTTTCTCTTTTAATTATATTTTCTATATGAAATCTGTTTCATCTCGCAGATCCAATCCGTGTCACGCATTTAAGTCAAGCAAATATCTTTCTCTGTTCGTCAACCAATCAGGTGTCATCAAGGCCTTAATATCAACAGCAGCTGATCAAGCTGTTTAAAAAGGATGTGTTTTTCCATTTTTTAGGCTTGCTCTATTGTCGTCAGATGAGACTGCAGTCCGCCATAATGACGACAGCAGTAGTAGTAGTAGTACTAGTCTGGCGCTGATCTACAACAACTTTAACTAGCAGCAGCGATCTCGTCCATATCAATCTGGCAATGACAGTCAGCAGCAGCAGCTCTCTTCTGTCCATCATCATCATCATCATCATCATCATCATCATCATCATCATCATCACAGCACCTATGGCAGCTCTGTTCCTTCTACAACTAACAGCAGTTCTCTCCTGCTAGCTATTATCATCATAGCAGTATCTACAGTAGCACTGTTCCTAGCACCAAGGCTAATAATAGCCTTTGCTACACAAATCATCATCATCATCATCATCATGCACTGTGATGAGCAGACTCTTAATCCACTTCAAGATGGTTGGCATCCTTTACAATACTGCCATCATCATCATCATCAGCATCATCATCATCATCATCATCATCATCATCATCATCATCATCATCATCATCATCATCATCATCATCATCATCATTTCTCTCTTCTTACCTACAACTAGCAACAGCGATCCTGCCCTCTATGACTTACAATAGTTCCCAATCCCACCTGCAGCAACAACAACATCATCGTCATCATCTCTTGGTTCCTGTCTACAAGCAACAATAACGAACCTGCCCTCTATGGTTAGCAGCAATTTTCGATCTTGCCTGCAGCAACATCATCATATTCATCATTGACTCCAGCAGCTTGTTACTAGAGACATATTCATTTATAATGAAATAAAAGACTTACGTGTTTTAGTTTATCTTTTTTTATGGAAATCGCTCCAGACAAGGCATGATGCCACTTGATGTAAGGAGCCCAAAAATAGTAATTTAAGGTAAAAAACTAGCCAACAATAAGTGTTAGATGGATAGATTTCGACCCAGAAAAGAGCAATTCTTCCTCCTTTGTCAGAAACATCGCTCCTTGGAATGTGACAACTAAAGTACAAAATAAGAGCCTTCTTTTTGACAATAAGGTCACAACTTATCATGGCCATAAGGCCATTCGAGGATAAAAGTTAAAGAGTTTGACTGGTGGACGGTGGGACAACATTGCGATCACCGGCATTGATGGTTGTAGCAGGGCAGAAATTGATTATTTATGGGGACGGTTCAACGCTTGCAGCACTGTATC
Organism: Sepiola atlantica; assembly: GCA_963556195.1. Lineage (NCBI taxonomy): Eukaryota > Metazoa > Mollusca > Cephalopoda > Sepiida > Sepiolidae > Sepiola > Sepiola atlantica. Next base: position 27,384,423 of record OY744521.1, on the reverse strand, counting down.
CCACAGACGGGCAGTTCTAGGAAAGAAGCTCTGTCCATGGAAGTTTCGTTTTGTTGTAGGTACGCAGAGGGAGAACGGGAAATCATTTACAGTGGTAGTAGCTAGGCGGGTTCTAGTTGTGAATGTTTTACAAGGGGGGGGGGACCTTAGATTTGAGCTCAGCCGAGCACCTGCCATGAAAAAAAAACGGTAGCGCAAAGAAAGACTAACAACATCTCTTCTGTGAGAGAGTGACGGTAGGGAAGAAAAGAGGACATCCCCCACTAGATTTCGAAGTCGGTTTTGGACTCTGTCAAGGCAGAAAAGGGTGCTCTGAGCGGCACCTCCCCATATGTGGCAGCAGTACTCCATCTTAGACGTATTTGACTCTTGTACAGGTAGAGGATGGCATCGGGCATGAGATACCTTCTGGAGCGATAGAATGATCTAACCATTTTTCCAGTGGTCTTAGCAGCAGATTTGATGTAAGTCTTCCATTTCAAGTCTGAAGAGAAGGTCAGTCCCAGGAGCTTATCGAAGCAGTAGGCTTCCCCAAGGGGAGAGCCGTTCATTTTCAACTGGGACAAAGTGAGAATCGAAGCGTTGGTGGTGAAAGGAGAGGAGCCTGGTCTTTGATGTTTTAAAAGCAACCAGCATTCTTTTCCCCCATTGCACCACTTGCTCTAGGTCGGAAGAGACAGAGGTGTTTCCATAGATGGTTGTGTCATCAGCATAAACGTTGACGAATGATCTTAGAATGCGGCTTGGGAGATCATTTATGAAGATCAGGAAGAGGGTTGGGCCCAGAATGGAACCCTGAGGCACGCCGGCGTTGATACTGCGTGCTTCAGACTTCTGTCCATCAACGACTACTTTTATAAATCTATTAAGGAGAAAGGATTTGATGGTTGAGAGTACATTTCCAGATATTTTGTAGCTAGCAAGCTTGTGAAGTAAACCTTTATGCCAAACCCTGTTAAAAGCCTTTGATATATCAAGCTATTGCCCTAGAAACAAAGCCCCGATCAATAAATTCACTGATCCTGTGTGATATTACTGTCAGCACATCGGCTGTTGATCTAGCAGGACGAAAGCCATATTGATTGTCACTGAGTTGGCTGTTTTTACTAAGGTGATTAACAACTTCTTGGTTTATCACAGATTCAAGCAACTTGCTCATGACGCACAGGAGACTGATTGGTCTGTACTGAAATGCAGAAGACTGGTCACTAGTATTTTCAAATATTGGACAGACTGCCGAAAGTAAACCGAAAGTTCACTTTCTACTGTTGCTCGTGGAAGTCATGGTACACTGGACAACCAGCCATTGGCTATCTCATCTGTGCCAACTGCACCCACTAGAAACTAAACACACACAAATTAAGTCTGAATTCCGATGCAGATATTTTTAATATGTATAATTTTTTCTAGACTGAAAAGAAGGATCTCGTTTTAACATGAGAGTTTGTTGGTTGAAGAAAGTATTAATAACAATATGGACACGAGTGTGTTGAAATAATAAAAAAAAAATAGTTCTCTTTGCTGTTCGGAAGAAACATTTCACGAGAACCTAATTGTACGTTAAAATAAAGAAATGTGCGTTTTATCAAGTTAAAAATGTCAAGTTTTCCGTAAAAGTTTCATATTTATTCAATTTTTATCCAAAAATACATTTTTCGATAAAGGACGTAAGACTGTTCGAAATGTTAAAATAAAAAAATATAATAATGCTTAGAATTTACATGATTTTATGTTTTCTACAAAGCTAGTTTTTATTTGTCTGTAGAAAAGAGATATTTTGTCAAAAGGTTAAATAAATGACAAAGTCTTATTCTAGATTTTATCAGCTTTATTTCACGTCTTCACTCAACCTTTAAAAAGAAAGAGGTTATAAAAAGATTCCACGTCAAAGGTTAAGAAAGGGTTCCATGGTACTGATGAGTTGAACTGTCATGCCGCACATCTGCTCGGGATGACATCCTAAGACCAACTGGTTTTAAAAGCGAGAAAAACTGTGTAAGTAATTCAACGGAAGTAAATCTTGCGCAAAGTGTTTTCATTGGATAATAGATCAATCATTTCGTGTAGATAGAGAGAAAATAGTCCATCAAAATCTAACTGCTACATCTCAAACATGAAGAAATCCATCATTTTAGTCTGAGAAACATATTTATATTTATTTTGTTTGAGACAATAAGGGTATGCTACAACCCTAAATCGTTACCTAGTATTAGGAAAACACTTTTTATAGAAAGGGTAGGTTGAACGTCTACTGTAACTGAATCATTGGTTAAGTCAGATATTTAATGAATTTGATGGAGAGAAACATCAATGATACCCAGCTTAACACCTGGTAATCAAACTGTGTCACCAGTAAAGGTCATCTTCAATAATGGTAGAGCACCTTCTAACAACAAGATTTAAGAAGCACCAGTATCTCATAAAATTTGAACAGGTGTAGCAGGGACTTCTTGGCCTTTTGGCTAAGATCAAAGTGTAGTATCTGTTCCGATGGATACTGCACCCCATAGACTGGTATTGTCTTGGCCTTCGGGTCTTGATTTACGCCGGTCTATGGGTTTGTCCTGTGCAGTTCTTTGGGGAGGAGTAAGTTTATTGCTTACTGTCTGAGGCGCCCCTACCGGGGAATGCCGACGGGGCTTCCCAGGCAATTTTTAAACCCCACTTTCCCGACCCGACCTTGGGTCACATCTTACTTGTGGGAGTAAGATAAAAACTGGCCCTGTGCCTAACTCCTGGAGAGGAGTAAATCAATACTGTGTGCGACCTTTTTTTCGTTGTTTACTCAGCACTTCTTCGTCTCTGAGATAGAGAAGAGGGAGTGATCTCGTGAAAGCACGTTGTCCGAAGATTCCGACCAATCAGGGACCAACAGGTCAGCTTGACCACGCGTGATTTGACTACCTATAAAAGAAGTCACACACCCTCTTTTCTTCCTCCTTTTCTTCCGCTTTCTGGACGAACGCACACAGAGGAGATCGTCGACAACCCCCCCCCCCCCACCGGCTCGACCGAGGAGGTGGGGGAGGCAAAAGGTAATCTCTTTTAATTCCTACCACGAATGATGAACTATTCAGTCAAACACACGCCATTACAATTGCCACACAAAAATACATCAAACACGCTCGCATATACACCTTCGTACAAACATGAACTTACAAACAGAACTTTTGCACTCCTTAAAAATATGAACTCTACAAAATGTCTTAGTCAAATAAATTGTTTTGTTTTTAATATAAATGTTTTACTCTTAATTATTGATTTTGCAAAATACCATTCTTGTGTGTTAGCTTTATTATTCCTTCGCTTTCTTTCTAATATAATTTCCAAATAAAAATAATGTTTTTCCTTCTTCCCTTTGTTTGTTTTAATCAGTTAATTATTATCCACGCGTGGTCGGGCCACTTCGAACAAGAAGGAATAACATGCTGCTATAAAGGCATCTCTCCCACAACCTTTGGTCGGGGGATCTCACATGGATTAACCATTTGTCCGGCCATCCATTGCCACATTGGTTTATTCCTTTTGTTTGAACCCCCGCCCATACAGGTTTGACATAGTTTGAATCACTGATAAAAACAAATCACTTAGATAAAAATGGCTTATAGTCCTCCATAAAGTAAGTAGGAAAAAAAATTTAGACATGTTAATATTTCTTTGCTTTGTTTTCTAACTTGATTTGTAAGTTTTTTTTTCTCTCTTGTGAAGTCTTGAGCTCGTTTAAGTTCAATCAAAGTTTAAATCCAAACAAGCAAATGCACCAAACTGAAGATTTAAAGGTTCTTGTTTCAATCCTGGATTTCTGCATTTTAATGTTTTTTGGGTTTTTTCCCCCTTACTATGTAATATGTAAAAATATGTGCAATAGTATAAAATACTAAAAGCCAATGAATTTAACTATTTATGGCAATTTCTAAACATTTAAACTGAATTTTATCTTTAAAATTACCTGCAAAATTAAGTAGATTGATATTTTAATAAACACAATTAACTTTGAAAAGGTTTTGTTTAAGAGGAGAAAGATCTTGGGAAAGTAGAAACCCTCCCAAGTAGGTACGAGTATTTATTGAAAGCTAAAAGGCAATAGTGTAAGGTACAAAAAAAAAAAGTAACATTTAAACGCTATGAGTAGGAATCTTATTATCACAAGTCTTTGAATAAGACTGAGAAAAGGAGCTTTCATTACTGTTTTGCATGACGGGTGGGGGTGGGTGAAAGAAGTTTTCTACAATCCGTTTCTTTTAAGGATCCGGCAATCGGAAATAATGTGATCATTTTTTTTACAATAAGCACATAAAATGTGCGATTCTATCTGTACAGAATTTCTAAAATGGCGTCTTTTTGCTATGATATAAAATGTCTACAGGGTATCATCCCTGTGAGGGATAGGTTTCATTTATTTTTGAGTGATTGGATCAGATACTGACTGATCTGTTTCTACATTATTGAAATTGTTATTCTCATAAAAACTTCTCTACAAGGTAGAGGAATCCGAGAGTAGAGCAGCCTTATTGATTCTTTTGGACATCTTTGTCATTAAGATGTGTTTGTAAATTATATGTTGTGTATTGTTTCAAAATAATATGATACAATTTTTGAAAATCATTAATTGTTTTAGCCCCCATCCCTTGACCAAGGCGATCTTTTTTCTTTGTGAATTCGACTTTGTCTGTCGTTCCATTTTTTTTTAAATTCCTCAGCTTTTGTCTATAAGTCCAGCACAAATTCAAATGATGTGAGAATGACTCTTTTTTTTTTTACTATAATCCGCATCATCCTTAATATTAAGTGGAAAATAAACCTCAGCCGCTTTGCCTATTAAAACGCTCTGTCATAGTGTCGGCAACATTTATGGGCCCATCCTAAAATTTCGGCAATTTTTTTCAAAATGAGAAAAATACTTATTCACTAATTTCTAAAAAAAAATTAGGAACAAGGTCGATATTTTTTGCTGTATCATAGTCAGAAAGGAAAACATGAATATTCAGAATTTTGACTTGTTCTGTTTTCTTGGTCACTTGTCAATTTTCCAATTCTGTTTCTTTCTCAATTAAAATTTTTTCCAATTGAATTGCAGCAGCAACAGCCCCTGTTCAACACTGGATAGTTCGTTCAGAAACCATCTTGGCATAATCTATCAGACAGCTATTTTAGAACCCTCTCGGACTTTCAAGAACCCCCCAAAAAATTCCATAGAAGAATTATATTCCATTTCTCTAAATCCAGGTTTTATGAATGAGAAGCTTTTTCTGTGTAATTGAAGGAATCCTAGTGGCTACCAAAGTATAATAGTATTAATGTTAGATAGTAATATTTAATAGGATCGTGGAGAAGTTGGGAGAAATGAGGCTTTGCAAATATCTCTTTAAAAAGGATGACTATCTGGAGCAAGAACAAGCCAGAATTTTTCTAATTCCAGGATAACCAGATGAACGAAACCCGGGTATCTTCAGTGAACACAGCGATCTATAGTATTTAAATAAATTTATAAATGTAGTTTAGAATAAAAAACATTATTTATTTATAAGTGAACAATTCTAAATCGATTAGGCATCTGATATTATAGGTTTCAAAGTTAGTAGTAAAACTGGACCGGGGCCCGGCTGAGAAGATAAGGGCCGGTGTCTTCTCATCGGTCAACATGCTAATGGTTACTCTATAGGAAATATACAAAATTTCCATGATCCATGGAGGTCTATATCGAGCGTGACAAACAAACCACAAGAATTGGATGGATAGAGATATAAAAAAAAACTAGATTAAACACATATAAAAATAAGAATAAAAACCATGCATAAAAATAACATACATGAAAAATAAAATGAAAATAAAGTACGAATGAAAAATAAAAATATGGATAAAGGAATTACAGTGAGAGAGTCAGACGACCTCATCAGAAGGTGACTTTACTGATTTGTCTATAACCTGGGTAACCTGACAGTTTTACTTTTTATTTTCTACTTTTTTTTGCCCCAAACAAGGTGTATTGTCACAAGCATCAGGGGTTACAGTGATAGGGGCCAGATTTATAGGGGGGGGGGGAGGGAAACCTAGGTAGAATGTTTAGCAGGTAAGATGTTTGTTTATATTACATTTAAATTTCTGCATGTTGATACGGTCAGGGGAAACAGGGAGCAAGAACGGAATTCCAAAAGTAAGTGGTTTGAGAAAGAAGCTATTACAGTAAAAAAATCTTCTGACATCTAGGGACCTCTACAGTGAAGGGGTGGGATTTTGCAGCTAGTCGGGCGAGTCGGGGGTATTTACGTTGAGGGAGTACAAGTATAGTAAGTTTATATGAGCACATTCAGTGGAAGTACTTGTAAAACAAACACAGGAATGCAACTCAGCAGTGATGTGACAGGGGCTGAGGCTTAGCATACAGTGTGGGACCTATTAGGTTAGAAATTCTTTTTTTTTTACCCTGTCTAAGAGGGAGAGGCTAGTGGTTGGTGCAGCAGCCCAAATGTGGCAATAATCCATGCATGGGTGAATGGTGGCCTTATAGAGATATAGGATACTGGCAGGCGTGAGAAGTTTTCTAGCCTGGTAGAGGGAGCCTACCTTCTTTGTGGCAGTTCTTCATGATTAAAGCAGACTTTGAAACCATGTCAATCCATAACCTACGGCCTCCGCTGGAGAAATCGAGAGTTAATCAGAGTTGTAGCCAAGCAGGTTCAGAATCACTAGACTTGGTATTCAGTACCATGAGACATTATCAAACTGATGACCGTCGCTTCATTAATCACATTACTTTATTGAGAACCTATTTTTAATTGACCCCTTCCGCCCCATTTATCATGAAGGTAAAATAATCAATTATCCGAGACAAATGAAATTACAATAATAGAAATGGTCTACTGCAGAGATCGAATCTGTACTCAATAATGGAAGCCACTTCAATGCATAGCCGCTTTCTTACTGATTGAGCTAGACATAAAATTCTCGATAGTATTGATTTAGATCTTTAAACTAAATGTAAACTATTTAAATAGTCTTGTGCCGAGCTAGGCTGGTTCTGATGTTTAAAAAAGTTAACCTTGGTGAGTTGAGGAAAGAACAGCTGATTCCAGGATAAGTAACACATTCTATAATTGATTTGCGATGTTGTTTGCTGATGAGTAACATATCAGGAAACATCCCAGATCACACTCAGCATAGATATGCTTTAATTAATAAGAAACTAGCCATACATACCCACCGTTAGCCCAGATGCAGTAAAGTGATTTTAGTTTTTTTTTAAGTTTATCTGTTTACACATAAGGTAGACAACTCCGTTTATATTATATCAAATACAAATTTGCTGATTTTTATTTTTAGGTGATTATTTTTAAATGTTTCATATTAGCAGTGATCTGGGTCGAACTAAGTAATCTTTTAAATAAATTGTAGTGAAGTATGTTATTGTATTGCTAATAACACGGTACAACAATAACAAATGAAAATTGGCTAGACAGAAGCAAAGTTTGATTTGTCAACTTAAATGCTATTTGGGTCTGACTTTGAAAATCCGACAAGATAACTTTATATGTAATATAAACAGACAAAACTAGAGAACGAATTCAGATTGGCCGAGAATCGAACCAATTATATTTTTCTCCTCGCCTTAAATTGCATTGGTTACAGAAATTTTTGTTTATGGAAATCGCTCCAGGCAAGACATGAAGCCACTTGAAGTAAGAGAACTAAAAAATAAACCCACTTCAAGATAAAAAAATAGCCAACGATAAGTGTTAGATGGATAGATTTCGACCCAGAAAACAGTAATTTTTCCCCCTTTGTCAGAGACATCACTCATGAAATGTGAGGACTAAAGGGTAAAATAAGGGAAGCAAAAATAACGACGATGTCGAACATAAACCCACCAGTACCTTTCTACTCTCCTAGAGTATTGTTAAAAGTATAAGAACTTTGTAAAAGTAAATATATAAAAAAATATATATATATAAAATAAAAATATATAAATATTAAAAAAAACCACAACTAACAAAGACTGACATATATGCTTTTATAAAGCTATGTTTCTTTGTTACACACTACCTGGGTATTTACTACTATATAACCAAACTGGCTTCGTTTGCTTGTCTTATTTATTTCTTTATTACAGACTACCTGGGTATATACTACTATATAACCAAATTGGCTTCGTTTGCTTGTCTTATTTATTTCTTTGATATAGACTACCTGGGTATATACTACTATATAACCAAATTGGCATCGTTTGTTTGTCTTATTTATTTCTTTGTTACAGACTACCTGGGTATTTACTACTATATAACCTAATTGGCTTCGTTTGCTTGTCTTATTAATTTCTTTGTTACAGACTACCTGGGTATTTACTACTATATAACAACATTGGCTTCATTTGCTTGTCTAATTTATTTCTTTGTTACAGACTAACTGGGTATTTACTACTATATAACAAAATTGGCTTCGTCTGCTTGTCTTATTTATTTCTTTGTTACAGACTACCTGGGTATTTACTACTATATAACAAAATTGGCTTCGTCTGCTTATATTATTTATTTCTTTGTTACAGACTACCTGGGTATTTACTATTATATAACCAAATTGGCTTCGTTTGCTTGTCTTATTTATTTCTTTGTTACAGACTACCTGGGTATTTACTACTATATAACCTAATTGGCTCAGTTTTCTTGTCTTATTTATTTCTTTGTTACAGACTACATGGGTATTTACTACTATATAACAAAATTGGCTTCGTCTGCTTGTATTATTTATTTCTTTGTTACAGACTACCTGTGTATTTACTACTATATAACCAAATTGACTTCGTCTGCTTGTATTATTTATTTCTTTGTTACAGACTACCTGGGTATTTACTACTATATAACCAAATTGGCTTCGTCTGCTTGTATTATTTATTTCTTTGTTACAGACTACCTGGGTATTTACTACTATATAACCAAATTGGCTTCGTTTGCTTGTCTTATTTATTTGTTTGTTACAGACTACCTGGGTATTTACTATTATATAACCAAATTGGCTTCGTTTGCTTGTCTTATTTATTTGTTTGTTACAGACTACCTGGGTATTTACTATTATATAACCTAATGGGCTTCGTTTGCTTGTCTTATTTATTTGTTTGTTACAGATTACCTGGGTATTTACTATTATATAACCTAATGGGCTTCGTTTGCTTGTCTTATTTATTTCTTTGTTACAGACTACCTGGGTATTTACTACTATATAACCAAATTGGCTTCGTCTGATTGTATTATTTATTTCTTTGTTACAGACCACCTGGGTATTTACTACTATATAACCAAATTGCCTTCGTCTGCTTGTATTATTTATTTCTTTGTTACAGATTAATTTTGTATATACTATTATATAACGAAATTGGCTTCGTTTGCTTGTCTTATTTATTTGTTTGTTACAGACTACCTGGGTATTTACTATTATATAACAAAATTGGCTTCGTTTGCTTGTCTTATTTATTTCTTTGTTACAGACTACCTGGGTAATTACTATTATATAACCTAATTGGCTTCGTTTGCTTGTCTTATTTATTTCTTTGTTACAGACTACCTGGGTATTTACTACTATATAACCAAATTGGCTTCGTCTGCTTGTATTATTTATTTCTTTGTTACAGACTACCTGGGTATTTACTACTATATAACCAAATTGGCTTCGTCTGCTTGTATTATTTATTTCTTTGTTACAGACTACCTGGGTATTTACTATTATATAACCAAATTGGCTTCGTTTGCTTGTCTTATTTATTTGTTTGTTACAGACTACCTGGGTATTTACTATTATATAACCTAATGGGCTTCGTTTGCTTGTCTTATTTATTTCTTTGTTACAGACTACCTGGGTATTTACAACTATATAACAAAATTGGCTTCGTCTGCTTGTATTATTTATTTCTTTGTTACAGACTACCTGGGTATTTACTACTATATAACCAAATTGACTTCGTCTGCTTGTATTATTTATTTCTTTGTTACAGACTACCTGGGTATTTACTACTATATAACCAAATTGGCTTCGTCTGCTTGTATTATTTATTTCTTTGTTACAGACTACCTGGGTATTTACTATTATATAACCAAATTGGCTTCGTTTGCTTGTCTTATTTATTTGTTTGTTACAGACTACCTGGGTATTTACTATTATATAACCAAATTGGCTTCGTTTGCTTGTCTTATTTATTTGTTTGTTACAGACTACCTGGGTATTTACTATTATATAACCTAATGGGCTTCGTTTGCTTGTCTTATTTATTTCTTTGTTACAGACTACCTGGGTATTTACTACTATATAACCAAATTGGCTTCGTCTGCTTGTATTATTTATTTCTTTGTTACAGACTACCTGGGTATTTACTATTATATAACCAAATTGGCTTCGTTTGCTTGTCTTATTTATTTGTTTGTTACAGACTACCTGGGTATTTACTATTATATAACCTAATGGGCTTCGTTTGCTTGTCTTATTTATTTCTTTGTTACAGACTACCTGGGTATTTACAACTATATAACAAAATTGGCTTCGTCTGCTTGTATTATTTATTTCTTTGTTACAGACTACCTGGGTATTTACTACTATATAACCAAATTGGCTTCGTCTGCTTGTATTATTTATTTCTTTGTTACAGACTAATTGTGTATTTACTATTATATAACCAAATTAGCTTCGTTTGCTTGTCTTATTTATTTGTTTGTTACAGACTACCTGGGTATTTACTACTATATAACAAAATTGGCTTCGTTTGCTTGTCTTATTTATTTCTTTGTTACAGACTACCTGGGTATTTACTACTATATAACCAAATTGGCTTCGTTAGCTTGTATTATTTCTTTCTTTGTTACAGACTGCCTGGGTATTTACTACTATATAACCAAATTAGCTTCGTTAGCTTGTCTTATTTATTTCTTTGTTACAGACAACCTGGGTATTTACTACTATATAACCAAATTTGCTTCGTTTGCTTGTCTTATTTATTTCTTTGTTACAGACTACCTGGGTATTTACTACTATATAACCAAATTGGCTTCGTCTGCTTGTATTATTTATTTCTTTGTTACAGACTACCTGGGTATTTACTACTATATAACCAAATTGGCTTCGTCTGATTGTATTATTTATTTCTTTGTTACAGACTACCTGGGTATTTACTACTATATAACCAAATTGGCTTCGTCTGCTTGTATTATTTATTTCTTTGTTACAGACTAATTGTGTATTTACTATTATATAACCAAATTGGCTTCGTTTGCTTGTCTTATTTATTTGTTTGTTACAGACTACCAGGGTATTTACTATTATATAACAAAATTGGCTTCGTTTGCTTGTCTTATTTATTTCTTTGATACAGCCTACCTGGGTATTTACTACTATATAACCAAATTGGCTTCGTTAGCTTGTATTATTTATTTCTTTGTTACAGACTACCTGGGTATTTACTACTATATAACCAAATTAGCTTCGTTAGCTTGTCTTATTTATTTCTTTGTTACAGACAACCTGGGTATTTACTACTATATAACCAAATTTGCTTCGTTAGCTTGTCTTATTTATTTCTTTGTTACAGACTACCTGGGTATTTACTACTATATAACAAAATTGGCTTTGTCTGCTTATCTTATTTATTTCTTTGTTACAGACTACCTGGGTATTTACTACTATATAACCAAATTGGCTTCGTCTGCTTGTATTATTTATTTCTTTGTTACAGACTAATTGTGTATTTACTATTATATAACCAAATTGGCTTCGTTTGCTTGTCTTATTTATTTGTTTGTTACAGACTACCTGGGTATTTACTATTATATAACAAAATTGGCTTCGTTTGCTTGTCTTATTTATTTCTTTGTTACAGACTACCTGGGTATTTACTACTATATAACCAAATTGGCTTCGTTAGCTTGTATTATTTCTTTCTTTGTTACAGACTGCCTGGGTATTTACTACTATATAACCAAATTAGCTTCGTTAGCTTGTCTTATTTATTTCTTTGTTACAGACAACCTGGGTATTTACTACTATATAACCAAATTTGCTTCGTTTGCTTGTCTTATTTATTTCTTTGTTACAGACTACCTGGGTATTTACTACTATATAACCAAATTGGCTTCGTCTGCTTGTATTATTTATTTCTTTGTTACAGACTACCTGGGTATTTACTACTATATAACCAAATTGGCTTCGTCTGATTGTATTATTTATTTCTTTGTTACAGACTACCTGGGTATTTACTACTATATAACCAAATTGGCTTCGTCTGCTTGTATTATTTATTTCTTTGTTACAGACTAATTGTGTATTTACTATTATATAACCAAATTGGCTTCGTTTGCTTGTCTTATTTATTTGTTTGTTACAGACTACCAGGGTATTTACTATTATATAACAAAATTGGCTTCGTTTGCTTGTCTTATTTATTTCTTTGATACAGCCTACCTGGGTATTTACTACTATATAACCAAATTGGCTTCGTTAGCTTGTATTATTTATTTCTTTGTTACAGACTACCTGGGTATTTACTACTATATAACCAAATTAGCTTCGTTAGCTTGTCTTATTTATTTCTTTGTTACAGACAACCTGGGTATTTACTACTATATAACCAAATTTGCTTCGTTAGCTTGTCTTATTTATTTCTTTGTTACAGACTACCTGGGTATTTACTACTATATAACAAAATTGGCTTTGTCTGCTTATCTTATTTATTTCTTTGTTACAGACTACCTGGGTATTTACTACTATATAACCAAATTGGCTTCGTCTGCTTGTATTATTTATTTCTTTGTTACAGACTAATTGTGTATTTACTATTATATAACCAAATTGGCTTCGTTTGCTTGTCTTATTTATTTGTTTGTTACAGACTACCTGGGTATTTACTATTATATAACAAAATTGGCTTCGTTTGCTTGTCTTATTTATTTCTTTGATACAGCCTACCTGGGTATTTACTACTATATAACCAAATTGGCTTCGTTAGCTTGTATTATTTATTTCTTTGTTACAGACTACCTGGGTATTTACTACTATATAACCAAATTAGCTTCGTTAGCTTGTCTTATTTATTTCTTTGTTACAGACAACCTGGGTATTTACTACTATATAACCAAATTTGCTTCGTTAGCTTGTCTTATTTATTTCTTTGTTACAGACTACCTGGGTATTTACTACTATATAACAAAATTGGCTTTGTCTGCTTATCTTATTTATTTCTTTGTTACAGACTACCTGGGTATTTACTACTATATAACCAAATTGGCTTCGTTTGCTTGTCTTATTTATTTGTTTGTTACAGACTACCTGGGTATTTACTATTATATAACCTAATTGGCTTCGTTTGCTTGTCTTATTTATTTCTTTGTTACAGACTACCTGGGTATTTACTACTATATAACAAAATTGGCTTCGTCTGCTTGTATTATTTATTTATTTGTTACAGACTACCTGGGTATTTACTATTATATAACCAAATTGGCTTCGTTTGCTTGTCTTATTTATTTGTTTGTTACAGATTACCTGGGTATTTACTATTATATAACCTAATGGGCTTCGTTTGCTTGTCTTATTTATTTCTTTGTTACAGACTACCTGGGTATTTACTACTATATAACCAAATTGGCTTCGTCTGATTGTATTATTTATTTCTTTGTTACAGACCACCTGGGTATTTACTACGATATAACCAAATTGCCTTCGTCTGCTTGTATTATTTATTTCTTTGTTACAGATTAATTTTGTATATACTATTATATAACGAAATTGGCTTCGTTTGCTTGTCTTATTTATTTGTTTGTTACAGACTACCTGGGTATTTACTATTATATAACAAAATTGGCTTCGTTTGCTTGTCTTATTTATTTCTTTGTTACAGACTACCTGGGTAATTACTATTATATAACCTAATTGGCTTCGTTTGCTTGTCTTATTTATTTCTTTGTTACAGACTACCTGGGTATTTACTACTATATAACCAAATTGGCTTCGTCTGCTTGTATTATTTATTTCTTTGTTACAGACTACCTGGGTATTTACTACTATATAACCAAATTGGCTTCGTCTGCTTGTATTATTTATTTCTTTGTTACAGACTACCTGGGTATTTACTATTATATAACCAAATTGGCTTCGTTTGCTTGTCTTATTTATTTGTTTGTTACAGACTACCTGGGTATTTACTATTATATAACCTAATGGGCTTCGTTTGCTTGTCTTATTTATTTCTTTGTTACAGACTACCTGGGTATTTACAACTATATAACAAAATTGGCTTCGTCTGCTTGTATTATTTATTTCTTTGTTACAGACTACCTGGGTATTTACTACTATATAACCAAATTGACTTCGTCTGCTTGTATTATTTATTTCTTTGTTACAGACTACCTGGGTATTTACTACTATATAACCAAATTGGCTTCGTCTGCTTGTATTATTTATTTCTTTGTTACAGACTACCTGGGTATTTACTATTATATAACCAAATTGGCTTCGTTTGCTTGTCTTATTTATTTGTTTGTTACAGACTACCTGGGTATTTACTATTATATAACCAAATTGGCTTCGTTTGCTTGTCTTATTTATTTGTTTGTTACAGACTACCTGGGTATTTACTATTATATAACCTAATGGGCTTCGTTTGCTTGTCTTATTTATTTCTTTGTTACAGACTACCTGGGTATTTACTACTATATAACCAAATTGGCTTCGTCTGCTTGTATTATTTATTTCTTTGTTACAGACTACCTGGGTATTTACTATTATATAACCAAATTGGCTTCGTTTGCTTGTCTTATTTATTTGTTTGTTACAGACTACCTGGGTATTTACTATTATATAACCTAATGGGCTTCGTTTGCTTGTCTTATTTATTTCTTTGTTACAGACTACCTGGGTATTTACAACTATATAACAAAATTGGCTTCGTCTGCTTGTATTATTTATTTCTTTGTTACAGACTACCTGGGTATTTACTACTATATAACCAAATTGGCTTCGTCTGCTTGTATTATTTATTTCTTTGTTACAGACTAATTGTGTATTTACTATTATATAACCAAATTAGCTTCGTTTGCTTGTCTTATTTATTTGTTTGTTACAGACTACCTGGGTATTTACTACTATATAACAAAATTGGCTTCGTTTGCTTGTCTTATTTATTTCTTTGTTACAGACTACCTGGGTATTTACTACTATATAACCAAATTGGCTTCGTTAGCTTGTATTATTTCTTTCTTTGTTACAGACTGCCTGGGTATTTACTACTATATAACCAAATTAGCTTCGTTAGCTTGTCTTATTTATTTCTTTGTTACAGACAACCTGGGTATTTACTACTATATAACCAAATTTGCTTCGTTTGCTTGTCTTATTTATTTCTTTGTTACAGACTACCTGGGTATTTACTACTATATAACCAAATTGGCTTCGTCTGCTTGTATTATTTATTTCTTTGTTACAGACTACCTGGGTATTTACTACTATATAACCAAATTGGCTTCGTCTGATTGTATTATTTATTTCTTTGTTACAGACTACCTGGGTATTTACTACTATATAACCAAATTGGCTTCGTCTGCTTGTATTATTTATTTCTTTGTTACAGACTAATTGTGTATTTACTATTATATAACCAAATTGGCTTCGTTTGCTTGTCTTATTTATTTGTTTGTTACAGACTACCTGGGTATTTACTATTATATAACAAAATTGGCTTCGTTTGCTTGTCTTATTTATTTCTTTGATACAGCCTACCTGGGTATTTACTACTATATAACCAAATTGGCTTCGTTAGCTTGTATTATTTATTTCTTTGTTACAGACTACCTGGGTATTTACTACTATATAACCAAATTAGCTTCGTTAGCTTGTCTTATTTATTTCTTTGTTACAGACAACCTGGGTATTTACTACTATATAACCAAATTTGCTTCGTTAGCTTGTCTTATTTATTTCTTTGTTACAGACTACCTGGGTATTTACTACTATATAACAAAATTGGCTTTGTCTGCTTATCTTATTTATTTCTTTGTTACAGACTACCTGGGTATTTACTACTATATAACCAAATTGGCTTCGTCTGCTTGTATTATTTATTTCTTTGTTACAGACTAATTGTGTATTTACTATTATATAACCAAATTGGCTTCGTTTGCTTGTCTTATTTATTTGTTTGTTACAGACTACCTGGGTATTTACTATTATATAACAAAATTGGCTTCGTTTGCTTGTCTTATTTATTTCTTTGATACAGCCTACCTGGGTATTTACTACTATATAACCAAATTGGCTTCGTTAGCTTGTATTATTTATTTCTTTGTTACAGACTACCTGGGTATTTACTACTATATAACCAAATTAGCTTCGTTAGCTTGTCTTATTTATTTCTTTGTTACAGACAACCTGGGTATTTACTACTATATAACCAAATTTGCTTCGTTAGCTTGTCTTATTTATTTCTTTGTTACAGACTACCTGGGTATTTACTACTATATAACAAAATTGGCTTTGTCTGCTTATCTTATTTATTTCTTTGTTACAGACTACCTGGGTATTTACTACTATATAACCAAATTGGCTTCGTTTGCTTGTCTTATTTATTTGTTTGTTACAGACTACCTGGGTATTTACTATTATATAACCTAATTGGCTTCGTTTGCTTGTCTTATTTATTTCTTTGTTACAGACTACCTGGGTATTTACTACTATATAACCAAATTGGCTTCGTCTGCTTGTATTATTTATTTCTTTGTTACAGACTAATTGTGTATTTACTATTATATAACCTAATTGGCTCAGTTTGCTTGTCTTATTTATTTGTTTGTTACAGACTACCTGGGTATTTACTACTATATAACCAAATTGGCTTCGTCTGCTTGTATTATTTATTTCTTTGTTACAAACTACCTGGGTATTTACTTCTATATAACAAAATTGGCCTCGTCTGCTTGTCTTGTTTATTTCTTTTTTACAGACTACCTGGGTATTTACTATTATATAACCTAATTGCCTTCGTTAGCTTGTCTTATTTATTTTTTTGTTACAGACTACCTGGGTATTTACAACTATATAACAAAATTGGCTTCGTCTGATTGTATTATTTATTTCTTTGTTACAGACTACCTGGGTATTTACTACTATATAACCAAATTGGCTTCGTCTGCTTGTATTATTTATTTCTTTGTTACAGACTAATTGTGTATTTACTACTATATAACCAAAGTGGCTTCGTTTGCTTGTCTTATTTATTTGTTTGTTACAGACTACCTGGGTATTTACTATTGTATAACAACATTGGCTTCGTTTGCTTGTCTTATTTATTTCTTTGTTACAGACTACCTGGGTATTTACTACTATATAACCAAATTGGCTTCGTTAGCTTGTATTATTTCTTTCTTTGTTACAGACTGCCTGGGTATTTACTACTATATAACCAAATTAGCTTCGTTAGCTTGTCTTATTTATTTCTTTGTTACAGACAACCTGGGTATTTACTACTATATAACCAAATTTGCTTCGTTTGCTTGTCTTATTTATTTCTTTGTTACAGACTACCTGGGTATTTACTACTATATAACCAAATTGGCTTCGTCTGCTTGTATTATTTATTTCTTTGTTACAGACTACCTGGGTATTTACTACTATATAACCAAATTGGCTTCGTCTGATTGTATTATTTATTTCTTTGTTACAGACTACCTGGGTATTTACTACTATATAACCAAATTGGCTTCGTCTGCTTGTATTATTTATTTCTTTGTTACAGACTAATTGTGTATTTACTATTATATAACCAAATTGGCTTCGTTTGCTTGTCTTATTTATTTGTTTGTTACAGACTACCTGGGTATTTACTATTATATAACAAAATTGGCTTCGTTTGCTTGTCTTATTTATTTCTTTGATACAGCCTACCTGGGTATTTACTACTATATAACCAAATTGGCTTCGTTAGCTTGTATTATTTATTTCTTTGTTACAGACTGCCTGGGTATTTACTACTATATAACCAAATTAGCTTCGTTAGCTTGTCTTATTTATTTCTTTGTTACAGACAACCTGGGTATTTACTACTATATAACCAAATTTGCTTCGTTAGCTTGTCTTATTTATTTCTTTGTTACAGACTACCTGGGTATTTACTACTATATAACAAAATTGGCTTTGTCTGCTTATCTTATTTATTTCTTTGTTACAGACTACCTGGGTATTTACTACTGTATAACCAAATTGGCTTCGTTTGCTTGTCTTATTTATTTGTTTGTTACAGACTACCTGGGTATTTACTATTATATAACCTAATTGGCTTCGTTTGCTTGTCTTATTTATTTCTTTGTTACAGACTACCTGGGTATTTACTACTATATAACCAAATTGGCTTCGTCTGCTTGTATTATTTATTTCTTTGTTACAGACTAATTGTGTATTTACTATTATATAACCTAATTGGCTCAGTTTGCTTGTCTTATTTATTTGTTTGTTACAGACTACCTGGGTATTTACTACTATATAACCAAATTGGCTTCGTCTGCTTGTATTATTTATTTCTTTGTTACAAACTACCTGGGTATTTACTTCTATATAACAAAATTGGCTTCGTCTGCTTGTCTTGTTTATTTCTTTTTTACAGACTACCTGGGTATTTCCTACTATATCACCAAATTGGCTTCGTCTGCTTGTATTATTTATTTCTTTGTTACAGACTACCTGGGTATTTACTACTATATAACCAAAGTGGCTTCGTCTGATTGTATTATTTATTTCTTTGTTACAGACTACCTGGGTTTTTTCTATTATATAACGAAATTGGCTTCGTCTGCTTGTATTATTTATTTCTTTGTTACAGACTAATTGTGTATTTACTACTATATAACCAAAGTGGCTTCGTTTGCTTGTCTTATTTATTTGTTTGTTACAGACTACCTGGGTATTTACTATTGTATAACAACATTGGCTTCGTTTGCTTGTCTTATTTATTTCTTTGTTACAGACTACCTGGGTATTTACTACTATATAACCAAATTGGCTTCGTTAGCTTGTCTTATTTCTTTCTTTGTTACAGACTGCCTGAGTATTTACTACTATATAACCAAATTTGCTTCGTTAGCTTGTCTTATTTATTTCTTTGTTACAGACTACCTGGGTATTTACTACTATATAACCTAATTGGCTTCGTTTGCTTGTCTTATTTATTTCTTTGTTACAGACTACCTGGGTATTTACTACTATATAACCAAATTGGCTTCGTTTGCTTGTCTTATTTATTTCTTTGTTACAGACTACCTGGGTATTTACTACTATATAACCTAATTGGTTCAGTTTGCTTGTCTTATTTATTTCTTTGTTACAGACTACCTGGGTATTTACTACTATATAACCTAATTGCCTTCGTTAGCTTGTCTTATTTATTTCTTTGTTACAGACTACCTGGGTATTTACTACTATATAACCTAATTGGCTTCGTTTGCTTGTCTTATTTATTTCTTTGTTACAGACTACCTGGGTATTTACTACTATACATGTGCTGGTCAAAAAAATAGAACATATGTATAAAACTGTAAAAATCATTCCGTTTGTGATAATTTTTGGCTTTTAAATTGTGTAGGCGAAATATTCGTTGAAACGTTGAATTTCCCAATGTGACAATAAACTACTCTGTGACAATAAAGTCTGACATATGCAAATATGACAAATGATTAAAATAGTTGTAATTGTTATTTACATATAATATATTTCGCCTACAGTATTTAAAAGCCGAAAATTATCACAAACGGAATAATTTTTACAGTTTTATACATATGTTGTATTTTTTTGACCAGCACGAGTATAACCAAATTGGTTCAGTTTGCTTGTCTTATTCATTTCTGTCTAAAATAGAAATATATAAACTTTTAAATGAATATAAATCCAACAAATGCGTTTATTGTATGTAGTTTTATTATTTTAAAAACCTATGTCGTATTATGAAAATCTATTATACTAAATGTAAGTAAATCAACGTTTGTTTCTTTAAGACTTTTTTCCTATACACATTAATAACGAAAAATACATGTTAAAATATACTTTAGTTCTAGGATTGAGTTTTGCTTGAAAACAATTACACTTTAATTGTAATAATTTGCCTTTATTTGCAATTAACTCAGCAAGTGACCCCCATCTCTTACTAACTTTATGTCTATCACCCTCTTTCTCTCTCACTTGCCCCCCCCCCGATTTCACTCTTATTTCATACTGTATTTATCGCTCTTGCTTTTGTCGCTCTCTCTCTCTCTGTTTATCAACAGTCAAAGGTAATAAAGAAAGGAAAGAATAAAAAGATTTAAATGGTCCATTATAAACAAAAGGGAATAAGAGCACAAGTAGTAATACGATTTAATCTGTAGCTGAGTGTGATAGAAAGACAGAGAGAGAGAGAGAGTGTAAGAGAGAGAGAGAGAGAGAGGGGGGAGGAGAGACGGGGAGATAGATATAGCGAGCAAAAAGTAACTAATTTGTGATTTTGTCTTTTTATATTTAACTGGCTTTGCAAACTCACTTTTTTCCTGCTGCAAACAATTTAACCAGAGCTGAATAAGTGACCCAACGGGCTACATTTTTTTCTAGTATATTATAAAAATGTGGGAAAATTTCCTTATTAATAGGCAAGTTTGTAAGGGTGATTATGAGGAGGATGAAAGGGGTTATCCTTTTATCTTCTCGTAAAGAAACAGAACAACGAAAAGTATTTCTGTAACTATAACAAAAAGGGGTTTTATTAACTCAAGGTTACCTATACCGTTTGGTATAGGTAGAAGAGAATGGGACGGTGTCCGTCTGAGGAAGAGGAAGAATATAAGAGTTCTTAGGGCTGCGACGGCGGCAGGAGAGAGAGAGCGTTGTTTCGTTCCTTGCTGGTGCTCTCTGCGATGTGTCCAAGCTGGTGCCAGGAGGTCGTCTGGTCTCTTTCCTCGAACCCTACGGGAACATAAGTAGTCCCTTAGGGAACTAACGATATTACTGTGCCCTGTGATTTGATTGGACAAGCCAGCTCACAGGGACAGTGATTACGCATTCAAAAGTAGTCCCTATTGGTGACTGCTACAAGTTCTACTTTGCTGACGATATGAAATATCAGGGTTAGGGAAAATGAACTAGACTTTTATTTTCCGTACATTTCGCCTAATAGGTATAACAATAACAAAGTTAAAAGGGATAAGTTGAGTCACTGAAAAAGAAAACGAACACCAATTTTTAATTTATAATATGGATGTAAGATAATTTGTTTGATAGAATTCAGTATCAAATGAACTGTGATGTATATAGTTCGTTCCGGATGAAGGAGCATTCTAAAAAGCCGCCAACTGTCTATATAAAGAATTGTTTGACTGCAGCGCGATTAATTAAAGTCTCTGTTCAAATGATTGTAAATTTTTTCCCTTGTTGGCTGTATTCCTTGATCACTCTCTGCCAAAAAAAAAAAAAATCTTATCTGGTCTCGATGAATTTTGGTTTCTGTCTCTTTTTCCTTGACTTTTAGTGAAGTGGTTCCCCCCTTTTTAAGGTTATTTTATATTTTTGTTTTAATACTGAATCTCAATTTGAAATCTCTCCAATACACATGACTTTTCAGTTGTGGATTTATAAAAAGAAAGCTCTACCTAATTTATATATTCGGAAAATTGAAAAACGAAAAAAAAGTCTTATCAAGCAAAAGCACTGTGTTATTTAATAATGTTTGCATATATATATATATATATATATATATATATATATATATATATATATATATATATATATATATATATAAAGTCTTGGATGTTTTTCAACCTTTAAAACTATATGGGAAATAAATAAAAAAACTTTTAGTCCCAAGTCCTTCGTTTTAAAATTCCTTTGCTTGTAAGTCAATCAATCTCTTGTTTGTAATCACTGTATTAGTTAGCTTATATATATATATATATATATATATATATATATATATATATATATATATTAAATTCCCGAAACGGTTTTTCATGGTTAACAACTGATGATCCCTTAAATAATGTTAGAAGCAAACTAATATAATAACTGAAAAAGTTAAATTGACTTACATGAGTGATTTTCCACTGAACGACTTGGGACTTCAGGTTTTTTTGTTTTTTTTAATATAGTTTTAATGGTTGAGAAACTTCCAAGACTATATATATATATATATATATATATATATATATATATATATAAATAAATATTAATTATTTATTATCTACAGACATCGATATTTCATACTTACGCAATCTTCAGTGCAGGAAGCTAATTCACGACTGTCGATGGGCGCGAACTCCGACTACAAATAGCCACTGATTCGCAAGTCAGCCGAGTTACCGGTTGGCCACAAGAAATCAGCTCAGAATTTAGAATGAATTTAACTTTGTAAATACCAAGTCGGCGAGTATTGACAGCAAGCGGCGTGTTGGATCTCGCAATGAAGCTAGTAGTACTGCTTGTTATTAAATTCACTCAGAGTGCCCAGCCTTAGTAAAGGGGGCTATATATTAGCAGGGCCCGTGTCCCGGCATTGCCTGGGGAAAATATATAATAATGATTTAATTGAAAAAATAAAAAAATAAAGTAGCGATTCTGAAAAAAAATCAGAAAAGAACCCATATCACTATAAGTAAGTTAGATGATTAAAATAGGATTTAGCCATGTTTTGGCGAATATAAATCCTTCTAGACTGAGGCATTTTTTGTACCAATCCAGTGCGCCTTTTTGTGGAGATGTGTTTTTTCCCCCCCACACTAAAAAGCGACCGTGTGTCTAAATCTGCCCTCGTTGGGAAGCCATGAAATCGGCAGACTCTATTATGTTATTTATTGAATTTTAAAAGCAAGAAAAAAAAAAAAACTTCAAAAAGTTGAAACTCGAAAAAAAAAAAAAAGTATATAGGAGAAAAGTTAGGAAAATATATTTGTATATTTATAAATAACATAATTCTCAAAAATCAACGTCGTTTCACTTCATCGTAAACTTTTGCCTACAAATTTGTGACGTATTTTAAAACATGTAATTGAACATTTCTAGCAAAAACTATATATGTTTTTTCCACCGCTAGTCTGGAGATGTGTTTTTTAACACAGAATATTCTGTAGATTATTTGGAGATGTGTTTTTTAACACAGAATATTCTGTAGATTATTTGGAGATGTGTTTTTTAACACAGAATATTCTGTAGATTATTTGGAGATGTTTTTTTTAACACAGAATATTCTGTAGATTATTTGGAGATGTGTTTTTTAACACAGAATATTCTGTAGATTATTTGGAGATGTTTTTTTTAACACAGAATATTCTGTAGATTATTTGGAGATGTGTTTTTTAACACAGAATATTCTGTAGATTATTTGGAGATGTTTTTTTTAACACAGAATATTCTGTAGATTATTTGGAGATGTGTTTTTTAACACAGAATATTCTGTAGATTATTTGGAGATGTGTTTTTTAACACAGAATATTCTGTAGATTATTTGGAGATGTGTTTTTTAACACAGAATATTCTGTAGATTATTTGGAGATGTGTTTTTTAACAGAGAATATTCTGTAGATTATTTGGAGATGTTTTTTTTAACACAGAATATTCTGTAGATTATCTGGAGATGTGTTTTTTAACACAGAATATTCTGTAGATTATTTGGAGATGTGTTTTTTAACACAGAATATTCTGTAGATTATTTGGAGATGTGTTTTTTAACACAGAATATTCTGTAGATTATTTGGAGATGTTTTTTTTAACACAGAATATTCTGTAGATTATTTGGAGATGTGTTTTTTTAACACAGAATATTCTGTAGATTATTTGGAGATGTGTTTTTTAACACAGAATATTCTGTAGATTATTTGGAGATGTGTTTTTTAACACAGAATATTCTGTAGATTATTTGGAGATGTGTTTTTTAACACAGAATATTCTGTAGATTATTTGGAGATGTGTTTTTTAACACAGAATATTCTGTAGATTATTTGGAGATGTTTTTTTTAACACAGAATATTCTGTAGATTATCTGGAGATGTGTTTTTTAACACAGAATATTCTGTAGATTATTTGGAGATGTGTTTTTTAACACAGAATATTCTGTAGATTATTTGGAGATGTGTTTTTTAACACAGAATATTCTGTAGATTATTTGGAGATGTGTTTTTTAACACAGAATATTCTGTAGATTATTTGGAGATGTTTTTTTTAACACAGAATATTCTGTAGATTATTTGGAGATGTGTTTTTTAACACAGAATATTCTGTAGATTATTTGGAGATGTGTTTTTTAACACAGAATATTCTGTAGATTATTTGGAGATGTGTTTTTTAACACAGAATATTCTGTAGATTATTTGGAGATGTGTTTTTTAACACAGAATATTCTGTAGATTATTTGGAGATGTGTTTTTTAACACAGAATATTCTGTAGATTATCTGGAGATGTGTTTTTTAACACAGAATATTCTGTAGATTATCTGGAGATGTGTTTTTTAACACAGAATATTCTGTAGATTATTTGGTTCCGATCTAACGATTTATTTTTTAATGGAAGCAAAGTGTCGCTCTTGTTAGTTTGCAAATACCTTTGTCATGTGGGTAAAATGGACACGCACATATCCAAGGCAATGGCTGAATCCTTAGAACATGACATCCAGTCTGTAGTGGAACGGGGGTCATAAATGGATGGTAACATTTAATGCTGCTAAGACAAAGCTTCTCTTCTTCAACAACTACAAGAAACCTCTTCAATCACCGATTGTCATGGAAAATAACACCCTACCTGAGAGTTCAACATTCAAACTCCTCGGCCTAACATTAACAGGTAACATGAATTGGAACAAATACATAGAAGACATTGCCAGGACGGCTGCAAAGAAAGTGGACCCCTCTACCGTGCAAGAAAACTTCTCATACCTGACAGTATTCTATCTCTCTACAAAGCCCCTATCCGCCTATGCATGGAGTATTGTTGTCACATCTGGAATAGGTCCCTCACTATCCATCAAACTCCAGCCCCTGTCCCATCGCTGCAATGTTGCATCCTTGTGGTTGTTTTACATGTACTTTAATGGAATGTGTTCCGATGAACTTGCTGCTCTGGTGCCCCTCGACGTAAATATACTCGACCAACCCGACAATCAGCTAAATCCCATCCATTCGCTGTGGAGGTACCCAGATGCCAAAGAGCCTTCTACTCTAATAGCTTTTTTCCTCGAACTGCCGGCCTTTAGAACTCCCTCTCTGCTCCCTGTTTCCCTAACTGTACCGACATGCAGAAATTTAAAACTAATGTGAACAAGCATTTCGTTGCACAGTTCCCAATTTAGGATGACCCCCTAAACTTTCCCCTTAATTCTGAGTAGCCCCTTACGTCTACAGTGGCAACTTGCCTTGTTTGGGGTGAACTAAGTTAAAAAACCCAAAAAGTGAGAAAATAGTTTCCGGGGAAATAAAATATTGATTTTATAAAAGAAAAATAAATAAAGTATCAATCCTGAAAAAAAAAATTTGAACAAAAAAAAACCCTGTAAGTAATTAAGGTGATTAAAATAGAATTTAACATGGACGCATGTGTGTTTATAATCAATGGTTTCTTGTTTGTTCGTAAATACTTGTTAACTAGTTAATAATGAAAATATTGTTTGAATAAGTAGCCAATACAAAACATTACTAAAGAAATTGTCTTTTTATTCCGCTAAAGAAATCCTTCTAGGCTGAGGCATTTTTAATTTTGTTTGAAGAACGAGATTTTACACAAATAATAATGGAAATAAGTTTTAAATACTGTATTTTTGTAAATTGTCTAATAAATTTTTTCATAAATAGAAATGAGGTACTAAAAAAAAAAAATCAATGTTTTCTTGTGTGTTTGAAAATACATGTTAAATATTTTATATCGAAAATATATACGTATCCAATACAGAATATTCCTGCAGAAATTGTTTTTTGATTCCATCTAAGAATAAATCCTTGTAGACTGAGTCAAGTTTTATTTTGTTTGGAGAGCAGGATTTTCCACAAATAATATTGAAAATAGTGTTTAAATACTTTACTTTTGTAAATATTCTAATAGTTTTTCTTAAATAGAAATTAAATAAAAGGAACGAAACATCGCATTAAGAAACACTGTTTTTTTTTAATTTCACCATTGAAAAATATGTTATTTTACGAACGTCAAAAATGTACTTATGTGTTTTGATAACAATTTTTGCCTCGGTTATATGTAATTTATATGGTTAATATAAATAAAGACTGATCTTGCCGTATCTTCCCACATGTGCGAATGCATGCAGCCATCTGTTCGTTAAAGCATAACCCATAATGTTTACAGAATGTATAAGACAAAAGGCATTCGGAATGGGCGAATGATATTCCCTTAATCCACGAAAGGAAGTGATCGTTATTTAGATTTAAAAGCTATTATATTATGTATACAATATAAAGAAAGACAAAATGAAATTAGGTGACTTAACCAAAATTCTCTTCTATTAAAAAAGGACCCAGTGTAACTAGTGGCGTTTAGAGTAGATAAATAGTAGCGAGTAAAAATGGATGCCACCTTCTCTTTTGGAAGGTTTAAATGGGAAAGTCCGGTAACCCGAAGAAAATATAATAAATACTGAAAGAAGACGAAATAAATGCATAATTTATGGAAACATGCATGAGGGCTTAGACTAATTGGATGGCGGAACAGATTAACATATGAAGGTTTTAGTGATTATCCTATTATTTCTTAATGCGGGGGGAGGGGGTCGACTTTACTCTATTATATATATATATATATATATATATTACCGTTTTTTCTTTTTTCATTTTATCTTTTAATTTTATTAAAATATAATTTTATTTTTAAAAATATCGGTTTTTATCAAAATTTCTTTATTAACAAGATATATTGTTCCCTTTTTTTATTTTACTTTATTTATTCTTCTTTATTATTATTACTCTCATTATTATTTTTATCTTTTTTAAAAATGCAATAAATCATTATAAAATGAGTAATCATAAAGGAAAAATATAAATGTACGAAAAAAAATAATGTAACATCCAAATAACGGCAGACGTTTATTCCTGGACCAGCACATGATCTCCCAGTTTTTCAAACAGAACTTCTCAACTATGACTGAGGATAACTGGTGAGATTCCAACCCGCACTGACTTGAAAACCGACAGTATCATGTTGATTTGATTTGATCTTCTGTAGCACCATATATATATATATATATATATATATATAATGCTATTTTCTGCATCTTACGCACTGAGACAATCGAAATAATAGTAAGCAAAAAAAAACAACGAACGCTGCAATCACCAATAAAAATAATTACATAAAAATACAGGAAATATTTTGGTGATTAAAATCGTACATATTTCTAGACAAGCGTCTTGATCCAGTGGTAAAGACGCTGAACTATAGACATTAATATCGAAGGTTCTATCCTTGTCTGTGAGCCAGAAACACGTGTCCATGGATTACTTTTATGTACGTATAAAATGAATAAAAATATATATATTAACGAAAAATACGTCCTATAAAGTTAAGGGCGACTAATGATGCAATTTTCTGCATCTTAATCACTTAGAAAGTGAAACAATCGAAATAACAGTAAGCAAAAAAACAACGAACGCTGCAATCACCAATAAAAATGATTACATAAAAATACATTATAAATATATACTAGTAGGAAGACCCGATGTTGTTTGGGATTGAATGAGGATCACTATTATGTACTTTTTCACTGTGCTCATAACATGTGCTTTATACATATGATTTAAATTTCATAAAAATAGGATATATTTGATTCGGAAACACTTCCATTGGTTTCCCCCAGTAAATTTTACATGAGACTACACTTTAAGATTTTATGTAAACTCTCTAACATTTCTTTCTATAGGGAATACACAAACATTGTGTTTTATATATAGTGATATATTTTATAATTTTTTTTCAAGTTAACATAAAGGTTAATGTATTAGCTCAATAGTGTACGACTAGAGCTCTTAATTTAACATTATGTAAACCATAGTTACTCAGAAAAACATTCCATATTTTCTTTCAAAACACTTTATTTACACACAATTGTTTCTACCCATTTCAAGAACATATATTTTCATGATATAAAAGATATCAATATTAATTGGGAAGGCTTTATCAGTGTATAAAATTCCAGTCGGGCTGAAAAATGCATCCAACATTCAATTAATTTATACATATTTGCTTCTCACTCAAAATTCAAAGGGAAACATTATTAAACAGGTTTTTTTGTATATAAAGGTTCATGTTGTATTGTGTGTGTGTGTGTATATATATAATATATGTGTGTGTGTGTGCAATAATAATAATATATTATATACCAGAATATATAACCAGAATTAAATAAGGTTTCCTTTTGAAGTGATTTTGAAGGAAATATGGAATGTTTCTCAAAATAACTAAGGTTTACTTTCTCCTTATTATTTTACTTGATTCATTATTATTATTATTATTATTATTTTACTTGGTACATTATTATTATTAATAATATTATTATTATTAATATTAATAATATCATTAATAATAACATTATTAATATCATTAATATTATTATTAATAATAATATTAATAATAATATTAATAATAATATTATTAATATTAATAATATTATCATCATCATTATTATTATTAATGCTTCATCCTGTATTTCGAATATCTTAAATATTTAATTTGTTGTTTCTAATGTATTTTCATTGCTATTATCATTTTTGAACTGACCGATGGAGTAATATATGGTTGCATAATGGGAGGTTATGTCTCCAATATTGTCTGGATATATTTTTTTTCAAATAATACTGAAATCTGATATTTTCTAAAATGACTTATGTATGTGATGTAATAAACGCTGCTGATGAAAAGACGGTTTGGAGTCATCAAAGTATAATACAAAAAAAAAAAAAATTCCAAATTGTCTTGGAAACGATCGTAAGTCATATAATCGTCGTTTGAATTCTTGTAACTGATATAAATAATGTTTTAATTTTGTTGATCTCACCTTATATATATATAATACATTCTTTCATTACAAATAGATATACAAATTCTAATGCTATGGAGAAAAGTAAAATATAATGAAATGATTAAATATTAAATAAATTGAAAACATTTTTTTAAATTTATTGCATTGGAAAGATTTTCTTATTTGGAAAGATATCAGTTTTTTTAACCATCTACCTTGATTATCCTGAGTATTCACAGTATATTCTGCTCATTTTTTTTTTTTTACAATCCTAAGTATTTTCATTCTATAACTGAAACTAAATTTACTGCTTCGTCTGCTGATAATTTCCCATGAGTCTTGAGTACTTTTAGTTCTTTGTGCAGCGTGAAATCTCGCTCTGTTTTTTCTTATGCTTATTTTTAAATGCAAGTCCCTTATGTTTTTTTAGCAATTGGGTTATTTTAGTTACTATTTTCAAAATATGTTTCACTAGTTTATTTCTGTATTGTGTTCAAAATTCCAAATTGAAATGGACACAAAGAAAATGGTAGCTTTTTTTTTCCTAATGAATGTAAATGATTTCATGTCAAAGTAACATTTCATTTTATAAAACTAATTCTGCAAGAAATATAAATGAAACAGTTTTTGACATAATTGCAAATAAAACAAATAAACTTATGAGAGGTTTATGTAGTTTGCTTGAAGCATCGTTTATTATTATATAGAAATGTGATACTTAGAAGGCAATACAATGCAGAGGTGTGACGGATAGACACAAGTTGGAGCAAATAAGACACAATGGTGGAACAAATTAAGTAGTTTCACCCTTTATACAATGTATACAACACATATATATATATTTATTTATTTATTATTATTATTATTTTTTTCCACAAATACACATATATCTGTTTATCTACACAATGTTACAATGTTATGTAATATCTGTATCAAGATGGTCTGGTGGAAACTCCGTATAATATAACATTTTTTTAATATTTCGGGAACTCTTCCCTTCTTCAGAACCGTGCTCAACTCAAGTTCAAGCGTGCATATGAAGGAAGCCGTAGGATAGTCTCCCGAAATATTAAAAAAAATATTATATTATACGGAATTTCCACCAGACCATTTTGATACAGGTATTACATAACATTGTAACATTGTGTAGATAAACAGATATATGTGTATTTGTGGAAAATAGTAATAAATAAATAAAAATATATATATATATATATATATGTGTATGTATATATTGTATAAAGGGTGAAACTACTTAATTTGTTCCACCATTATATGTCTTATTTGCTCCAACTTGTGTCTATCCGTCACACCTCTGCATTGTATTGCCTTCTAAGTATCACATTTCTATAAATGAACTTATGTTTTTTATTTTATTTTTGCTTTCAATTCTGTATACGTGTGTGTGTGTGTATATATAACCTATATCAAGAATACTCAGGATAATCAAAAGATAAATTTCAAAACCATACAACTTCCAGATCGCCTCCTCATTTGTTACATGCTGATTCTAATTGATATTCAGCATCCGGCGGTGTGAAGGCGATCTGGATACAAACCTGAGCAATTGATGCAGACTTTAATGAAAAGACAAATTACTTTTATCGGCCACATATATAGACACTAAGGACTCAAACATTTAGTTCTTACTGGTAGAGTGCCTGGCTGTAAGCCAGTGGGCAGACCAAGATATAAGTTTATGGACAATATGTGTAGGTGGACAAACCCGAATGCAATTGGACTATTTCGTTTAATGGATAATAGGACAACGTGGAGGACCATAGTCACCGACACCTTACGAAGGCAGGGCCGTCCATGATAATAACTTCCAAAATATTGATAATTTTATTAAAAAAAATTCTCGAATTCACTCAATCAAATAATATAGGGATAATTAAGCAAATAAAAAAAGAAAACCTTCCTGGATTCATCCTCCCATGGTCTGGTGGAAACTCCGTATAATATAACATTATTTTAATATTTCGGGAACTCTTCCCTTCTTCAGAACCGTGCTCAACTCAAGTTCAAGCGTGCATATGAAGGAAGCTGTAGGATAGTCTCCCGAAATATTAAAAAAAATATTGTGGAGGACCATAGTCCTGGCGCCTTACGAAGGCAGGGCCGTCCATGATGATAACTTCCAAAATATTTATAATTTTATAAAAAAAATATTCTCGAATTCACTCAATCAAATATAAAAGGGATAATTAAGCAAATAAAAAAAGAAAACCTTCCTGGATTCATCCTCCCAAAATGCATGGTGGTACACTTGTCCACAGCTAGCTTCAGTTGCCAGTCTGTGATCCATTCATGCATTGCGTCCAGATCTGTTTGCAGAAAAGATTTATAGAGTGCAGGATCTGTCCTTTTTATCCCAAGGTACAGCTTGGTGTCATCTGCATATTTCAGTACTGGGCAAGGCCATACTTATAACAGGCCGAGAGATCTAACATTTTGTATCTATATTGACAGCCTTGTTTATTCAAGAAATAACTTATAATCCAAATGTACTTTATGATATAATACAGAATCTTAACTGAAATAAATTTGATCGGTTAGAATGCCTTTACAGAATGAATTTTTTTCAGTGGAATAAAAGTGAAGTGTTAGCAGCTAAAAAGATATCTGCTGACTGACTGGAAATCTTGCATCCAGTAAAAGACCCCAAATGTTAGATCTCTCGGCCTGTTATAGGTATGGCCTTGGTACCGTGGCATTCTTAACTTTGAAAGTGTGTAGATCATAAAAAAGATATAAGACAAATAAATATGAGACAACACAGGCATTGAATAGTGGTGGTAGGAGGGCGTTTATTTTTTATCTTTTATTGATGAATTTCTTTACAAATAAAGTAAACATCAACAATTGTAAATATTGCTTCCAAAAAAATCACAGGGTTTCACTTTGTCTTGATAAGCATTGTTGTATGAAAATACAACTGGGACTTTGAAAGAAGTTGGTTTTGTTTGTTAGCAGTAAATTGTAGGTGCATATTTATCAACAATTGATTTAAAAGCAAATTGTGTATATGGTTGCAGGAGACTTTTCAAAAATTTTGGGGGTGAAAAGAAATTGTTCATACACAAATAAGTTAATTTAAAACAAATTATATCAAATGTTGAGTTAATAATATAATGTACTGTCCTGTAAATTATTATTCACTTAAATTAAAGATTTTTTTTTTTAAATCATCGAAATATAAGCTTATGTAACAGATTAATTCACAAATGTGTTAGAATTTATAAATATTAGTGACCTTGAGATAATCTTGCAACTTATTAAAATTACGAAGAGAAAATTTATATTTCAAAACGATTTTGTGCGTGTGCCTTATAGAAAGTCCAAAATCTTATCCGGATAATATTTGTTTGTATATTTTGAACATATAATCTAGATTAGATTAAATCAATTTCACGCTCTTAAATACTGGATGTAAAACTGATTGAAATTAGCTCAAATGTTTCAACTCTGTAGAATTTTGTTATTTGCATCTATTTTAAATTAGAAGTAAAAGTTTAATTAAGAGTCTGGGTTTCTCAAAGATGCTTTTTTATAAGATATATAGTGTAATGTTATGTTTTTGTATAGAAGAAATGCCAGAGTGCTCAATTACGTATGTAAGAGCATAATATTTTATTTCAAATAGCACTATGCATCAATTCGAGTGCCCATCGATACCTACGGTTTCAGATAAACACTGGAAATGATTACTAGTCATGACGTTTCTTCAGACCATTTGCTGAAGAATAGTCGTGCTCTGAATTCTTTAGTTCAAATCATTTCTGAAGCCCACAAAAAAATTGAGTCATGAGTTTAGAAATGTTTTTCTTGGAATCTGTACCGTTTGGTTATTTGTGATTAATTAAAATTTACCCAAAAAGGTTGTTTTACCTCTACATTTAAGGAAAGGGTCTACTTCCTTCTTGACTGTGGCTTTTTCATATTGGATCAAATAAGAAAACAAGTTTCTTCAAAGAACATTCTTAGATCTCGTCATGTTTGTCACCCCATAAGACACATTTTGAAAACTTACCATAAACTTTGTGTTTTTATATTCCTAAAGTAAATAATTAGTCAAGTGTTTCCAGAAAGCTCTCCAATTTAGGATCATAAAATGCATGCTCTTTTCAAGTCATTTTTGCTCAGTAACAAAAAAAAAAAAGAAAAAGATAACTCTTATGGTTTGAAGGAATATATTAATTGATTCAAAATTAATTTTTAAGATGAAAATAATTAAAATAAAAAAGAAGATTTTTTCTATTTAAATAATTGAAGATTATTTATACCGTTTCTGTATTAATTGATTCAAAATTAATTTTTAAGATGAAAATAATTTAAAAATAGAAAAAGGATTTTTTCTATTTAAATAATTGAAGATTATTTACACTGTTTCTGTATTAATTGATTCAAAATTAATTTTTAAGATGAAAATAATTTAAAAATAGAAAAAGGATTTTTTCTATTTAAATAATTGAAGATTATTTATACCGTTTCTGTATTAATTGATTCAAAATTAATTTTTAAGATGAAAATAATTAAAATAAAGAAGATTTTTTCTATTTAAATAATTGAAGATTATTTACACCGTTTCTGTATTGAGTTTAACACTTTACAAACCACAGCGAAACAAAGTTTTCTTTTCTTTATTATAAAGTTACAATCTGAATTAAAAAGTGTTACTCATTTGAATAACCATCGTATGTCAGAAATTGTTATGATGTATAAACAGGATTCGTTAAATAGAAATATGCACTACATAGACTTATTTTAATATCACTAAAATATGGTCATACATTAAATGCAAACAAGTATTAAATAAAATATGCAAATAAGATGGCAGTTTAACTACATCATTCTTGTAAACTATTCTTAATTAAGCAGTTTTTTTTCAATGCTGGTCCTCGGCCTTTTGGCTAAGATCAAAGTGTAGTATCTGTTCCGATGGATACTTCACGCCTGTCCTGTGCAGTTCTAGGAGGTCCACCCTCCCAGGCTTCGCCTCCCCTCTTTTTAAGTTTAAAATATTTATCTATCTTCACAATCAGCTAAGGGCACTAAATGTATACACTGATGTACGATGTACCAAAGTTGACACAACTGGTCATGGGTCATATAGTAACTACTAATTTCTACTGATCAAGAAAAATCTTTTTTTTTTCCCATGAAAAGATGGACTACAAATAAGTAGGACATCAAAAGTTATTTTGTATAATATTACATATTAATTCGAAATCTCTCCTATAAACATGAATTTTTATTCCAGTGGAGATTAATAATAAACCGTACTACAATAAAAAAAATAAAAAAATGGTGTATACATTCCTTCATATTATTTACTTCCTTGCTAGGAGGTTAGACAGAAGGTCAGGTGTGGTTTTGAGAAGCCAGAAAACTCTAGCCTACAAAAATGCCTGAGCAGCCCTGTCGGCATTTCCCCGGTAGGGGCGCCCCAGGCGATTAGCAATAAACTAAACCTTTCTCAAAGAGAAGGTAAAGCCTGGGAGGGCGGACCTCCTAGGACTGAACAGAACCATACTTCAGCAAGAGATATATAAAATCAGATGTGATTGAATATGAAAGAAAAATATAATAAAATGATTAAATATTAGATAGCTTGGAAACAGTTTTTATTGTATATGAAAGACTTTGTTTTGAAAGATATCAAGGTTTTTTTTTTTTAAATTTATAATCAATGCACTTAGATATGAAGCGCAACATTTTCCTTATATTATTATTTCATTAATTCAATTTCTCTTTAACGTTTATCCCAAAATGGATTAATCAAATTTTATCCCCCTCCCTATTAAATTTAATATACATATATTGTCTGCTGGATAATTTTAAACAATTGCTCATGGACTCAAATCTTCAGCAAGAACTCGGTCAATATCTATAGGCTTTGTATTATAACGATTTTTAATTTTTTTTTTAATTTTTTTTTTTACTCAAATTTCATTTGCCAACATTATAACCTTGGCAACGTATTTAACCTTTCTTTCGGGCTTTTAAGATACATATGATTATATTTTTAGTCAATGTAGATTTTTTTTAACCACAAAATGCATTTTTTTTTTCACTTAGAAAAATGTCTTAAAATGCGTGATGCATCTTTAGTCAAAAGGCAAATGATATGCTGTAAGTTGTAAATTCTCAGGTAATAGGTACGATGTATCTTCACTAGAAAAACCATAAGATGCACCACAATTTTCAGTAAATTTTTCTCAGCAAAAATAGGTACATCTTATGTTT
The DNA here is from genome assembly GCA_963556195.1 of Sepiola atlantica. Lineage (NCBI taxonomy): Eukaryota > Metazoa > Mollusca > Cephalopoda > Sepiida > Sepiolidae > Sepiola > Sepiola atlantica. The sequence goes on along the minus strand of OY744521.1, from coordinate 27,349,195 downwards.
ATGAAGAAAGTGGTGGGGAATTAAAAAAACACATAAACACAGAAATGTATTCATTTTATATTTTTTTTGCCTTTCACAAAATATTTCAAATATAAAGCTATCATAGTTTGTGTTATTTAAACTACTATTCTCATTCATATTGGTTGTTATTTTCACGTTTCGGCCCATGTAACTCCTGACCTTCTTAAGATACCTATATGGAATTTTGAACTGAACCCTATATTTAATACACAGGGGTAGATTGTTCTTGTTCTGTCGACCGTATAAAAGTGTTAATTATTATGTTATTTTTAGTTATCATCGCCTGTAGTAAGGATTGAACCTTCAACCTCCAGAAAACTGTCACTTAGAACTGATTGTTAATCAGCACTTTTAACTGTTGCGCCATGGGTCTATGTGGACAATTCTAGTATGAATTTGGGGAGCTTTAGTTATATATTTTTACATATTGACTTAAAAATAATCACTATTAACAGGATACAAGGAAAATCCCCCCCCCCCTCCACCCGGCTTGAGAGTAATCAATATTTTTTATTAAATTCTAATCACGTGTTCAATATTAATAGAAGTTGAATTGAACCATAATCCACACAACTATTCTCATATATCTTAAGAAACAGTAGTGATTTGTGTCAGCTAATGAACTTAAGTTTAAATACATCGCTGAAACAACTTTACATATCTGCTAATTTTCATAATTTACATAATTCTGTTAATTAAATATTTTAATATCTCAGTCAAAGTCATAAGTTAGTTGAATTTAATGTAGATACTTTACGAATACAGTTTAATGTTATTAAACCCATTTCATTTAAAAAATTTTTTTTTACTGTTAACCAAAATAAAAATGTTAAAAGAACAAACAAAATCACTTTTTTTAGTTCATGACAAAATTTATATAAATTATGTTTTCAAAATTTTATATAAAAATTGATAAGTTATTCTCAGACACCCTGTTGATCCATAGACAAAAGAACATTCATAACGCAATGTCACAATGCAAATCAAGACTTGTACATTTTTTCGCTATTCTCTCTATATAAATTACTAATATTAAAAAACAAAATAATAAAAACAAAAACAATCTCAATATCAGTTTAGAGGGCAGACTTCAATGTTACAATTTTTGACTATAACAACAATGATAAAAAAAAATCTTTTCTTCTAAAAAAGAAAAAAAAAAAAAAAAAAAATTCATGAAATTACTAACAAGTTTATTTAACAAAAATTGACTCAGTATCCAAGATCAGAGCATGTTTTCTCAACATATAAAAAAAAATCCATGGTAAGGTTTCTTTTTCATCACAACTCACTCATCCTGTTTTTGAGTTTAATAGCATAACATTCATCTAATACACACAGATCATAAAAGATATGTCTATAACAGGACTCCGAGGTCCCCCTGAGGCACTTAACCATTTATGGAGTGAGATCAATGATAACAATCTCATCAAATTCTCATCTAATTCGTTACATCAAATTTTTTTCCTTTTTTTTTTTTTTTTTTACAGTTAAACCTCGATTGACAATTTGTTCCCAAAAGGATTTTTTTGTATACGGAAATAAATTTTTCCATAAAAAAGAAAGTAAAAGTGATTAATTTATTCCTGATCACTGAATCAGTTTTATTTTTAAAAACTTTTTTAACAGTATTTTCCACATAAAATGTCCTACACAATAAATATGCATAAAATCTTAAAATATTCATTATTTTTGTTTATTTTTATTATCTGGAACTATTGTGTGCTTAGTCATTGTCAGTTTTTAAATGTAAATGTTCATTGGAGTTAAGTCATTTTTATTTCTGGTTTATTATCAATTTGTTGAATTTGTAATAGGGGTTCTGAAATTTATATTGGGCGATCAGAGCTCGGACGGTAAAGTGGAGGTAACTTAGCTAATCTTGCAACGTTACTGACGACTTGTTACCATTTAATTCGTTCATTAACCGGTGTATTTTCTTTTTGTGTGTCAAATTTTGTTCATAAACCAATTTCTTCATAAAGTGAGATGTTTGTTAACCAAGATTTTACCATACAATCATTTGTACCATGAAAAATCTTTTGAACCACACCTCAATTAATGATCATTTGTTTATTCATGCGATAAAGAGATTGGAGTTTTACAATTCTGTAACTCATTAATTGTTTTTTTTTTATCTCATCTTTCTCCCATATTTACAGCAGCCAGATGTCATAATAGTTGTAAGTAAAAAACATAAAAATTTTTTTTTTTTTTTTAAATAATCAAATAACTTATTTTTTCCGGAAAACTTTGAAATTTTCTTGTATGATGCAAAAAATACATGTTGCCTCGCTTGCTGACATGTTTCAAGTCTATCACCACAAATACTTTTTGCTTCAACTTGAAATAATTTTCTAGGCATAATGAGCATTTTTAACTCAATACTAAAAGTGAAATTTTTCTCCTACTCGACAGTTAACAAAACTAATTGTTTATAAGTAGTTTTTAAATTCTAAAAAGAATTTATTTTTACGTTAGACAAAATCTTACATATTTGAATTTTTTTCGTTGAAGAATTTAGCCTATAATTGCAACAATCATATCTTTCCACATTTTTTTAATTTCTGCAATAAAAATCATGTACTTGAGTTAAGTTTTCTATTTTCTGATGAATGAATTTTAATTATCCCCCCCCATAAAGAAACTAATTTTTTTAAAAGCTTTGATTTCAGTAAAAAAAAAAAAAAAAACTGTTCTTAGATGTTTGAAATAAAATTATATTTCTCCTATAAATGGAAGCTAATTCATCAATATTCCTCTCGTCGCTAAAAGAATCCAAAAATAAAAATGTTTTAGCAATTTATTTTTTATTCATTCTGAAGCTTGATGGAACTATAATTAACATTTACAATATCCAATGCAATTTACTTAGGAATTTGCTAAAAGAATGTCTATGATATATACAGAATATTACTTTTCCTTTCTTTGGTTTCATTTTTACATATTTTATAGAGAACGCATAATGTTTCCGTGACTTTGCATCGTCAACGTTCAGGCAGGTCTCGGAAGCGCCCGAAAGTTGACGAAACTATTAACCAATCAGGTTGCAGCAGGCATTAGACAATCAGGTTACAGCAAGCAGCCGATAACTTTTAGAAGAAATTAATCACGTTCAATAACAACAAATGAATTTCTATCATCGCTGTCAGATCGTTGAATCTCCCAGAGGACTACTTGAGTTCTACCAGAAACAGAACCAGTACAGAAGAAAACTTTTGGACCAGCTGCAACCCTAACCCAGAAATTGTCATAAAAGGGGGAAAAAACATAGAAAAAGATTGAAAGAAAATAAACCATTTGCTTTAAAACAGTTCGTTCGTTAAGAAAAAAAAAGTATTTGCTTAGAAACAGTTTGGTATGGTAGTTTTGTTTTACGGCATATCAACCCTTTTTGGGTTATTTAATGCCGAATCTGGTCATTATAGTAAAAGTTGTTATGCTTCAAGTTCTTTATATCTTCAAATGTTTAATCATCGTTTTTGGTTTGGTAGTTTTGTTTTACGGCATATCAACCCTTTTTGGGTTATTTAATGCCGAATCTGGTCATTATAGTAAAAGATTTATGCTTCAAGTTCTAAAAATAAAATAAAAAAGGGGAGCGAGAAAGGGAGAGGGGCTGTTGTTTTTGTTTTTGGTTTTGTAGAACATAATTAAGTTTTACAAAAAAAAAAAAAAAAAAAAACGTCAATGTAGGTGAATTTCGTCTCAGGGAGCCACAGGGCAGCCTGATCTGGTATCACCAGCTTAGAAACAGTTTCAGTATTTATGTTAACAAGAAAAAGAACAAACAAAAAAATGTAAAAAAAACATTGAATTTTTTTTAAAAACATTGAAAACAAAAAAAAATCCCCCCCCCAAAAAAGAAACGTTTGCTTAAAATATCAAACAAAATCATCTTATATATTTAAACTCATTTCATTGACAATGTTTCCTTTGACAAAAAATAAATAAATAAATAAACATCGAATTAATAATAGTTGTTTAGCTATGGTTTGTTATTATCGTCTGCCAGTCTTTAATTCAGCGTTTGACAGTTTTCGCTTTGTCAACTTTTGAGTGCTTCCAGGACCTGCCTGAACGTTGACGACGTGAAGTCACAGAAACATGGTGCGTTCCTTATAAAGGTACCCATTTTTAAATTAATACCTTTTTCACTAATATAAATCTTAGTCTAGTTATTCTAACAATTCATTTTCACACAAAAAAATTAACAAGTGAATTTACTTTTTTATTATGAAAATAACCAATTATAATTATAGAAAAGAATTTGCTAAAATTAAGAGAAAAAAAAATTACAAGAAAATCTTTTGAAAAATGGTGACTACAATGATAAATATTAATATTTAATTATTTAGAGAAAGGCAGTGCATCCATTGTTTTATGTTATGGTTAGAAAGTGGGAAGTTATTAGCAGAATTAGTGGTGATCATTTTTTGGATCGTTCAGCAAAGTTGAAGATGTTTTTAATAAGAATACATAAATACTGATATTTCAAAAATATTGTCTTTGTCATTGTTTTTAAATGTTATTTAAAAATAACCCTGTTCCTTTGCTATGAAATGGATATATACCAACAACAAAAATAGAATTTACTAATTGTTGATACAATACTGACAATACTTCATCTAATGAATCAAGTAAATATCAAGAAATTTAATTTAGAGTAAATTTAATCTCAGAAAAAAATGCTCTGATGATTTAGTTCATGATTTTTTTTTCATTCCATCAAATTTTAAAGCATATTATTATCATAATCATCATCTAGTCGTGGTGGTGTCACAGATCCTCCTGACTCTCACGCCATCTTGCTCTATCCTCCATCACACCTGGTAAGTGTTCATAGGTGCATTGTGAGTCTTCTGTTAGTTGTTTCTGAGCCACATCTGTTTTGGCAGACACAGTGTGGAGATGAGAACTTCCATCCACCGGCTCCCCAGGTTGCGGATAGGGAAACTGCCTCTAGATATAAAGGTCATCTTCGAATACACAAAATAAGCAGTGCCGGACAAAATTACGGGTTGCCCTCTGGCAAGACATAGCACCCGCAAGGCACCCCAGCCGGGTTACGATAAAGCTAACGGGAGCAGCTTGGTGGATGTGTGCTCCCAGCAGATGAACTCGCAAGTTTAAGTCAATGGTTGATCACATTAGCTCAACAAAGAACTACTGTGTTGTCTATAGGAGGAGCGTCCGTACAAAAAATACAGCTATCAAAAGATCTATTATGACTCATTCACAAAATAAAGCATATTATAGCAATACCTTAAGACTTAAAAATCCTAAAACTATTTGCTATTCCTACTCTTATATCACAACTTAGAATTACCAATTTAAATAATTGTTTAGCGTTGTAGTTTTTATTTTCATCTTTTCATTAAAGTGATTTATTATTCATATTAATGTGATGGTGATTATTGAAGTTTTTTCTTTGTACAATCTTCGAATTTGTTAGTTTCAAGAAAATGTATTTTCCTATTCACAACACATGACATTCTTAAATAAAATAATTTAGGGGAGTTTGAATCACCTACTGGGGAGTTTGAATTACCTACTAGACACCATTTTCGAGTGTCTTTGGTCTTTCTGTATAAGGGTTTGTCAGGACAACTTGGCATGAGGATATTTACCCCTACAAGTAAACCCTGACCAAATATTCAAAATAACATTGTATTCGCAGCACAAATAAGATCCCCTCAGCACGGCTATACACTTGCTCATACGAGGAATAGTGCACCTTCTCCTAGTGATGTACCTCAAGGTACGGCACTTAGTTGGATACTCCACCAGACTAGATGAATTCTAGTCCTGGAATCCGGTAAGACCAAGAGACCACAATAAAGATATACTATAACATAGTTAACTGGTCAATTGGGGAGAAGAAAACTAATGTTCTGAACTTCTTTACTAACTCAACATTTGAGAAATAGAGAATTTTAATATAATATTCGAATATCTATGTATTTCATATAGAGATCAAGTTTTAGCTCCAGGAAAGGGTCCCTTGATTTTTGAGAACTTCGACTGAAGAAAAATAAAAAACACTGACTTTTCAATGATGCACTTGAGGATATGCACTTTTTTCTTCTGTTTTTTTTGTTGTTTTTTTTTTAGTTATTTCCTTGTAAGTTTGAAACCTGAACACAACTGACATGGTTCTGCTGTAGCACCAAAATGATCAAATAGCCGCTCATTTAAATAAATACATTCATTCTTTTTTTAAATAAAATTAGTGTTTGAAATGTTTTGTTTTATAATTAATATAAAACCATCTTTAATATTGAGCCTCTAATTCAGGAGTCAGTGTGTCCCAAATCACCGGAGAATAAAAAAGAAATTGACAAGGACAATAGCTAAAAAATATCGGCATGAAATATTTTACATAAACATTGTATTCCAATTCTGTTTCTATTTCGTATTTATTGCATTTGTATGCAATTCGATAATCAAAAGTAAACGCCAGTTCTGTTGAAAATGGATCTCGGGTTTTGCTTTGTTGATATACGAAAAAAAAAAAAAAATGTAATAATAGGAAAAGCTAATAGAATCAGTAACAATAACTGTATCGTTGGACAGCAGAGTTTTTGTTATAAATGTATGCATACTGTACATGTATACATGCATGTGTGTGTGTGTGAAAGAGTCTACTGGGATTTGATTAGCAGGGATAAAGGCGAGATATTAATAATTAAATAATATCTCTCCCCACAAAATAAGAATTGCCTTTATTGTTGGCTCATCAAAATCTACTTCTCACTAAGACTAGCATTTATGACAACTACATCTTCATAAAGAATCTGACTGCTTTCAACATGAGTATTGATTTACTCCTCTCCAGGAGTTAGGCACAAGGCCAGTTTTTATCTTACTCCCACAAGTAAGATGTGACCCAAGGTCGGGTCGGGAAAGTGGGGTTTAAAAATTGCCTGGGCAGCCCCGTCGGCATTCCCCGGTAGGAGCGCCTCAGGCAGTAAGCAATAAACTTACTCCTCCCCAAAGAGGGGAGGCGAAGCCTGGGAAGGTGGACCTCCCAGAACTGCACAGGACAGACCCATTGACCGGCGTAAATCAAGACCCAAAGGCCAAGACAACACCAGTATGGGGTGCAGTATCCATCGGAACAGATACTACACTTTGATCTTAGCCAAAAGGCTTTCAACATGAGTAGGATGTGGTAGAAAAAGACACGAGAAAATAAAATTAAAGATTATTAGTCTATATCCATTTTTCATTAAGATTTAGTTAATAACTTTCCTTCTGGAATTTGGCCACCCATTCGCTAAAAGTAAACCATTATAACTAAGATGTATTATTATTGTTCAAATAATCAGATCTGCAGAACACATGATTCTCACATTGATATGAATTTGTACAGTATTAAGTCCAAATAGTTTTTCAGTGAAGAACTAATTTACTTTAATAAGTTATTCATTGTCAGTATATCTAGAATATTTAGAAATGTTCAATTCGTCTACTTTTGATTAATGTCTAAAAAATATTTTTGTCTAGCAAAAATATTTTTTCGAAAAAATATTTTTACTAGACAAAGATTTTTTCAAAAACTTTTTCAAAGAGATTTTTTGATAAAACTAATATAAATATACAGTAAAATTTAAAAAAAAACAGACTATTTCCAAGTAAAGTTTTTACATGGTAATCTATCTCTATCAAAAATATTAGGGAGCGAATAAATATTTAGCTTTAAAAAAAAAAAATCATTGTAATTGAAGCAATTAATAATAAAAAATTGACAACACAAGCAACAAATGGTTACTGAAATTTTATAATGAAAATAATGGTCTAATCATGACTAGAATATTCTGGAAGTCTTATTAGACAATGGCATAAAAAAAAACTAAATAATACGAAGATACACACAAGTTAGCTCGAAATGTGTGACATCAGTCACATTATTATCATACTATTTCTTTCACACAAACATTTGAGGCAAACAGATATTCATCCGACATCGTCCCCCTTTTTCATGAGATTCTTTCAACCTGAAAAGATATGAAATTCACATGCCCTAGAGAGCTGGGTATGTTTACCCATTCTATCGATTCTCCCTATGTATCGATTCATTATACACATATATACAACACTCATATACACTCATTTCTTAGTAATTATCCAGAACCAAAATATATGTAACAATCTTTCTTTCAATTCTTTATACACATGTGTACAACATATCTATCACATAACACACACACATTAATGTTATTTTTAATCATGTCTCTTTATTTCATCACTTCATCCTATAGAGGATTTTCCTTTCAGCAACTCTCTCAATCAATTGCCTTTAAAATAACGTTCACATTTACTACTCAAGTGAAAAGTGGCCGTTTGTCTCTCTTCACATACCAGGAGATATGTTAGCATCACGCGTCCACAATAGCAAAGAAAAAAATAAGTCGGTTGATAACTTGGATGTGTTTTAAGAATATATTGTCCAACTGTATACTTTGGAAACATTTCTTAAACTCATTTAAAACAACTTATGTTATATCTCGATTTTACTCAAAGAGATCAAATATGTCAATTAAGACTAGATTCGAATGAATGAAAAATTAGAGTTGCTTTCAATAAATACATTTTCTTGTTTATCAAGATAGCAGCCATTTTGTATCATTTGTGCTGTAAACAGTTTGAGTTGCGGTATTGGAGGGCATCAGCAGTGATGTTCCTAGGATATTCTTAAGATATACAAAAGGAGGGAATCAGAAGTGTGTAGCATTGTTATTCAATTATATAAACTGAACATTCAAACACAAGATCCTTACACGTAAAAACAATCATTAAGACTCCTAAATTTGCATCAAAATGACCTTAAAAACTTACTTTCAAATATCAGATTAAAATTGAAATCAGTCACTAATTTAGACTCTAGTCGGTTAATATCATCGATTAGTTATATGTACATCTTTTGAAATAGTGAATGATTAAACGTTTACGTAAATAATGCAATGTTTTTCTGCAGATTTTGTTTTCATTGTTAAAGTGAATTTTAAGCGGAGGCCAAATGACTTAATAGCATTAGTATTCTGATTAAATATGAAAGATAGTTATGTAAAAATGCATACCAATCATCAAAGTAATTGAAATGCTATTCTTTCTATTATGCTGCAAGTGCTTAAAAATGTAACCTGCTACGAGGCTCTCAAATAGCTGTTCATAAAAAAACAGCCAATCAAAATGGCGCGAAATTAAATTGGACAATTTAAGTTTTAGGGAGCAGATTGTTGGCAACAAGAAATCCCAAAATGCTGTTGTAGTATGTATTTGAATAGTATATATAAATGAGATGGTCGGTTAGATAAATGTGTATTCTATGTTTGAATAAGCAATAGTATATTGAATTGGAAAAAAAAAATGTACTTGGTGGATCAAATAGTAAATGCTGCCCAAACAATTGTGGTAAAGTATTTATTTTTTAGTTATTAATTAAGGATCTTGTTTTATTTCTATTCCATCAGAAGTTGAGATTTAGCTATGAAATAGAAACATGAACTTGTATACCAGCGCTTGTATACATCGGTTGGTCAGAAAATTTTCATACTTTTTGTCTTTTCTTTTATATTCTTCAATTTTTCATTTAGTATCCACACTTTGAAAAAAAACCTCACTTCCAAACATGATATGTAATTGTTGCAATATTCCTGCCACTTTTGGAAGCGATTTGGTCGTTTAAATATATTTCTGCATTTACACTTTAAAGCAAGAGAACTTTCTGAGCAAACTTTGTATATTTTTGTTCAATTTTTTTTCATTCCATATTCATAAAAAATTTGAAAAAAAAAAAAAATAAAATAACAATATAAACATAAAAATTGCAAGTTTTATTTTTATGCTTAGATTTGTTGGAGTTCAAAAAGGGAACCTTGGTTTCGTTTTTAACCAAGATAAACCAAAAGAAAAATATATGTAAAACAAGTCACAACTTGCAAACATTTCTTCATCTTTTCTTTTTCTCTCATTTTCAAAAAAAAAGATACATGATTGGTCAATTGAGATCATGTGATACTGGTTTCTGTAACAATCACTGGTTCCAATGTAAGTACATGTTTTAACTTCAGCATATGCACTTTGTCACTGTACACAAAATGAAATATAGCAGTATATATTTTAAAAGACTGTATCATAACTAAAGTAGTTTAAGTAAATATACATTTGACAGCTATAACTTGGTAATCTTTATTAAGAACGTGATATACTTTTTAAAAAATTTTGATCCGGGGTTAATTTACCATTGGGGACAATAGATATGGTCATAGATAATCTACTAATCTAAATAAGGGGTATCTTATAGATTAACAATCTCTACTACTACAACTAGAACTCCAGTGATATAAATACTCTTACTATTTATTACATTTTAACAACATGCTATATCAATATGTAAAAATACAAAATACCATTGAGATCTGAGCACATACTTAATTCATGATAACCTATTAGCCTCCCTCTATATAGTTCTATTGATAACAGGTTTCCAAAACTAATAGCATATTAATAGGAAGGCATATCACTATAGAATTCAAGCTTTTAAAAGCTTCTCATGAATCAAGGTAAAAGGTAAATCTCTATGCAAGAACTGAACTGCTTTTTAAGAAAGTGCAAGGGAATGGATATATTTTATTGCCAGAAATAGATGAACCTAACCAAAAAGCTAAAAGTGCAACTATGATGGCCAAATGTAAAAGGGTGACCTTTACACAAAGCCAAAAAAAATATGTTTCTTTTTAAGCAGTCAAGAGTAAATAGTTTTTGCAACTCCATAGGGGAGCGAGATATTTTTTTAAATGAGAGCCAAATAATAAATTAATGTCAAGTAAGGGAGGAGATACTTTTGATGATAAAACTATATTTTTAGAATGTTTTTCATTTTTATAAACACATTTCTTACCTGTTTTGAAAGGACAGCTTATAAGTATGCTATCCAAACTATATTAGTTGAGGTAAAAAAAAAAAATATTAAAACCAAGTCAAGCTGATACTCAATTTAAATGAAACACCGGGAGAAAACAAGTACATGTTTTAAAATCCTATTTTCGATCCAACATCAATTATAAAAAAATTAATCATAACAATGAACTCATTAATATCACAGAATTAAACACTCAGATCTAAAACAATATTGTGTTGCTGCTTTTAGTTAATTTAAATTATAATTTAGGTTTCTTTCTTCCATTAAAATAAATAATAGTAAAATACAGGTCCACCACCAAATCTGATAATCCAATAATTTCATAAAATTGTTAATGAAATTTCTAAAGTTTCCTAGCCAATCAGACTAGTTGAATTATTTTAAAAAAATGTCAAAGATTTAAAAGCAAATTTTTATTGGCTACATATACAAATAATATGTGGTTGAAAATATATTAAAACTGCTAAAACTGAATTCAAATAATCTGATTTAAATCGTTTCTTAGATTAAGTTGTAAATAAATCTCATAATGTTCTAGTTTCTCATAGTGCGTATTGATCTTGTTGATAGATTGAGTCGTAATAAATTAATTCAACTTCCATCTTGTATTATCTCAGTGAATTTTGGGATCATAGTTTTTTTTAAAGTCAACAACTATTGTAAAATTTAAATAGTACGCATAATGCGACACACCAGAGTGTATAAATATCTTCACTGGACTATTTATAAAAAGTTAAATATCCAGTGTAGCGGCAAGTCCTTGGAGCATATACCAGAAAGAACAGTCGGAAATAATTTATACATCATCCACTATGACTATGCAATCCCTACAGCTACATATCTAGAAAACGGAGCTGTTAAACCTGACATCGTGATATGGGACAAAAGGTAGAAAGTAGCAACCCTAGTTGAAGTCAGTGTCCCTAATGATGCAAGATTGCAGGATTGAACAGAGCAGAAAGGGAAAAGATTATGAAATACCAAGGTCTTATGTACAACATGAAAAGAAACTGGAATCTTAGGAAAATCTCCATCATACCAGTAATTATAGGAGCAACAGGACTAATGAAAAAGAATTTCAAAAGCTATCTGGCGAATATACCCGCTGAACCGAGTAAGAGAAATACAAACAATTGCACTTAAAGGGACGGTTAGAATCTTAAAAAGATCTCTAGGCTGGAGTGTCTGAAATAGCTGGTGAATGTCTGGCATCCGGTAGGATGTCCCATCTCCAGCAAAAATGGAAGGATAAGAAAAATTTATTACAAAAAAAAAAAAAAAAAAAAAAAAAAAAAAAAATGGAGAGAATTCTTTTTCGTAAGCCAAGACTTCCCATACGGGATCCTCTATATATTTTAATTTGCTTGAAAATCTCTTTTGGTAGTTTTCTAACATTTACAGTTTTGATTTGACAGTTAAGATCAAACAAAGTAATCAGTCATAAATTTAGACTTTCAAAGTCACTTCATATTTATAGACTTCTTACATTTTGGGGAATCTTGAAATAATAAACTACTCTTTATAAATACTGTAATATGAATTTCCAGATTAAAATACTTAAATAGCATTTTTTTTTTAAAATTATCATTGAAATATTGTTATATAAAAATGTGCAAACATAAAAGAAAAAAAAACACCCTAAAACCCTTTGTCTTGTTGTCGGTATCGTTTGATCATTTTATTCACTGCAGCAAAAAAATGAAAGTGCTAAATCAATAGTGATGCTGGTCGGTTTTTAATCGCCCCTTTATGTTATTTTCTTTCTCGTATTTCTCTCTAGTTAGAAACACTTTAACTGAAATTGACAGGACAAGAGAAAGAGGGAATAGGATAAGGAGGGCATAAATTTGTATTACCCAAGAAGATAATCAAACATTAATGATTAAAATTTTGCTTATTTTAAAAAGTAACGTTTTTCTTTCTAAGACAAAATTGCATACAACCAAACTGTTACTATTAAGGGTTGGTTGCGTACAAGGCATCTTTTTTTATATAAGAAAATTTAAATGTGTTCTTGGGACATACAGATATGAAGTTTACTACGTCCTTTCAGATTTGTATGCGTTAAGGACGCAAGAAATGCACCCAACAGCATCTCTGCAACATAAAATAAAGATTTATTAAAATTTCATGTGAATATAAATTGTTTGAATTAAGAGAAATTAGTTAAATCCAGAACATATATTCTTGTATAACTTCTAATTATTTCAGATTAAAGGAAGATTTTCCTATATCATTTATAAACAAAATAGCATTTTGTGCGGATAATAATGAAGATCATTCATAAATTTATAATGTATACTGAAAAAAAAAGAAGTTTTTATAAATACAGGGTGGGCAAAAATAAGGGTCCTATTTTTAAAAATTCATAACTTTTTTATTTATTGATTTAAAAAAATTTTTTTTTTTAGAATAAGTAAAGGACCCCTTCCGAAGCAAGCATGAGCCGTATTAGCCCTAAGGAACGTACCCTCATTTAGAAAACATTATTTTTGCTTAAAAAACTCAAAACAGTGTAAAAAACAATACTTTAGTTTTTGTAAGTTTTAAGAAGTGTTTTTCGGCTAAAATTTGTTTTGTTTATTTCAAAAAATCTCGGAAGGGTCAGTCTACACACACAAAGTTTGGTGAGTTTAACTTTTATTTTGTGGAAGTTATTCAAATTCAAGTTATTCAAATTTAAAGATAGGACCCTTATTTTGGCCCACCCTGTATAAACAAATGAACTCCATAATTGTTACATTATTTGTTTTATAGCAATTTAAACTTATATGTTATATTATTTTCTACTAGAAGTTGTTTTGAGGGTAGAAAAAACATCTAAATACCATTAGTTGTTTTTAGATTCAACTTGATCCTTACTCTGTCAAAATCTCTGCAATAATAACAATTAGGAAAGAATGGGAGGAAAAATTCAGTAGTGGACATGTATTTTGGAATGGACATAAGTAAATAATTTTTCCATTGGTTTTCTTTTTTCTTCAAACATTGCTTAATAAATAAATAAATAAATAAATAAATAATGAATAATCGTATATAGAAAATAAATATTTGTTCTTAATCAACTTTACGTAGTCTTTCACTAGACAGTTGGTTGCTCTCAACCCATTTCTTCAATTCAGGAATCATGGCTGGTACTTCCAATTTTCTACCACTAATTTCTTCCAACAATGTCTGTGGACTTATTCCTAGTAAGGCTACATTCACTAAAACAATGGCACATATAAAGTTGTCACTTTGCCGTTCAAATGCGTGCTGAAGGTAAATTGCTTTTTCATCCCAGCTCAGAATCTGAAAGACAAATAAAACAAAAAAACTGAAGCATAATACAAAAAAGTAGTCATTTTTTTTTCAACTTAAAATTACCTTCAATGAATAAAGCTAAAAATATATCCAGTTAAAGATAAGATAGAAAAGTTATTTTGAAATTTAATCAACTATTTCAGACAATATATTAATTTTGCATTTCTTAAGTACAATGTGTAAAAAAAACTCAGAATTTTTATTTAAGTAAAAAAGCATAAATAAGAAAATGAACAATATTCATGACATTAATACCTTAGAACCTGGACATAATTTGTTCTTGGAGGCCATTTTGAGTTCCAAAAAGTTTAATTCTAAATCAGTTATTTTCACTAGCTATTATATGCTCCTTTCAGTTGCATATTTTTGCAGCCTAGAAGGATGGTATCATGACAAATGAACACATACTACACTGCCACCGCTAAGGAGATAATGCCTGGGAGGAGGATCTCATGACAACAGAATAGATACTACAGTACATTTACCTGCTCTAAATTGAGCATTGAAAGATAGTACATTAGTCTGAAATCGTATAATAAACTGAATTAAGCATTAAAAGATGGTAGAATAGACGTAATAGTATAGGTTCGGCTTCAGACAGATACCAAATCTCCATTAGTGATAGATAAAGGAATAATAAAAAGTGAATTAATCCGTTCTCAGAATGTACATATAAACTCCTAACATGGCGAATTTAAGTGAAAATAACACAAGACCCTAATCAATAGAAATTATTAAGATATTAGATACAATATAGAAAAGAAATAAATGCCATAAAATATTTATAAATGAATTTATTTTTCGTGAAAAGTGCCGATAGCCTAAGTGAAAGCAACAGAGATGAGAAGAAGGCTTACTGCTTCCAATTCTTTTGATAAGAAAATGTTTAAAGTCTAATAGGGAATTTGTTTTATCTATCAAGACATAAGTATACAATGAAATACTATAAGGTATGAACACCTTTGTGTTCGACTTCCAAGAAATGTTTGGATTCTGGATTGTTCAAGTTTTGAGGTATCACTATTAAACTTTTATAAAATGTTTATACAATAGCTGTTGCTTGTACAGCAGCATTGCTTCCAACAAAGCCCTCATCAGATGATGACTCTTAGTTTAGGTATGATTTCGGAGCTAAAGCATAATTACCACTAGCCCAGAGCGCCCTAGCAGTATCTCACGATACTATCAGACTTTGTTAGATTGTCGTCACTCTGTGGGATTGCCAGATAGAGCCTGGTCTTGTATCTTTTTTTTTTAATAAGTGTTCACCCCAAACAAGGCACATTGCTTCTCAGACATAAGGTGCTACTATTAGGAACCATGCTTGCAGAGACACTAACTAGGGAGTTGAAAAGCGAGGTGTCTGTTCGCGTTACATTTAAATTTCTGGACGTTAGTACAGTGAGGGAAGCAGAAAACAGGGAGGGAATTCCAAAATCTAGCAGTTCGAGGGAAGAAACTATTAGAGTAGAAAGCTTTCCGGCATATGTGGACGTCTACAGTGAAGGGGTGGGATTTTGCTGCTTGTCGGGTTACTCAGAGGGTATTTACGTCGAGGGGGCATAAGTGTCATGAGTTTGTCACAGTACATTCCATTAAAGCAGAGGGATGCAACATTGCAGCAATGGGACAGGGATTGGAGATTGGTTGACAGTGTAGGATCTATTAGATTGGAGAATCTTATGGGACCCGTGTCTAATAGAGAGAAACTAGTGGAAGATGCACCATCCCAGATGAGGCATGATACTCCATGCATGGGCGGATGGTGGCTTTGTAGAGATATAGAATACTGGTAGGTGTGAGTAGTTTTCTAGCGCGGTAGAGGGAGTCCACCTTCTTTGCAGCAACCTTGGCAATGTCTTCTATGTATTTGTTCCAATTAATGTTGTCTGTGAATGTCAGGCCGAGAAGTTTGAATGATGAACGCTCAGACAGAGTGTTTAAGCCATGGCAAATTGTGGTTGAGAAGGTTTCTTGTAATTGTTAATGGAAAGACGCTTTGTCTTTGTAGCATTCAATGTCACCATCCACTTACGTCCTCATTCCACTGCAGGTCATTTTCTAGTTTCAGCCATTGCTTTGGATATGTGTGCATTCGTTTTTCCCACATGTATGGTATAAAGCATGGTGTCATCAACAAATACACTCATCTCGGACACATATTTATTGGGGAGGTCGTTCATGAATATCAGAAATAATAAAGGTCCAAGGATTGACCCCCACGAGACACACCTCCATTAATATCATGTTCTTAGTATATACGACCATCGAGGACAACCTGGATTTTTCTCTTGTCTTAGAAGGATCTGATTATATTAAGTATTCGTCCAGTATTACCGTATGATTTAATTTTCATGAGAATACTTTCATGCTCAACCTTGTTAAAGGCTTTGGATATATCAAGGGCTACCACCCTAGCTTTATCTGCGTTGCCCAGTGCGTGATATATGCATTCAGAGATTATCGTTAGGATATTCGCAGTAGAACGGGCTTGTCTAAATCCATACTGTCGGTTAGAAAGAAGTTTAGCATTAACGAAGTGACGGACTATCGTTTGGTTGATTAATGACTCAAAGATTTTAGCGAAACGAGAGAGGAAACTAACGGGGCGATAATTGATTGAGTCAGTTCTTTCATCAGAATTTTTGAATACTGGTACCACAGAGGCAATTTTCCAGCTATCAGGGAAGCAAGATTCAGCAAGGCATTTGTTGTAGAGTTTGGAGAGAACAGAGGCTAGCTCAGCAGAGCATTTGTTTATTAGATAGCAGGAATGAGATCAGGACCACACGCCTTGGAGGTGTCTAGGTCTTTTATGATATCATGGACATAAGATGTGATCATCAGGTCATCTAGTGTGGCTTCTGTCCGCAAAGGAAAATTTGTGAGGGAGTTGTTTGTGGGGTCTAAGTTGGAGGCGAATTGCCGGGCAAGCAGTTCAGCCTTCTCGATTGCCGTGCAACATCATGATTGTTGGATAGTAGGGAATTTCTGATTGACCATTATTTACCACACTATTATAAATTTTCCAGAAATCGTGAATCCCTACTTTCTATGACAATGTGTTTTCTGGTTATTTTGGTGCTACCAGCGGCGTCTGTATAGCTCAAGAAACCGAGCTAATTCTGTGGCGAACATTAACATCACCAAATACATGTATTTAGGCGCTAGTATCTAAAGAGAGTGCTGCATCTATACTGTCAAAGACATGGTTGATCAGGGTACAGTCCTGGGTCGAAGGAGAGCGACAGAGGAAATATAAGTAACTGATGCTGTGTTGCAAGGTTAGTCTAAAGCACATGATGGTCTGATCGCCAGATACTAGATTATGCTCTCTAGTCAAAGGGAGGGTGTTACGAATATATGTATTTCCGCTTGTCTGATGGGGAAAGACCAAGATTAATCAAGAATGCAGAGGTTGAGTTAGCAACAAAACCTCGGCATCTGACCTTGATAGAAAATACAATGGTTTTCCAGTCATTTCTAAAACACAGTTCTCGCAGATCTTCATATTTTTCCAACTTATATTTGTGTGCCTAGTCAAAATTTTCCTCAAATGGAACCGTTACTTCAATGATGAAAACTTCCTTCAAATTAACAGACCAAATGACAATATCAGAACGCTGATCCGTTAACGCTATTCAGTTGAAAATATGAGCCGGCATTCTAAGTCAAATGCAATGTGCCAGTCCGTGCAGCTATCAAACAATGACAATCTCTGCCTATTTTTACACAAAGATTTGGAACTATTTCCTTCTTTAATGAAATGAATCGTTCTACTGGTGACTTAGAGAGTTTTATTGACAGTTTCACAACATATCTTTGAAGACTCCGCAACAATCTTCAATATTTCATTGTCTCTCCACATGTAGCTTCTCAGAGCACGCTTGCATTCAGTAAGAATATGTTCGAGGCTGGCAGTTTTCCTACATGCTCTGCATCGATCGGATGTAGGTTAACTGGTGTTGGTAAGATATCGTACACTGCTTTTATAAGGAAACTTAATTTTTTGGTCTCCATGTATTTGAGGTTGCGCCATGTGATATCTGTCATTTGCACTCTTCTACTTGGTCCATGCGCGTGGCTTTATTAAGATGATCAATTTCTTCCAAAACCATTTTCCTATGGTTTACTGTGGATTCTTTGGACCAGCAAACCTGTGGGTGAAGACCTAGACCTGCTCTTCCACATGCCAGTACCAATTATTGGTCCCCCTAATTTATAAAAACAGGGGACTTATGTTTTAAGGCATGTCCGTCCGTCCGGATTTTTCTCCGCACCCATCCATTGAATTTCTCTGAAATTTTGCATGAAGTTGCAACTTTGGTCAGGTTAGAAAGTGGCATTCTTCGATTTTTGAAAAAAAATCTGGTTAGCCCCTCAGGCCAAAAATGACATTTTTTGCCCCATAACTTTTCATCCATCGATTCAATTTCTCTGAAACTTGGCCAAAATGTGGAGGCGATTGTTCCTAATAGAAAATAAGTATCACTGACCTTGGAAAAAAAATCTGGTTCACGCCCCCAGGGGGTCAAAAGCCCCCCAAATGGCAAAAAATGACCCTTTTCTCGCATAACGTTTGATCCATCCATTCAATTTTTCTGAAACTTGGCCAAAATGTAGAGGCAATTGTTCTGGATATAAAATGAGCATCCTTGACCTCAGAAAAATTCTGGTTCGCGCCCCAGGGGGTAAAAAATGTCCCAAATTGCCCAAATTTATTGCATTCTACACTCGCCACATCGAGTCACATCCCAGGTAATTTTTGAAATTCTTTTTCATGAGTTTGGTTGCTTCTATAATTACTGGAATGATTGAGATCTTCCTGGGATTCCAGTTTCTTTTCATGTTGTACATAAGATCTTGGTATTTCGTAATCTCTTTCCTTTCAGCTCTTTTTAAGCCAGCATCATTAGGGACACTGACTTCAACTAAAGTTGCTACTTTCTCCCTTTTGTCCCATATCACTATGTCAGGTTTAATAGCTCCGTTTTCTAGATATGTAGCTGTGAGAATTGCATAATCATAGTGGATTATTTCCAACTGTTCTTTCTCGTATATGCTCCATGAATGCAAATAGGTAATGCCAAGTAACAATTCTATATGACTTATACAGGGTGGGCAAAAATAAGGGTCCTATTTTTAAAAATTCATAACTTTTTTATTTATTGCTTTTAAAAAATTTTTTTTTTAGAATAAGTAAAGGACCCCTTCCGAAGCAAGCGTGAGCCGTATTAGCCCTAAGGAACGTACCCTCATTTAGAAAACATTATTTTTGCTTAAAAAACTCAAAACAGTGTAAAAAACAATACTTTAGTTTTTGTAAGTTTTAAGAAGTGTTTTTCGGCTAAAATTTGTTTTGTTTATTTCAAAAAATCTCGGAAGGGTCAGTCTACACACACATAAAGTTTGGTGAGTTTAACTTTTATTTTGTGGAAGTTATTCAAATTCAAGTTATTCAAATTTAAAGATAGGACCCTTATTTTGACCCACCCTGTATCTTGTTATTTAATAAGTCATATCTACTAATTCTTAAATTGAAAAAGAATCAACTATTCAAATGTTAAATTTAAATACATTATATAATTGATAGTGATGAGAAGGCACGAAGATATTGGCAGCCATTTGCAAACAAAGAACATTTATTAGGAATAAAAGTGCATTTCAATAAGTCCCTATTTACTTATGTCCACACAAGGGCAAAGTTTTTTTACGGATGCATTTTGCAACTAAAACTAGTGTAACAATTTTACTGGCATAAACTGCGTGGACTTAGACTGGCGTCTACAAGTTAAATCGGAACTGAACATTTTACAAACATCATGCCTCACATGTTTTTCTAAATTGCATATTAATTTCTTCATAACCGCGCTAAATTCGCTAATTATTTATACATTACTGACCAAGCCACCAATGCTTGAAAAAAAGCAAAATAAAACGCTTTTCAATTGAATGCTTCAAGCAAACTCATTAAATTACAAACACACTTCATTTTATCTGCAAATATGATCCTAAATTTTATCATATGTCTATATTTTAATACTCAAGTGGGGGGGGGGGAGTTATAGAAAGATAATTGAACATATTTAGTATGTGACTTGCATGATTACAATACTACAAAGACACACTACAAACAGATCGGTCTGACATTAGAATTCTGTTTATATAACATGACAAAAAAATTTAGCAATGAAAACTAAAAAAATGTCCCCTATGATAAAACTGTATTTGAGAAACAGTAACTAGAGTTGAATGTTGGATAATACCATTCACATCATTTTTAAGACTTGCGTCTGCACAAGAAGAAATTTAACACACGCCAAACACATGCCATTGCATTTTTGGCAACCGGGTTGGATATGAAAAAGATTTCTTATAAAAAAAGCCAGATCGTCCAATTAATTTGTTTATTTTTTATCAAGCTGCATTTAGCTGGCATTGCCAGGGATTTAATTTGTTTTCTTTTTCTTTTTAATTAGCTACACAATTATATATTCACATTTTTTAAAATTAGCTACACCATAATATATTCATTTTTTTTTAATTAGATACACAATTATATATTTCCATTATTTTTTTAATTAGATACACAATTATATATTCCTATTTTTTTAATTAGCTACACAATTATATATTCCTATTTTTTTTAATTAGCTACACAATTATATATTCCTATTTTTTTTTCCTTTTTAATTAGCTACACAATTATATATTCTTATTTTTTTAAATTAGCTAAACAATCATATATTCTCATTCTTTTCTATTAGCTACACAATTATATATTCCCTTTTTAAAAAATTAGTTACACAATTATATATTCCCATTTTTTAATTAGCAACACAATTATATATTCCCATTTTTTAATTAGCTACACAATTATATATTCCCATTTTTTTTTTAATTAGCTACACAATTATATATTCCCATTTTTTTTTTTTAATTAGCTACACAAATATATATTCCCATTTTTTTTTTTTAATTAGCTACACAAATATATATTCCTATTTCTTTTTTTTCTTTTTAATTAACTACACAAATATATATTCCTATTTCTTTTTTTTCTTTTTAATTAACTACACAATTATATATTCCCATTTCTTTTTTTTTCAGGTAATTTGGATTCATTAATGTCGATTTCTTTTTTTTTTTTTGTTAAAATGGGTTTCGGAATTATTCTAAATTTTTTTTGATTACAATGGGTTTCGGCATTAATCACAAACAACTTATTTTTACTTAAAAACAGTAACTGAATGAAAGTTTCAGTGTACACATGAAACACCAAAAATTTAGTTACTATAAAAATACATTTTTCAAAGACTTTCAGCCAAATTTACACTAACTGCAATCATAATTCCGTGTAACGCAGGGTTGAGTCATCTCATACATATATGTATAGCTTCTTCAGATATCAGGTCTGTTTGCAGACATCGATGATCATGGCTCTCCATTCTTATTTGAATATTTTGTTTCACCATGATGTTCTTTCAAAGAGGTTACCTATAGTGGGTTGCAGTTACCTTCTATGGGGGCAGTGCTCTTACAGAGCAAAAAGTCTTAGCCATTGTACAAAAATCAGTATCATCTGCCTAACACAAAACGAAGGGTTGACCAGTTTTAACAATCCATTAGGCTGTTCAACCCTCCATCCGTCACCTGTCTGCCATGACTTCACGTACGCTGATCGAGGGGGCTAAGTGAGTACTCGACCTTGCCCAAGGGTCTCCCACAGACTAGCAGAGGGAAGGAGGCGCCTTACTACTCCTGTTAGTGGAAATGTTTCTACCCCACTACTATATATATTAGAGATTGTTCTTCGATGTAAGCGTTGGGTAATTTGAATTTGCAAGTTTTAGACGCCAAAACATTGCAGATATAATATTTTTTTAAAATTAAAAAAAATCAACAAATTTGAATTTGTAATTTAAAATTACCCAATGATTACACAGAGGAACAATCTCTAATACATTTTATGCATGCCAGCGTGATCCTCCTAATTAAAAAAATTAAAAAAAAAAGAAATCACCATTCAAAGACCATATGAACATTTCTAGTGACAACATGCCACGAGGAAGGGAAAAGAAAAAAAACACAAAATGTTTCTAGTCCTGAAGACGTTATATCACCACAACTAAGTTGATTTAAAAAAAAAAAATATTTAAAAACAAAAAAAAATATCTGCATTGTTTTGGCTTCTAAAACTTATGAATTATATATATACGAGAGGCGTTCAATAAGTAATGTCCCTGACCCACTTCCAGTTGTCTGATCTAGATGAAATTTTGCACATGTAATGATCTATATCTGTATGGGTAATGTTGCGAAGAACAGCTCTGAACTAATTGTTGTTTCTGATTTACAGGTGTTTGAACTGAGTCAGGTGTCAAATGGAGCCAGTTGAGTGTCACGCAGTGATCCGGTTTTTGTATTTGAAAGGACGCACACCAAAGGAGACTTTTGATGAAATGAAAGAAATTTATGGTGATGATTCCCCATCATATGACCTTGTAAAACACTGGCATCGTGAATTCAAACATGGCCGGAAGTCTGTGGAAACAGTTCCCAGACCTGGTCGTCCCTCTTCTGTCATTGATGAGGCATCTGTCCGTCAAGTTGAAGCTGCCATTTTGGAAGATCGATGCATTACTATTCGCCAAATAGCCCAAGAGGTCAAGATTAGTACAGGGTCTATGGAAACTATCATTCATGACCATTTGCATAAGGTGTCTGCCAGATGGATTCCCAGATTGCTCACACCTTTCCAGAAGCAAGAATGCATCGAGCGCTCGGGGATGAATTTGGAGATGTGCCAAGAATTAAGAGAAGCTATCAAAATCAAAAGGCCGAGCAAGATCAGTAAAGGTGTCTTCCTCCTGCAGGACAACGCTCTGGTCCACAACTCGCATGTCATCAGATCAGAAGCACGGGTATGTGGCTATGAAATCCTCCCCCATTCCCCTTACTCTCCTGACCTTGCACTCTGACTTTCATCTCTTCCCAGCCATGAAGTTGTTTTTAAAAGGAAAGCGTTTCCCAGATGATGCAGCCTTGATTTCTGAAGTTATGACATGGTTGGATGACCAACCTGGGATGTTCTACAAAAACGGTGTCCAGAGCTGCATCAAACAATGGGAGAAATGCATAACTCTGGGTGGTTCCTATGTAGAGAAAGACTAATTACTATGCCAAGTTTCATTAATCTACTGCTATGGGAAATGGGTCAGGGGCATTACTTATTGAACGTGTCTTGTGTGTATATATATATATATATATATGAAAAATAAAAAGGAAAAGCCAAAAACTATATTATTTATGTATTCATCAACGTTTCGTCTTTATTGTAGACCTTCTTAGGATGAAGAAAAATGCAGAAAAAAATCATACAGTCATTAATTTTGATTTGCCTAAAAACGTTCGAGTTTCGGCATGGCTGTGAAGTAAAAAGGCAAAAATGAAAAAAAGGCGATTTTGATTAACCCGTGATCAGCAGCAGTTTACACAGTTCAAGGGAAAGAGGAAATGGGGTGATAGTTGGGAGTTATTAATTTTTATTTCTATTTTTAGCTTAGGGAAAGAGATAGTGTCTGGGTCATTTGTGTCAAAACCGAGTGTGGGCGATAGTGGTGGGGGGGGGAAGTCTGAACTTATTGTCATTTTTCGAATTAAAAAGGAAAAAATGAAAAAAAGGCGATTTTGATTAACCCGTGATCAGCAGCAGTTTACACAGTTCAAGGGAAAGAGGAAATGGGGTGATAGTTGGGAGTTATCAATTTTTATTTCTATTTTTAGCTTAGGGAAAGAGATAGTGTCTGGGTCAATTGTGTCAAAACCAAGCGTGGTCGATAGTGGAGATATATATATATATATAAATAAAAGAGGAATTTTAAACTAGATAGTACTACTGCCATAAAACCTCAACTGAAATAACAATGAATGCTCCCCCATGATGTATAATTTGAACTAGCAGGCACACTCGGTGTTACCAGGGAATGAAGGAGGATCCCGTGTACTTCTGCTTCCAGCCTTGAACCCATATATTAGCAATTTTATTCCGATTAAAAAAAAAAAATTCTATAATATTCAATTTTCAAGTTATAAATAAAATAAAACATCTTAACTGTATGGATGTTTGGCACGAGCACATATTATAAAGCTCAAAAAAACAAAAATCAATAAAATCATTAGATTCCTCATTAAATTTTATTTGAGAAAAGCTGTTTATCTTGGTATAGGGCCTTGGTTTTAATTGCATCCTCAGACAGTGAGACAGACATCACAAATATAGCATAGATTGAGTTTGTTGATAATTGTATGATTTGGTTGTTTTGTTCTCCGGCACATCAACCCTTTTGGGGTTAATTAATGATGTATCCAGTTATTTCAATAAATGTTTTTAAGCTTGAAGTTCTTAATATCTTCAAGTATTTATTTATGGTATAACTTTGTGTAATTCTTTTTGTGCAGCTGTTTTAACTTAACTATATGCACTTTGGTTAATGTTGGTATATTTTCATTTATAAGATCTTTAAATATTTCTTTATAGACCCATTACTTTTAGGAAAGATATTATAGCATCTACCATGCTAATCTTCTCTGCATCATTCCAATCTTAGTATATGTACTGCCACAAAAGTACTGATAACTGAAAGCTTCAACTTGCAAATACAATTTAATAAA
Source organism: Sepiola atlantica (assembly GCA_963556195.1). Classification (NCBI taxonomy): domain Eukaryota; kingdom Metazoa; phylum Mollusca; class Cephalopoda; order Sepiida; family Sepiolidae; genus Sepiola; species Sepiola atlantica. The sequence continues at coordinate 27,324,270 of OY744521.1, read as the reverse complement.
TAAAAATAAAAATAAAAAATAAAATAGGTTTATTTAACTTTTTCATTTGATTACATTCTTTCAGAATTTTTGAGATAAGGATTGATAATTTGTATTATTTGGACTACGATTCTCATCTTGGGATTTCTTTGTAAAAAAATATGTATAGTTAAATCATATACAGGGTGGGCCAAAATAAGGGTCCTATCTTTAAATTTGAATAACTTGAATTTGAATAACTTCCACAAAATAAAAGTTAAACTCACCAAACTTTATGTGTGTGTAGACTGATCCTTCCGAGATTTTTTGAAATAAACAAAACAAATTTTAGCCAAAAAACACTTCTTAAAACTTACAAAAACTAAAGTATTGTTTTTTACACTGTTTTGAGTTTTTTAAGCAAAAATAATGTTTTCTAAATGAGGGTACGTTCCTTAGGGCTAATACGGCTCATGCTTGCTTCGGAAGGGGTTCTTTACTTATTCTAAAAAAAAAATTTAAAAAAAATCAATAAATAAAAAAGTTATGAATTTTTAAAAATAGGACCCTTATTTTTGCCCACCCTGTACAATGTATTTATTGGAAAAAAGAAAAAAACATTTTTAATAGAAATTTCCTAAGCTTCTTTACTTTGAAATATAGATATTAAATTTTGGTTGGATCATATAAAATATTGTCATATTGATATCAGGTTCATACAAAATTTTTGAGGATATGGTTTCAAATTCAAACACATTTTTCTGCAAAAGTTATTGCAATTTAACTATTTAAAACAATTTTTTAATGAAGTAATCACATTCCTAGGAAGAATTTGTATCTTTATCTCCGTCCAAAAATATTCTCAAAATCTGATCACTTAATTCTTTCCAAATTAAATTCATATCAAAACATTATTTCTGTAATTGTTTTTATGCATCCATACATAACTGTATATGATATGGGTGAAATAGTAGGGTAGACTAGACAACAACCTGTAACTGTGAGTCTTGTTTCCCACAATGCATGATCTGTTAAAAAAAAATTCATGTGTAGAGGTGATCTAATGATTCGAACTATCATTCTCATTATTGAGCAACTATTATTATACATAACTTATAACTTTTTGCAATTGCATAATTTATACAGAATTATAAATTATAAAAAAATTTACTAGAATGTGTATGTATTTTTAATTACTTACTTTCGTTTTTATTTTGTAAGTATCAAAAAGCTGTATCGATCGGCGGTACCGGACAGTTGATGACTTTACCAACATCATATTTCGAGTTCTTAAGCCACTGTTTCGTATCCAGAAGGAAAATCGAGCCCAGTCACATTCACGCAAATATCGAGCATTATTCATGTGCCATTGGAAATCCATGTCTGGAGTCAAACAAATGGCTGAAAGAAAAAAAACAAAAAAACGAAATTTTATATAATTAAATGTAAAAAAAAACAGATTTTGTAAAAAAATAATTGACCACACATTCATCATACGTTTTTTCTGCATACGGCAGAATACGATCTATCATATCTTAATTTACCTCTTTTTCGACACCCTTCCACCATTCCTTCTAGACATACCTTGCTGTTGATTTTTTGGCAGTGTTCATTCAGTCCTAATACTTTCCATTAACGTACAGATGATATTGGTATAAATCCTGTCTTTATTGAAAGATCGTTTATTTATTCACACATTAAAAACTATTAAATATTGTCTTGTGAGGAAAATACGAAAACCAGGCACCACTTCTAAGGGAAACAGAAATTTGAAAACATAAAAAAGAGATTTATGTAGATAAAGGCACTCTTTTGCCTTATTTCCATTAACTCATGATGGAGAATATTGAATATCTATGTATTAATTTGCTCAAGAACAGCATCCTCTTGTAGTTTCTCATTTGCACTTGACTAGCAAGAGTTTGACATTCGATTTTACTATCATCATCATCTGCAAGATATTCATCAATATCAAATGTTTCTCCATCAATTACTTGAGGAGGCACAGAACAGAATCTGTTCCTGCAGACGTTGCTGTTCACCTTTCTTCACGTGACCAATGTACTGAAACCCTGATTACATTAATTTTATCTCCTAAAGTAATATTACTGTTTACTTAATAACCTACATCTTAGTTGATATTCTTTGCAAAGGAAAGAAAGCATATTTGAAGGGAGCAGTCATTATTTAGGTTCAAAGTGTATAGTACATAACACAGTAGAACGATCTTTAAAATAAAATATTAACGGTGTTACGTTGAAATAGTGAATTAAAGATATGATTATAAATGTTTTGGTGTGAGCACATATTGGCATATATATTTTTTTTTGCTTATATCTTTTTAATGTTTTTCATTAGGAAAAGGTGTATGCAAAGTCAGAAGGGGTAAGATATGAGTCACAACTTATCAAGGCTAAAATCTACTCGAGTAAAAGGATTAATGAGATGAATAGATTGTCAGTTGAATCTTTTTCGGTACTTTGTTACATTAGGACATTTGACGATAAGGTAATAATCTCTGGCTTCCATAGTTGGCTGTATCTCTATCCATATGAGATTTTCATTCTCAAATTCCAGAGTTATTTCACTCAGAGAATTTGATTTTCATCACGATTCACACATATACCAGTTTTCAGTGACAGACGAAACCCCAACTGATTTTATTGGCCGCCTCTAAGTTCTTGCTTAGTGCCTTTCCTTTGCCTCACTTTTCGTCTTATGATGGCTTTGCCATCGGTTTCTTCTCCTCTGCCTCCTTCATGGGATTCTTTTTCCTATCTCTTCAGTATGTCATCTTTTCTTTCTTAAATGCTTCATCGGCTAAATTCTATTCATTAACATAAATTATTTCATAGTACTCCATCTTTTTTACTTTCCTTTTCCTTCCCCCCCCCTCTCTCAACTCTCATTTGTTCTTTCTCTCTATATGTATGTCACAATATACAAATAAATCTGTACTGATACTAATACAGTGTCGAGTTTGGATGGATTACATCCCTTTGATGACCTCAAAGGAAGACTAAATTTGGACAGTAAAGGGAGATATGCGCAGAACAGGAGACTGCTGGTTTTGTCATATTTAAAGAATGGATGAGAGTTCTTGGGTTAATAGATGCAGAACATTTGAGGTAGCAGGATCAATTGGCGGGGGAAAACCAGAGAAAACATGGGAAAAAATGATACGGTTGGATTTGAAAGAAAGAAAGATAACACCTGGCCAGAGATAGGTTAGTTTGGAAGCCAATTTCTAAAAAACTGAGGAATATCTGACTCAAGTGAATAAGAAGCAATATGACTACATGCAACTTGACTGATGGCAAATCTATGGATCAGACTGCATGGAAAGCAGATGTGAGATGTCTGGTGTCGCCCACCCTGGAGTCGGAAACACTCACAGAACTCTAAATACCAAAACCAATGAAGAAAAAGTGGTGCTTTGTTAAATTAAGACCCGAGCTAACTTTGACCTCGTTGTTAGGGTCAGAGTCAAAGTGGGGGTTAGGGTTAGCATTAGGGTCAGAGTCAAAGTGGGGGTTAGGGTTAGCATTAGGGTCAGAGGCAAAGTGGGGGTTAGGGTTAGCATTAGGGTCAGAGGCAAAGTGGGGGTTAGGGTTAGCATTAGGGTCAGAGGCAAAGTGGGGGTTAGGGTTAGCATTAGGGTCAGAGGCAAAGTGGGGGTTAGGGTTAGCATTAGGGTCAGAGGCAAAGTGGGGGTTAGGGTTAGCATTAGGGTCAGAGTCAAAGTGGGGGTTAGGGTTAGCATTAGGGTCAGAGTCAAAGTGGGGGTTAGGGTTAGCATTAGGGTCAGAGGCAAAGTGGGGGTTAGGGTTAGCATTAGGGTCAGAGTCAAAGTGGGGGTTAGGGTTAGCATTAGGGTCAGAGGCAAAGTGGGGGTTAGGGTTAGCATTAGGGTCAGAGGCAAAGTGGGGGTTAGGGTTAGCATTAGGGTCAGAGGCAAAGTGGGGGTTAGGGTTAGCATTAGGGTCAGAGTCAAAGTGGGGGTTAGGGTTAGCATTAGGGTCAGAGTCAAAGTGGGGGTTAGGGTTAGCATTAGGGTCAGAGTCAAAGTGGGGGTTAGGGTTAGCATTAGGGTCAGAGTCAAAGTGGGTGTTAGGGTTAGCATTAGGGTCAGAGGCAAAGTGGGGGTTAGGGTTAGCATTAGGGTCAGAGTCAAAGTGGGGGTTAGGGTTAGCATTAGGGTCAGAGTCAAAGTGGGGGTTAGGGTTAGCATTAGGGTCAGAGGCAAAGTGGGGGTTAGGGTTAGCATTAGGGTCAGAGTCAAAGTGGGGGTTAGGGTTAGCATTAGGGTCAGAGGCAAAGTGGGGGTTAGGGTTAGCATTAGGGTCAGAGTCAAAGTGGGGGTTAGGGTTAGCATTAGGGTCAGAGTCAAAGTGGGGGTTAGGGTTAGCATTAGGGTCAGAGGCAAAGTGGGGGTTAGGGTTAGCATTAGGGTCAGAGGCAAAGTGGGGGTTAGGGTTAGCATTAGGGTCAGAGGCAAAGTGGGGGTTAGGGTTAGCATTAGGGTCAGAGGCAAAGTGGGGGTTAGGGTTAGCATTAGGGTCAGAGGCAAAGTGGGGGTTAGTGTTAGCATTAGGGTCAGAGTCAAAGTGGGGGTTAGGGTTAGCATTAGGGTCAGAGGCAAAGTGGGGGTTAGGGTTAGCATTAGGGTCAGAGGCAAAGTGGGGGTTAGGGTTAGCATTAGGGTCAGAGTCAAAGTGGGGGTTAGGGTTAGCATTAGGGTCAGAGGCAAAGTGGGGGTTAGGGTTAGCATTAGGGTCAGAGGCAAAGTGGGGGTTAGGGTTAGCATTAGGGTCAGAGGCAAAGTGGGGGTTAGGGTTAGCATTAGGGTCAGAGGCAAAGTGGGGGTTAGGGTTAGCATTAGGGTCAGAGGCAAAGTGGGGGTTAGGGTTAGCATTAGGGTCAGAGTCAAAGTGGGGGTTAGGGTTAGCATTAGGGTCAGAGTCAAAGTGGGGGTTAGGGTTAGCATTAGGGTCAGAGGCAAAGTGGGGGTTAGGGTTAGCATTAGGGTCAGAGTCAAAGTGGGGGTTAGGGTTAGCATTAGGGTCAGAGTCAAAGTGGGGGTTAGGGTTAGCATTAGGGTCAGAGGCAAAGTGGGGGTTAGGGTTAGCATTAGGGTCAGAGGCAAAGTGGGGGTTAGGGTTAGCATTAGGGTCAGAGGCAAAGTGGGGGTTAGGGTTAGCATTAGGGTCAGAGTCAAAGTGGGGGTTAGGGTTAGCATTAGGGTCAGAGTCAAAGTGGGGGTTAGGGTTAGCATTAGGGTCAGAGGCAAAGTGGGGGTTAGGGTTAGCATTAGGGTCAGAGGCAAAGTGGGGGTTAGGGTTAGCATTAGGGTCAGAGGCAAAGTGGGGGTTAGGGTTAGCATTAGGGTCAGAGGCAAAGTGGGGGTTAGGGTTAGCATTAGGGTCAGAGGCAAAGTGGGGGTTAGGGTTAGCATTAGGGTCAGAGGCAAAGTGGGGGTTAGGGTTAGCATTAGGGTCAGAGTCAAAGTGGGGGTTAGCATTAGAGTTAGAGTCATGGTCAAAGTTAGCGCGAGTCCTAATGTAACAAAGTACCGAAAAAGATTCAACTGCCAATCTATTCATCTCATTAATCCTTTTACTCGAGTAGATTTTAGCCTTGATAAGTTGTGACTCATTAATAAATAAGTGAGTTTTATTATTATGAACCTTTCCTCGAACGGGTATTCCAACTAGTATTTCACATTCAAAGTTCATCTTTGCTAATCTTGATATGCATTCATTGGACATAATAAACAACGCCCCAATGCATTTTGGTGATATAATTTCATACACATCCGACACTTAAGACTCAAGTGACTTCAGATGGATCAATTGAAATAACTAAATTCTCAAAAACAAATAACTGGCCGAGTATTCTAAAATTACAAACTCATCTGTTGAAATAACATCCACTTTCTACCTGCCTATTTCAGCATGTATTTACTGCTTGTACATTTTATATCGTTAATAGCTTGTTTGCTATTAAAAGCATATTCCAACCTATTGACTCTAGGATGTATTTTCTGTCCAATCACAGCCGCAGGCAATTAAACAACACAAGTGAGACGGTTGTTTGTGTGCTTCTTTTAACTTCTTTGTTTATTTACTCTTTTAGAATCTATTTTTGAATGTTCTTCCGATAAATGAACGAAAGACTTGTGTAACAATTTAATTCTGCCACTATAATGGCTTCATTAACTAAAAAGCCTCGATCAACCAATATAATTCATCTAAGAAACTTCCTTAGTCTTTCACGTTCAATTATGTGTGGACATTTTTTTGTTCGTTTGTTAGACTTCCTTTTGATGTTGGCCATTCTTGCGATTTCCATAACGAGATTTTGGAGATGATAAAAGATAGATAGGCACAGAGATGAGAACGAGAGAAAACAAAAGGGAAGACGAATTAAGAGGAAATATTTGCTGTTTCAATTGTAGTCAGAATTACAAAAAGCAAGTTTTTGTATTGGAAAACCAGGATGCAATACAATAGCGAAACTAGCAATCAAAGACTTAATCTTCATTGATAGTATCAGTTTTCTTTTAACAAAAATTAGCATTCATAGAGAGAGCTAGAGAAATGTTAAGAAAATGTTATTTTAAAGTTTGATCAATTAGCATTCATAGAGAGAGCTAAAGAAATGTTAAGAAAATGTTATTTTAAAGTTTGATCAATTAGCATTCATAGAGAGAGCTAAAAAAATGTTAAAAAAATGTTATTTTAAAGTTTGATCAATTAGCATTCATAAAGAGAGCTAAAGAAATGTTAAGCAAATATTATTTTAAAGTTTGATCAATTAGCATTCATAGAGAGAGCTAAAGAAATGTTAAGAAAATGTTATTTTAAAGTTTGATCAATTAGCATTCATAAAGAGAGCTAAAGAAATGTTAAGAAAATGTTATTTTAAAGTTTGATCAATTAGCATTCATAGAGAGAGCTAAAGAAATGTTAAGAAAATGTTATTTTAAAGTTTGATCAATTAGCATTTATAGAGAGAGCTAAAGAAATGTTAAGAAAATGTTATTTTAAAGTTTGATCAATTAGCATTCATAGAGAGAGCTAAAGAAATGTTAAGAAAATATTATTTTAAAGTTTGATCAATTAGCATTCATAGAGAGAGCTAAAGAAATGTTAAAAAAATGTTATTTTAAAGTTTGATCAATTAGCATTCATAGAGAGAGCTAAAGAAATGTTAAGAAAATGTTATTTTAAAGTTTGATCAATTATAAAAATTAAGATTAAAGAAAGAAAAATCAAAGTTCTTAAATGGTGAACAGCTATTTTCAGTTTTTAAACATGTCCAAGTATAAAAAATGAGGGTCTGTCTGCCAATTGATTTATTAGGGGTAAGTTTTGAAACTAAATTGAAAAGTACTTCTGCCAGTCTGTCATGCTTAAGTTGAAAATAGTCTGTCATGCTTAAGTTAAAAATAGCATTTACATCACTAAACATCCGGATTGAAATTAAAATTTTTGTTATGAAATTAATCAGCTACCAATTCATTTTTAACAATAAACCAAATATGTCTACACAGTTATAGATATTTTATAAACATTTGTAGATAGATTAACAATATATATATATTTAGAATACTTGGTATATTATTTTCGGCAGAATATGTAAACAAAATAAAAAAGACATTCAAAAATCCACTTTTTGACATGCAAGACAAGATGAAAACCAAAACTGTTAGAAAATAAAAAATTAACTAATCCAGTAGACACCCAATATATATATATATATATATATATATTTATTTATTTTATACATACATAAAAGTAATTGTTGGATACGTGTTTCTGGCTCACAGACGTCAGCAGCATAGCTAACTTAGACAAGGATCGAACCTTCGATATTGATGTCTATAGTCCAGCGTTTTACCATCGGACCAAGACGCCCTGTCTAGAAATATGTACGATTTTTATCACCTAAATATTTAATGTATTTTTATGTAATTATTTTTATTGGTGATTGCAGCGTTTCTTTTTTTTTGCTCACTACTACTTCGATTGTCGCACTTCCTAAGTGATATATATATAGATAGATAAGGATGTTGTATAATTTAAAGCAATGACAACGCGATACTCAGCTGAAGATACTTATTTTATATTATTATTATCAGCAGCAGCTACCGTGCATTAAAAAGGACAGATTATACTTGAAATGACATATTCTGCTGTCTAAGATAAACGTTTTCTATCAGTAGACACACATTAATGTACTTAAATGTATATGAGAAATGAAAAAGGAAAAACCAAAAGATGTTTTTTTATGTATTCATCAACGTTTCGTCTTTATTTGTAAGACTTCCTCAGGATGATAATTTTAAGAAAAATGTCATGCAAGTACATGAAAATATTGGGTTGACAAGAAGTAGTAGTAGCCACTACTGGGAGCGCAGGACCGAGGTCCGGGCAGAGAGAAGTGGGTGGCAGGGAATGAGATTAATGTGGATGGCTGTGAATGAAAAAGTGGAGGGGTGGGAGTAAGTGAAATTAATGTGGATGGCTATGAGTGAGAAAGTGGAGGGGTGGGGAAAGAGGAGGAAGGGGGAGACTGTGTTTTTGGTGTGTAGGTAGTGTCATAGTATTAGAAAATATTTGAAGAAATGAAGGTGATTTGAAAGTGGGAGGGGTGGGTGGGTAAGAGTGTGAAAGAAGTAGTCGAAAGGGTGAAAGGGGAGATAAATTCTGGTGCAACTCTAAAAATGTAATCTATATACTACATTTTTCTGTAAAGACTTTTTATGTGTTAAATAAATAATGAGGTATATATTCAGTTGAAGACACTGTTTGATAAAAATTCATATGCGGCAAAGGTAAATAATATTGAAGAATTCAGTAATAATTAAATATTTACCAACATATTATATCGAATATATATCCAAATGGATCAAATAGATTTGAAGCACCCCAGAATTAGCAATGACTAAAATGACATATTTTGCCGTAACATCGATTTAAAAAACTTTTACTTCTGATTCAATCATAAACAAATCAATACGCACTTTTATGACTTTCCATCACAGATTTTTTATTAAAGAAAAAAGTTTTACTATTTAAAAAAAAGGTTTTATTTACAAACACCTTTATTTACAAAAAATGTGTTTTAATTAAAAATGTGCAGATAACAAAACATTCTTGCGAATAAAACTATTTTTTAAATCTGCACATTTGTAACTTTGCCATTGCAGATATTTTTATTAAAAAAAGTTTTATTTACAAAGCGTTCGGTTATATGCACATTTTAGATTACATTTTTATTTTTTTTGTAAATAAACCCTTTTGGAATCAAATGGATTTCAGGCACTTCTGCATTGTTTTGTCAATATATTTACTGTCCTCGGTCAGAGACGGAGAAATCCTTCTGGACTGAATCAATTTTTATTATTGTCCCAAACCAGAGTGACCCTTTTTAGGGGAGCTGAATTAAAAACGGACCTTAGAAATTTATAAAAATACATTTTTAATTTTTTTTAAAAGTTACAAACTTTTTGCCTCCGCACGAGGGCAGATTAGACACAAGGTCGGTTTTTAATGTAGGGAAAAATCAAGCTCCCAAGAAAGGGTCACTCTGGATTAGGAGAAAAATAAAAATTGGTGTTACGGCAAAATGTGTCCTTTTAGTCGTTGCTCATTCTGGGATGCTTTAAATCCATTTGATCCAATTCAACTTATTTTATTTACCTCTCCAGGAGGTTAGACACAAGGTCAGGCATTAAGGTGACAAGCCAGCTCACTAGGATTAGCATACTATGGCCCTGAAAAATGCCTGAGCAGCCCCATCGGCATTTCCCGATAATAGCGCCTCAGGCAATTAGCGATAAACCTCTTCTCAAAAGAGAAGGTAAAGCCTGGGAGGGTGGACTTCCTGAGACTGAACCAGACCACACCTCAGCCTGACAGCAACAAAGTCAATCAGACTGATTACCGAGGACGTATCCCGACTGGTATGAACAGAAATATGTTAATTCAACTTATTCAATAGACACATCATCTTTTTTATCTATTGTTTATGTATATACAATATCAATTGCAAGGTTAACTAATCTGCATATTCTTTTTGAAAAAGTTAATTTTATTAATTATTATTTGTTATCGTTTTTTAATTCAATGATTGTTTCGATTTTAATATAACAAATAGTTCTGTTTCTCAATATTATTTGTGTTTTAATATTTCTTTCCTTAGGGATATATGTCAGTTCACTTATCACATAAATCCAGTCATAGACATGTCCGTTTGTCCAAACCACCATCTTTGTTTTTCCAGTCGATAACCAACAACAGCAACAAGCAAAGGATATCACTCTAAAAACTTATCACAAAGGAACAGAACTCTTATATCTTAATACAAAGGGAGATAACTGAACATTGCTGGTGTCTTCTTGAAACAAAAATAAAACAACAAAAGTAAAGCAAGTCCTCATTGCAACAAATTTCTCAGAATTTCAGAAGAGGCTCCCATCTTCGTCAGACAATCTGCAATCTGTTCTCAGACCCGCTTCATTCAGTTTGAATTTCCTTCTTCACAATTATTTTCTTAACTCTGGCCACATCAACTCTCAGACGCCGGTCACTCACAAGATCTGATGACTTTAAAGTCTCTACCAGAGATGCATTGTCTATTTTACAAAGAACTTCAGGCAATCTATGTAGTCTGAATATCTCTTGAAGCATTGCGGCTATCAATATACCAGCATCAGCTGCTTCACTAAGCGCAAGAGTCTCTGAGGCTAATGGGCTTTTTTGTTACACAGTCAAGTTTTTTTGATGACCAGCATATAGGAGCCATTCTGTTCATCTTGCCACAAACAAAGTTGATAAAACCACCCTGTGAAGATTCATCTTCCAAATTAGCATAAGTGGCATCTGAATAACAAAAAATATTCAAATCTGAAAGTTTGCCAAGCTGGGGAAAAGATACAGAACCGGTCCTTGATTTTAACTTGACTTGTTTGCCTCGAAGAGTAACTTCACTTTTGGAACTTTTCCAATATTACTCATTCTACACACATCTAACGATACATCTGGTCGTGTCTGGGTGGATATCCACATCATTTGACCTATCAATCTCTTTAGCTCTGTCTTCTCTTCTTGACTCAATTCATCATTTTTCCTTAATAATCTTCCTTTCTTTATGTCTATTGGGGATATAGCTGAAGCATATGGATTTTGATCTATAATAATCCCATTTTTTTTTTTTATTTGCTTAACATTCAATCCTCAGAATTTAAATGTTCCACCTTCATGCTGTCCAATTTTAAATATTTTTTTCAATTCTATGATCACATTTTTTGAAATAGATAATTTCCACAGAATATGAAATCATGTACGTGTATTGCCAGAATGCCTATCAAGTCACCAGTGGCATCATGCCAAAGAAACAGTGCATTGTTGTATGCACTCACCATTCCTTTCAAGCAAGGTAACTCATGATTAACTTGCTTATACCATGAAGGAAGTGCATCATTTAATCCATAAATGCATCTTTTCAGCTTCCACATCTGTGATTCTGGACACACATCAGATGGTGATCTAATAAATACCTCTCTTTTCAGAATATTACCTTACAGAAATTCTGAGGTAAAATCAAGAGTCTCCACCTGCCACATCATAACCGAGGCCGTTAACAATATAAGACGCATAGCCTCACGGCTGCACATTGGATAATCTATTTCTAAGTTATGGGCATCTTCTTCATGACCACGTGCAACCAGACAAGCCTTGTTGATATACATTTTTGCCCCATGTCAAGTACACATTCATATACTTCATGAACTTTCATATCTTCCAATTCTCTTTTCTTTGCATCAATCACATATTCTCTTTGTTCTTGTTCAAAAGTAAGCAAGACTGAATATTCCTGATAACTTACTCCCTCTGTTACTTAAAGAAGTTCTCACCATTGATCAACATGACCCCAATTGATACAAAGAGGATTTTCATTCACTGCTTCTGGTTTTATGTTTTGCCAATGGCTATATTTTCCCGTTGACTTTAATTGTGTGCTCTTTGTCCAAACTGCCATCTTTGTTTTCCCAGTCAATAACCAACAACAACAAGCAAGGGAGATCACTAAGAACTTATCACGAAGAAACAGAACTCTTATATCTTGATACAAAGTGAGATAACTTAATAGGATAGACTTAATTTTTCTAAATTGAAGACGAAAAGGAAAATTGATTTTTTTCTGTCTTTTCCTTTCTTTACATCACATTTAAAAGATAAATACATCTGTTTTGAAATTATCAAAATATTAATGTTTCGTGTTTACAAAGTTATGAATAAAATGTTTATTATTTTAAACTAGCAGGGCTACCTGGCGTTGCTCGAAAGAGTAGTAGTTTATTTTTATGAATAACAACTGATTTTCTACTGTTGTCACACCCGAGGTAAATCTTACTGTAAAAACCCGAAATAACTAATCAAGGTAAAACTTCATAAAAAAAAAAAAAAAATGTGACTTAAGGATAAATACGTGAGTAAAGTTATACAAAAAAAAAATCAAAGAAAGACCCTTTTCTCTCTCTGTCTCTCTCTCTCGTGAATCTGTAAATAAAGCATATGTGTGTCCATAAATTAATTCCTATTTTACTCACAAAATTATCAAGAACAATGGAATTTTTTTTTTGTGTATTAAAAGTGAGAAAAATTCTTTCCATTTTTTTCATCAGTTATTAAGATTGAGCTTCTGTTTCTTTCCTCATAAAAATCAATTTGAATACATGATTATTGAAGCAAGCCGGACACACATACGTTCACTTTTATTATTTTAAATTAATGTTTCAAGTAGCGAAGTTTGTGAAACGATAGCGAGCTGGCAGAGCCAGCAAGTATATATATATATATATATATATATATATATATATATATATATATATATAAGTAAGAAACTAAAAGTAAAACTTTTAGTAGAAAGAACCTATAGTGAAATGGTAAAAGCTCAATATACGAGATAGAGCAATTATAAAGTTAAATGGACGAAGAGTGATAAACATGCACGAATGTCCAAATTTATTTCGAACTTCAAATGTTCAAAGCAAGGTATATTCTGTAATAAAATTATGTTTGTTTTTTCCTTAAGCCAAGGCTTTTCAAAGATCGAGATCTTATCATCAGAGGAATTATACAGATAGATAAGTTGGCAATAGAAGAGCCAAAGTTCAACATTTGAAAAAATATGAAAAAATATTTAGAAAAAGATGGGTGAGAAAAAAAGTTTGAGTAAAAAGAAATTGGGTTTGTCCGGATGGTAAATTGTCTGCCGATAAGGTGTCCAATGGAAGAGGGTTTCAATGGAGAAGAAAAAAAAAAAGAAAAAAAAAAAAGTTTCGTAGAAGCATCATGGGTAGGCGTTAAAAAAATAAGTAAATCCAATGGTGAAAATTGAGTTCAAAGTCGTAGATAGAGCGTACTTAAACGGAATTAAAATGAAGATATCTGGCCATTTAGAGAAAGCTTCCAAGGCTTATATATATATATATATATAAGCGAAACTGTGGAAGGAGAACAATAAAAAATGTGTAATTTTAGCTATTTCCAAAATTTCATGCTTTTTTTAAAAAATCCTCATAACAAAAAAAAAATAAAGTTAAAAACTTGTAAATAAAAATAATCCAACCTAATTTTATTGTATTATCAAAAAGAAGGGCTTGAAAAAAATCATAAAAATTATTTATTTTACATTACTTAATAAATGAATTTCATAAATAAAATTTCTAATGGTAAAAAAAACAGAAATCAAATTTTTTTTACAGACTTATTTAAAAAAAATCTAAACTGCATATACAATTTTAAAAAAATGTATTTCACCCCCCCCCCCACACACCAATTTTTACTTTTGTAAAATATTTCGAGTAAAAGAGAGAATTTTTATTTTTGTCATTTAATCAAAGACAATGTAATGGAGAAGTAAAATCAATTTTACTTTTTGTCCCAAACATATAAAATTATTTGAATGATAGGCTTTTTTTCAGAAAATAAAAAGAAGGTTTACTTTTTTTTTACTTTTATTTATTTTGTTGTTGCGTGGACAACCTTTTAAAAATCACTTCCATTTATTTAGGTAAATATACGGACACTTGCTGCCTACACATTTTGGAGATGATTTAATGGGAAAATAAAACCAACTTTAATTTTACCTAAATTATTGTTGCTTTTCCAAATCCAGGGTTCTTTTATGGACATTTTAGATATGGAAAAATGTATGTTCAACATGTTTGACACCAGGGTCATGGAGTCGGAAATTTGGAAGGGGTTGGAGTAAGACTCATAAGGATGTTAGGAGTCAGAGTTGGAGTCGGATTTTTTATTTATTTATTTATTTAAAATTTTTTTATTTTTTTATTCGACTTTGATTATTATTGAATATTGGAATACTTTAAAATAATAAGTCAGAGTCTGACATTTTGGAATTCTAGGAGTCGGAGTTGGATCTTATACCTTCTGACTTTGATACCTGGTTATTATCTTTTATGCCCCTGTAAAAGGGGGGTATTATTATTAGTCAATTTTTGATACCAGGTACAATAGATACTGTTGTGAATTCATGTGTTTAATCCATTTAAAGTATTATAAGACTTGAAAAACTATTGAAATTCAACAGATTTTTGTTGCTGGGCCATTTTTTTTCATTCATTTTCTCTTACACTTGAAATAATGTTTTATTTTAGCCAGATATATTACATACAATTTTTAAAAAACTTATTTTATGTTATCCATCCAGGCAATGCTGGGTATTCCTGCTAATTGTGTTCTTCCCCCTCCTATGCTGCTAACATATCAACCGGTGGCAAGCTTTTTAATTTTTTCTTTGATTTTCTGTAAGACGTGTTGCTATAGAGACGTCTTGGATTAGCTTTATTAATTTGTAATATAAAATAAAATAAAGTATTTCCAAACTGTTTTGGAAACGATTGTACGCCATACTGGACTTGATGTTCTAATTCTTGGAACAATTGTAATGTTTTAATTCATTGAATGTTATATATATATATATATATATATATATATATATATATATATATATATATATCAGAGAGAGAGAGAGAGAGAGAGAGAGAGAGAGAGAGAGAGGTTATCCTAAGGATGAATCGATTACGCTGGTATAGTCGTGTGGAATATCCATTCTCGTGGATAAACCGTTACAGAAGTATGGATGTCCTAAATTGCAGGAAGATTGGAGATCCAAGGAAAACTTGAAAGCAAATAATTAGACAGGACCGCACAGAGTGGAATTTGGAGAAAGCTGACCCACTGAATTGTGAGAAATGGAGAGTGAGTTTATGTACTATCAGAAAACGTCTGACCCCTGAACAAGGGAAAAGTGACATTAAATGAATAGAAGAAGAAAGAACTACATTTCTCATCTTGGGTGTTATCATCACAACGCTTCGGCCGCTGTAACCTCAAGTCTTCTTCAGGTGTATCTCTTTGAACTCGGGAATCTGGACGGAATTTCGAATGGAACCTTTTATTCAATCCATAGTGGTAGCATGCTCTTGTTTCATCAGCCATGACTGGGAGAAGTCTTCAGTAATTCGTAATTCTTCGTATCGCCAACGAGGATTGAACCCTCAACCTTGCAAGGACCCGTGACGCAGTCGATATAGTACTAAGTTAAATTCAGTTTTAAGTGACAATCATCTGAAGGTTGAAGGTTCAATTCCTGGTGCGGGCGATACGAAGAATTGCGAATTACTGAAGAATTCTCCCAGTCATGGCTGACGGGAAAAGAACTTGCTACCCCCGTGGATTAAATAAAGGATTCCGTTTTAAATTCTATCCAGATTCCTGAGTTCGAAGAGATACATCTGAAGAAGGCCACAGGTTACAGTGGCCGAAACGTTTTGATGATAACACTCAAGATGAGAAATGTAGTTCTAATAACCAAAATTATACAAGAAAGAAGATATATAACCTGTACTCCAGGTGGCTTTTAATCTGACTTTAAGTTTTATATAATTTTTGTAATGTGTAATTTTTGCAATTTTAACATAAATAAAACATCTTTTGGCCATTTTTATTTCCTGGTTTGTTGATGGAAGGGTCATTTCTAACCTTTGTTCAAAGGTGAATAAATGTAGATTTCTTAATATCTTTTTCATGTTAAAATAAAGGTGTTTTATGGAAACGTCTTACCCTGAAATGTGTGACAGCCATGCCAGTTTAATCCGGCATTATGTGTGTGTATAGATGTAAAATGTTCCAAATATTTAAATGTCTATGTGTAATCAAACTGGACAGTATCAAATAACAATTACTCTATATTTAACTGAAATGTTGCTTAAATAGTATTATTAAAATGCTTATACACCATAAAAGCTACATCTTATTTGAATAAAATATTTTTTAAATCTATATACTATTAAAAAGTTATGGTGTTTTTGGAGTTTGTACGCAAATAGAAACATGATTGGTTGACGAAAAAGAAATAGGCAGAGTACACATTACTAAGGTAATAGTTTTTATGATGTCAATACTCAAGATCGAATTTCACCCAAGTCTAAAGGACTTTTTTTTAACTAGATACATGTTTTATGAATTCAAAGAAATTAACATAACATAAAAAACATTACATAAATATTTTTTTTAAAAACTAAGTAACCTTTTTTTTTTTATTAATTTGAAAATAAAGTAGAGAAAGGGTATTCAGCATTAGTTCGAAGCAAATTATTTTTGCTCTAAAATAATTACTAATGTTTTTTGCTAATAAAAGCAATATACAAAAATTAGATGGTTAACATCTAAGGTATCAGGGTCAGTTGGCAGAGTAACACCAGAGAAAACAAGAAAAAGGAAAAAAAATACATTCAGCGTAGTTACTTACTCTCTCATGTAAATACTAAGCAGCATATTTTTTTCGACAAAATTTCACAAATATTTTTCTTTGTACTAGCTATAGAAGGTGGATAAAGATGGAAATTGACATACCCAGGTACTGTATTGACACCGCTCAAGGAGTTGGTATAAACTACTTTTAATAAATAATTGTGGCATCTTATTCATCTTTAATTTTATTGTATCATTTTGCTTCATATAATAATTAGTTTTATGTAAGTATGTAAGGTCAAGTGTAAAAATATTTTAGTTACGAATTCTATTATAATTTTTTAAATTCAAGTTAAAAAAAAGTAACAAAAACTTTAGAGGAAAGAACATTACATACGACATACTGGAGCATAAATAGTACAGTGTGTAACAGAGTTAATAAAATAAAGACCGAGTTCAAACGGGACGCAGAATTGTCTTTTTTGGTTTTTTCACTACCAACAGTCCAAACACACACGCGAATGACGCGACGTTTACAATCAAACTTTTCGTCCAGAATTTGATTCCTTTATTTTCTTTTTCTCTTTGCACTCGACGTAGTCACAACGTCAACCTTTCTCGCTCTTCACCCAGAGCAAAGTGTCTAAGCTTTTTATCACAACGAGAATTAGCCGATGCAAAACAAGACTCATTTGCATATGTGAAGTCTCGTCGCGTGACAAAAAGCACACATTTCTATTTGGTGACTAGAACACTCTGGGTTCAATCCCAGATGGACAATGCACGGTGCAACCCTCACTCTTTTTCCTTCTGGACCTGCATGATGGCTGCTACACAGTGGCTAAGTGGTTAACAACGCAGACTGAGGACCTGGGTATGCCGGGTTCGAATCCAGTTCATTCCACAGAAAAACTTTCATCAAAACTCACACCTGATCTGTTAATTTCATGATTGATATGCTTTTTTTCGTTGGCAATGAAAAACTTATAAAAACGCACGAAGAAGTCATTTTATTCCCATAAAACCGCCTAAACTAATATTACATGATCTAACGTTTTGGGTACAAGTTATTTGGATCCGGTCTCTTTTCCTATCGGGTTTTGTTGATTTACTATTATGACGGTGGTTTACTCACGTACAATTATTCAATAAAGAGAAAACAAACAAACAAACAATAAGGCTTGAAACAATTGTCAGAGAAAGAAAGAGAGAGTCAACAGATGGCGATTAGAACGGAAGTGACGCCACCATTACTGACATAGCCTTGCCACGAACGATAGCCAGGGGGACATTCCATGTCAAATCATCCAGTAAAAAGATCGAAATATCACCACCCCCCCTCAGAATTTTTTATCCTTTTGACCCCTGTAAGATATACATAAGTTATGATGAACTGCCAAATTTCAGACCCAGCAATCAATGGGAACCCTGTTTTTGAGCCTAACCAAAATAAGGCCCACAGGCCGAAAAACGACTGTCGCGACGGGACTGCCCATCGTCACAAGATTGTAAATTCTTTGAAAAGTATTTAGTTTCTGGCCTAGAAAATTGCACCTAGTAGGGTTTTTTGACCGAGGAATCCAAAAATCAACCTTAGAAAGCCAGGGGAGTTCATCTTGTGGGACTTTTCTTGTGGGAAGCCCCAAAATGGCATAACTTTGGGGGTCAAAAAAGACAATTCTAGGGGTCAGAGGTGGTATCTGTTTTAATATTTAGAAAACCACAAGATAGAACATTCAGAAAATATATAGGTTCATACTCGGTATTTTATTCCTTCACATTGAAATTTAACGTCGAAAGTTGAGAATTTTCAAAAAATCGTAGTTGAAAACGCTAAATTTTCATCTAATGTTGATAAATGTAAGAAACTTGTATGGCTGCCTGGGTGTAATTTAGAGGTATATATGCGTTTATCTTATCATTTAATATTTTAGTGGTTAAATTATGTTACTCTCAGACAAAATTTCAATGCCCGATTGAAGTTATGTGAAACCTCGTCCAAAAGATACCAAACTAGCCGCGCATGCGTAGTCCCCCTCCATGAGTGCACACTTTTTTTGAAAAATAACTGAGTCCAGGTTTTTTGGACAAAAATAATAACAAAACGATAAAGTCCAGCTCCTACAATAAGAACAAAATCATTTTTCTTGTCAAAAATAAAAAAACGTGAAAATCATTAAAAACAATTAATTATGGAAAATAGTTTTCCAAATTTTGTCGAAAAACGAGAAGCCCACCTCCCCCATTTCAGGGGTTCTGTGAGGAACATTGATTGGATGGATCAAAAGTTATAGGGCAAAACGGGTCATTTTTGTCATTATGGGGCATTTTTGACTCCTGGGGGCCTAATGAGATATTTAAAAAATCTGAGAATGTCATTTTGTAACCTGTCTGAAGTTACAACTTCGTGCAAGATTTCAGAAAAATTGAATGGTCGCAGAGAAAAATCAGTATGAACAAACGGACGGACGAACGGACATGTCTCAAAACATCACTCCCCTCAATAAATCGGGGGACTAACAAGTCTACTCTATATCTCGAAAATGTTGAAGAGAATAATGAACTAAAATAATGAACACAAAAGAATAATGAACATGAAACTAAATTGTTACACATGTCATAAATGTATTGTTTATATGGGTAAACTGGTTTTCATTGATCTTAAATTCCCGTCCACTATTTGATGTACAATTGGGTGGGTCAATTTTCATGATGAATTTTCCAAACGGCACCCATGCATTATCCTCTCTACGTGGCCAGTGAAAGTTATTGTTCTGGGTTGGACCATGAGGATGTATGAATCTGCATGTGATGTCTTTATTTTCCAAATTCACTTGATCAATAAGGACTATCCACCAATACTCATCAAACAGGCATGCTGCATAGTCGTTTGGTTGAAGGAGCTTCTCTATCTCCTCTGATGAAGGCATTGTCGAGAAAGTATGGTTCTCGATCATGTAGCTCTTGTCATCATTGAGCTGTTTACCCCAAATTGAAGTAGATGATGCTGGCTCAAAGTGATGACAGCTTCGAGTACCTGGCACTGTGTTTCCTTCAGCATATCGCTTGTCCATCCTCTCCCGAACAGCAACCATATCCTTTTTGTAAATTGAAAAGAAGAGGATTCCCTTCAGCTCATCCTGACATAACTTGTCCACTGCTTTGAATGTCAAGATCTGGTCGTTAACAGGTCTCTGCAAACTGGTTCATGCCATCTTCCATTTGACTGTACCTCCTATGCCATCGCAAAGGGACTTCCCATGGCTAGTAGCAAAGAAGGACCACAAAGCTTGGAATCCAAAGTCAAGATTGTGGTTGCAGAGGTTCATAAAGTTTTTGTAGTTCTTGTACTGACCTGCACACCCATCACTTCAGTACTTGAGACGTTTGATTTGAGGAAGATTCTCTTTAATGTAATCACATACCAGCTGTTGAAGTTGATGCACAAAATTTGTATCGTGAGTCAGATCATCTGAAATTACGCACAAACATTTGTGAACAAGTTCGTTCTCAGAATTCTTGTAATAAAGAACCACAGGATGCAGGGTACACTGCTCTTTGTTCCAGTGATACCCCTGCACTTCATCCTGGACAATGAAGTGATAATTCTCTGTGAAATCAAGCAGCAACAAACAAGTTTCACCATCCAGCTCATCTTTCCTCTTCTTTAGATACCGAGCTTGACCATTTGCAATGTACGAATGTTTAGTGATGCAATCGATTTGGTCAACCAACAAGTCAATAAATTCCTCTACAGGACATGAGTATGTGCGTAATGTTGTACGGTCAGTGCTGTCCCACTGAACAAAATCTATATCGTCTGTAATCTCAAACTCCTCAAATTTTGCAGTAACATGCTCGCGTAAAGAACTACTCGTTGCACAATTAGAACATCGATGCACCATGCATTCAAGCTTCTCTGGATCACACACTATCAATGATATCATGATTTTGCATGTGATGTTGATCAGAGGGAATTTTTCATGCTCTTCCTCTGGATTTTCTATTGGTTCTCCATTTCTTTCAGCTCTTTTTGCTCTCTCCCTCCAATAAGCCCGTTCTCGTTGCTTAATTGTACGATTGATCACATTGCAATAAGCATCGCCCATCAATTTAGTGTTTTGATGAATTTGACAAACACACACAGAGTGAGAACCAGATGAAGACATAGTGACACACCACTTAGGACACAATTGGCAAAACTTGGAGAGGCCAATCTTATGATGAGGGTACGTCTCTTTGTATGCACAATGGAGCTTCTTGAGATTACACAATAGAAGACGCTTTTGTTTGTGAATGTTCCGAGCAAAATCTGACCATCATTGTTATGTAACTTCATGTAAAAATCATAAAAATCTAATGGACGGTTCTCAAGAAAATCCCATCTACAACCAAGCGTCGCAAAATCCATTTTGTGGTCGTTAAAAAGCTATAATTTACAAAAACACTGTTTTTGGCCCTTTGAAAATGCATTTTGTCATTTATAGATCATCTCTAAATTTCATCAGACTATTCATCTTGCCACAAAATCTACATAATGAAAATTACAAGCCCGTTTGACAAATCACTTCTGACACATCACTTTGACAAATGCTGCAAAATCCAATTTATAAGCCAGAAAACCCTAAAATTTGACAAAAATGCTGTTTTCATCATGCCGAAATCTACATTTTTTGTGTTTCAATCCTCTTGAAATTCTGATATCTCATCATTCCTGTCATGGGGTTCCTTTAAATCCTTTTAGTCGATATGTGGAAGGACTATTGAAATTTTGTCTAAAAGTAACATAATTTAACCACTGAAATATTAAATGATAAGATAAACGCATATATACCTCTAAATTACACCCAGGCAGCCATACAAGATTCTTAAATTTATTAACATTAGACGAAAATTTAGCGTTTTCAACTACGATTTTTTGAAAATTCTCAACTTTCAACGTTAAATTTCAATGTGAAGGAATAAAATACCGTGTATGAACCTATATATTTTCTGAATGTTCTATCTTGTGGCTTTCTAAATATTAAAACAGATATCACCTCTGACCCCTAGAATTGTCTTTTATTGACCCCCAAAGTTATACCATTTTGGGGCTTCCCGCGGAAGCTTCTCGGCATATAAATATGCAAGAAAGTCCCACAAGATGAACTCCCCTGGCTTTCTAAGGTTGATTTTTGGATTCCTCGGTCAAAAACCCTACTAGATGCAATTTTCTAGGCCAGAAACTAAATACTTTTCAAAGAATTTACAATCTTGTAACGATGGGCAGTCCCGTCACGACAGTCGTTTTTCGGCCTGTGGGCCTTATTTTGGTTGGGCTCAAAAACAGGGTTCCCATTGATCGCTGGATCTGAAATTTGGCAGTTCATCATAACTTATGTATATCTTACAGGGGTCAAAAAGATAAAAAATTCTGAGGGGAGTGGTGAGGGGCCTGGATGATTTGGCATGGAATGTCCCCAGGGAGATGCGTTGGAACAACCAGGCTGACTCACGGGGCTCATGCCTAGACGTTGAAATCCTCCGTCCAATGTCCTGAAAAAATTTAACCTGACCTTGTGTCTAACCTCCTGGATAGGAGGTAAATAAAATACTTGAGCATAAATATGTAGAAAAAGATTGATTTATACTTGAAGAAATTGACAGTAATAGGGTTAAAGAAAAGACAAAGAATATTTTCGTTTATTGATTATTCATGAGAGAGAAACTGAATAATCACTTTCTGACAGTTAATCATTAAGTTTTGGGTCCAGGCCAAGCAGTCATTGTTTCAGGCTAATATTCTTTCATCATTTTTTAGTAGGGCTTACATTCTCACACTGTATCAGTCGCTAATTCACACTTAATGGTCTCATCTTGAAATATTTATAGTTGATACTTACACTCTTAAATATAACACATTTTGGAAGAAAATTGACTAACCAATATGAGAATGATGCATTCAGTCTGTCCGAAAATATCAATGCTCGCATACTCATAGACTTATAATTAACTAATTGTTTATAGAAAACCTTGAAAGATGAGACATGAACATCAGCACGATATTTGGTTTAACATCTGCTTTACATGCTGGCATGCGTTGGACGACTTTTAGAAATGGACTTCCAAACAAACCTATCTCTGTCCAGGTCTTTCTTTCTTTCTCTCAAATCCATCCTTATCACTCCCTCCATGTTTTCTCTGACGTTCCCCTGCTAACTGACCCTGATACCTCAACTGTTCTACATCTACTAACCCAAGAACTCTCATCTATTCTTTCAATGTGACCAAACAAAGTCTCCTGTCCAGATTCAATCTTCATCTGAGGTCATCAGATCTAAGCCCGTCTTCAAGATGCACATTACACAGCCATTGTATCATTCTTATATCATTTCTCTCTATGCAAGACATATCCTTAACACTCACTGGCCTGGTTTTATTTCAATACATCATCAGACTGTGTACACATGCCTGATAGACTCCTCCCTTGGTCAACAGTGATAATGCTCTGCTAGTTAGTAATGACCCGGCCCAATACTTTTATTTAGTGCAGTATTAGGGTAATAGTTTATTATCTACTAGCGAGACCCTTGTTTCAGTGTTGCCTAGAAACATTTAGGAAACCAGAATTACAATCCCCAAAAGTAAATTGACCGAAAAGGACAGGAAAATTTTTTTAACCCCAAAAAGATTAAGCCTTTATCTACGATATAAAAATTATCTGATAAAAAGTTATTGGGGGTTATATTCACTCACTTGTTTGCTTGACCCCTGTGTGTGTGTGTGTGTTATTTGGGGGTTTGGCTTTGTTATAATTTACAAAGGAATAAAATGGCTGATTTGTTTATGAAGGAACCAACATGCATTATGGTGGAATTTAATTTCATAATGAAATTAATATAAGTGTGTGTGTGTGGGTGGGCTATTTACTGACTTGTTTTCTTGACCAGTATGTCTTTGGGAGGAGGGCTTTTTAAAAAATTTACAATGTAGAAGGGATCACAACCCCCAAAATTAAATTGACCGAAAAAGACTGGAAAGAGTCCTTTCACCCCAAATTCTAAGTTTCTGTCCACAATATAAAATAGAAATTGTTTTCATTTTATTAGAACACATATCATTGAATAAGAAAATAAAAGCATTAAGAGCAAATAGTGAATTAATGAGATGTCCTTTTGCAAAATTCTTTCCTTTCACGGATCCTCATTTTGCCTCAGTTGAAATGAATGGTTCTCTCCTTGAGGAAACCCTTGCCTTTATAAGTTCTTAGGACCAACTTTCACTCTGAAATTGAAATGGAAGTCTTACATCAAATTTGTTGCTAACGTCGCTGGAAAAATGGTGCTATCATTCTACCGCTCCAGAAAGTATCCGACTCCTAATACAATCCGCTACCTGTAGAAGAGTCAGATAGATCCTAAGATGGAGTACTGCTACCATATCTGGGAGTGTGCAGCTCAGAGCACTTTTACTTGCCTTTACAGAGTACAAAACCAACTTCGCCACCTAGTGAGAGATGATCTCTTTACCCTAGAGGAGGGGGAGTAATTCACTGACTTGTTTTCTTGACCGGTGTGTGTGTTTCGAAGGAAGGGCTTTGTTTTTAATTTACAATGAAGAACGGGATCGCAACTCCAAATTCTAGGTTTCTATCCACGATATAAAAATAACAATATGTGTTCTAATAAAATGAAAACAATCATTGAATGAGAAAAGAATAAGAACGAATAGTTAATTAATTAGATGTACTTTTGCAAAGCAATATGCAAATCAGTTAACCATAGAATGTTGATCGCATACACTGAATCAGTATATTAGAAAGTTATTGTTCTTCTATTTTGAATATGAATTTGGTGTTTTAATCTCACTGACAGTGGCATAAATAGTTGGCTTTGCCAGCTCGCTATTGCTTTGCAAAGTTAGCTACTCAAAACAAACATTTTAAATAATAAACATTTCATTCATGTTTCTTGTAAACACAAGACAAAAACTTTCACATTTATTCATATAAATAGATAAATATTAACATTTTGGTAATTTTGACAAATTCATTTATCTTTTGAATAAGACCAAAAATAGGAAAAGAAAGAAATCAATTCTCCTAAACAATGAAGTGTGTGTGTGCACGCGCATGGAGGGGGGGGGGGGGTCTTTTAAAAACAATAAGATTTGGTGTTGCCAGAAAAAGATAGCTAGTGAGATAGAAGAAGGAGTGAGAGTAATGCCAAATTTTCCCTTTTTATTGTTTTTAAAAGAGCCACCTACCCACAGGGGAAGGGAGCAGTCACCCCCTCCCCCCTGAACTCTTATGCCTCACCTGAATATCTTTCTAGCTAGTTAAGACATATTAGTTTTATTTAAATTATCTTCCTTGATAATTAATGAGCATATTTTAAGAAAGGTTTTCGTAACTTATCCTTTTTTCTTATTTAATTACTTTAATTACTGTTAATATCGACGGAATTATTGCAGATACATAGAAAAAATAACACAATAAAATTAAAACTGAATAACACCAACATTCATTTATTATAGACAGTTTAAAAAAATAGTCATGCTAATTAAACAGATATATGAATGTCTATAGGTCTTTTCTCTGTTCTTTGTATACAGTATTTCAAAACATTCTGTATTATTGATTGAAATAACAGTAACCCGTTTTGATTTGTAATATAGGAGTGATAAATAAAAAAAGTTTCTGCATTTATTCATTTAGAAGATCATCTGAACGGTTTCTAGTTATGGAAGTAGTGTAACTGTTAACATTGTTGACTTAGCATATAGGATCGAGGCTGTAAATTCATTTTCTCTAATACCCTTGGGAAATGTATGAATCACTCTCCTCCCCATAGCTATAACTGAAATAGCAGGGTAGACTAGATTCTCAAGCTTTGGTAAAGCAACTCATCTAGGAGAAGGAAAGCTCCTAAATAAAACCAGTTCTGCTCAGCTTATCCAGAAATTGCTTCTGGTGATCTTAGATTTCAGAAAAAGTGTGATTGGTGATTACACAATCCTTGGTACACCCCCTCATCGTATGTACACCCTTTCAGAGAGTATCCATTGTCTCTAGAACCAAAAGGAAGCCACTTTTCAATAACTCCAACTGTTAATAGTTTTCAATTAAAATATATTTGTTTTGCCTTCGTATAATTTAAATCTTTGAAAATGTTAATTTTATGAAAACAGGAGTCATTCTTTCTTGGGTGTAATATTCAAAATGAATTATTACAGCTGCTTCTTTGTGTTGTGCTCATATCTAAGAATCATAAAGTTTTTCCAATACTCAATTCAATAAACTTGAGCAATGCCTGCCTAATATACATAAACGTTGCTGGAAATCAATTCAGGTATCTTTAAAAAGACATTAGACGATTCCCCGTTTTATATATTAGTACTGCCATTTTGTGCACTATTTAATGAGATACACAATTCTATCTCATTTTTATGTACAGTAAAATTGATCTACACGAAAAGTATTTGAAATCATTATTTTCGTTCTGCACAATGAAAGCCAATGTCTGTTCATTTATTATGAAGGAAATAGGAATGAAAATATTCCACGTGCATATGCAAATATAAGAATAAAATATACTTATTGTAATCATGGATAATGTTATCACGCTCAGTCAGTACCAACACATACTATTAAATTAAAAGTAACTTATTTATTAGAATTATTTGAGAGACATATTAAAGAAATGCTATTTCATCCAAGTAAATGGTAGGTAATAAATCTTTTTTTTTCTTTTAATACTAATAAGTCACCACTTACCAAGGCCAAAAGCCACTTGAGGATAATGGTTAATGAGATTGTCAGCTGGAGGACAAACAACACTATGAGAGGATTGAAAAAGATGGACAAAATGTGACTGCTTAAGATGACGGCTCGACAAGTATTTGTTGACATTGGACTTGAAGACGACCATATTGTAGTCTGAAGGGAAGCAGTCCTGTGGTAATGTGTTCCACAGATGGGAAGTCATTAAAAAGAAACTCTGTTCATGGAAATTTCGTTTGGTTTTAGGTACATAGAAGAAAGAAAGGAAATCCTTTGAAGTGGTTGTAGCTTGACGAGTTTTTGCTGTGAATGTTTTACAGGGAGGAACGAGAGATTGGAGCTCAGTTGAGCATGAAAATAACAATAGAGTAGAGAAAGACTAGCAACGTCTCTTCTGTGAGAGGGTGTTAAATAATTAAATAATCATATTTCTTTTTTTACTGTTATCATTAAGTGCAAGAAGTGTAAGACAATGGAGACGGATGAAAACTCAGATGTGGACAAAGTATAGATGGATGATGAAGCTATTGAGGGTGTCCAGAAGTTTGTTACCTTGGTGATATCATTGGAGTACAGCATGGAGCAGGTGCTAGTATGATTGCAAGAATTAGGAGTGGATGGAGTAAATTCAGGTATTTCTGCCTTTACTTAACCAGCAAGGCGTTATCGCTGTCTACCAAGGGAGCAGTTTATCAGGCATGTGTACGTAGCGTGATGATGTATAGAAGTGACACCTGAGGGCATGCATTGCATGGGTAGAAATGATATGAGAATGATACGATCGATGGGTAATGCGAGTCTGGACAGTATAGGGAGATGTGTGAAAAACAGAAGACTTCAATGGTATGTCAACATTGAAAGAATGGATGAGAGTTCTTGGGTTAGTAGATGTAGAACAGTTACTCTTCCTTTAGTTGACAGTGGTAATGCTCTGCTGGTTAGTAATGGCAGAAGTTCTCTGAACTTACTCCATCCACTCCTAGTTCTTGCAAGAACACTAGCATCTGCTTTACCCTGTCCACCAATGGTATCACCAAGGTAACAAAACTTTGACAAACTCAATAGCTTCACCATCCAAATATACTTTATCCGCATCTGAGTTCTCATTAGTCTCCATTGTCTAACATTTCTTGCACATAAACTGGTTATCATCTCTCAACTTACTAGTAATTAAATTGCACTTCTTGTATACCCAATGCTTGCAATTACCACAAAAAATTGAGTTGCACCCGACCCCCTTTCCATAAACTGTGCAGAACTTTCCTCTTTCTGGGGGATTTCCAACACTACAACCACTGAGCATCACTTTGGTTTTGATAACATTGACTCGCAGAGATGTACTTTCATTGGCATTCCATCAGGTTTTTAACTTAACAAGTAAACCATTGATTGTTTCACAGGAAAGTACTAAATCATCAACATACAGCATCTATTTCGGACAACCTGTAGAAAACTTCCTGGACAATACTTCTAAGAGACAAATAAAAAGCAACAGACTCAGTACAGAACCTTGACGTACTCCTATTTTAACATTAAAGCTGTCACTAAATGTGCTGTTAATGTGAGCATTTCTGTACATTGCTTGAACAACTTTCACTAACCACCCTTTTGCCCCTAGTTTACGCAACACCCACCAGACAACTTTCTCCAGATCTACAAAGGCAAGATACAGGTTCTTCTTCTTACCAAGGTACTTCTCTTGCATTTCTCAGGATAAATATAGCACCAGTGGTATTTCTCCCAGGCATAAAACCAAACTGCTCTTCATCTATACTTATCTGACTTATTTGCTGCTCAATTATTCTCTCAATCACTATTAGGATTTGATCCATCAATTTTAAGCCTTTGTAATCACCTCTATCTAGAGCTTCCCTTTTACCTTTGTAACAATTTACTATTGTACTGTTCAGTCTTTCGGATTAATCTCTTCTTTTATGATCTGATTTGTCAAGTCTGTAATCATCTCAATGCCTGTTTCAAACGCAGTCTTCAACAACACCTGAGGGTCATTCAGCTTTACCCTTCTTGATCTTACAACTTCCCATACCATTTCTTTCTCAATTTTTGTAGCTGGAAAAGATACTGCTTCTGCAACTTCTGGATTTCTTAGTACTGATATAAGTAATTAAACGCGAATAGGAGACAGAGGAAAGTGAAAGATGAGAAGAGAGAAGGGGAGTATAAGGGAGAAAAGGTGGATAAAAACGAATGATTATTATCATTTGTTTGAAAATGAAAGACGTCACAAAATTAGCTTTACTTTTTCAACAGTTGTCAAAAGCTACCGACCATTAATCGTTTATGACAGTATCCATTTTCAAGTAAATGCCTTCTTGTAAAAACATGATTATCAACAAATATCAAAGTTAAGAAATTATCTATTTAATAATATATATAACAAATACTGACCTAATGTCATGAGTGGTCTAGTTAGCATTTAAAAAAAATGAAAGTCTTAATAATGTAACAAGATTGCATGGGATAGGTAGTGCTTATTATACTAATTGCGATAAAAAGTGTGTTACGTCAAGTTTTGGAATTTGAGAAAGAATGCGTTAATGGAATACAAACAAAAATAAACAAAGTAATTTCTGGTTTAGTTTAGCTATGCAGAGAAACAAACAATTGAATCAATGCAAAAACAAAACCATTGAATAGCTAGAAAATGAGAAAACGTCAGAGTGAATTCTGTCACTAAACAGTGAAGACATGTCTTCAGTGCTGCCCCTCACTGAGGCTGAGGGGGGGGGGCGAATCCTTACAGTATATGGAAGCGTGTAAGAAAACACTAACATCGAATAAAGTGAGTGATACCAATTCCTTTCATGTCTTTTTGGTCTTCAATTGTAACCAGCATGTGAGGTTTCAAGAAATGCAAAGAATTCTCCAATGGAAGGACAAGTAAGTGTTTCCCTTTTAGTTTTATGTAATGGGTCCCAAGTAAATGGGGCAAACCATGTTAGAATAATAACAGAAGAAAAAATTTGATTTGGTTCACATCCCCTTTTAACGATGAAATTAAGAGTAAGATAGAGGAAAGATTTATTCAACGGATAGAGAGAAACATTGGCGCTATTTTAGTAGGCCATCTACGTTGAAATAATTGATGTACAGAAAAAATGCAAGTTTAAACCCTAATTGTAACTCTAAACCATTCATAATAAAATTAGGTGTAATTGCTAACAGTAACTTTCATCATAAATTCGAATTAAGAATGCTCTTTTATTTAATTAAAAATATTATTACAACTTATGTTCTTGCATGATTTTAGATGAATGTGTAGTGGACAAGTACGAAAACATGCACAAGTTTGACTACCTCGTACCTAACTCTGAATGCTGTGATGTCAGTCACATGATTATTTTTCTCTCCCATTCTCATAAACGCCCCATTACGTTTTTCTTAATATCAATGTGTGTGCGTTCATCTTATTGGATTACTGTTAGAAACAAGTTTATGGATAATTCAGGAGAGGGAAGAGCCATTGTGCTTGACATTTCGAAGGCATTTGACAGAGTGTGGCATTCTGGTCTTCTACACAACCTTCAACGTTTTGGTATTGGTGGTTCTTGACATTATTAAGTCTTTTCTTTCTGATTGAAGCTTGCGAGTAATTTTAAACGGTGTCTCTTCATTCTCTTTTCCTATAAATGCTGGTGTTTCTCAGGGCTCTATTCTGTTTCTTCTCTTCCAAAAAATATTCAGAAAATTAACATCTATGCTGATGATACCAATCTCTATTCTTGTGTTGCTTATCGCCCATCTCCCTCAGATCAGTCAAAATATGCAACTGATCTAGAAGTTTACCTGGGCAATAGGCATCTCCTGTCTTTGCGATAATCATATTTGTTCTTGTTAGCTTCTTACATCAAGTGGCTTCATGCCTTGTCTGGAGCAATTTCCATCAATTTTTTCTTTTTTAAATGAAAAAAATTCCTTCAATCAACAAACTTTCATTTTAAAACGAAATCTTTCTTCAGTCTGAAAAAAACTTCTATATATTACAAACATCCACATCAGAGTTCAGACCTGATTTTTTTGTGTGTTTTTATTTTTAAATTCATTTTGTTTCTTTTTATTTATGTGCTTATGTGGATGGAAATTGGATGTCTATTAAAATACATTAAATCTATTTTAATAGACACCAAATTGCTTCCATATGTGGACGGGAATTTGATGTCTATTAAAATACATTAAATGTATTTTATTAGACACCAAATTGCTTGCATATGTGGACGGGAATTTGATGTCTATTAAAATACATTAAATCTATTTTAATAGACACCAAAGTCCACATATGCACACAAACAAAAAGAAAAAAATATATTTTAAAACTTAACACACACAAATCAGGTCTAAATTTCGATGTAGGTGTTTTTAATATATATAAGCTTTTGTAACAGACTGAGATCTCGTGATGAAAAGAAAATCTGTTGGTTTAAGAAATTATTTGTTCTTAGTGGTAATTACAAGATGAAAGCGTGTACATTGATATTAAGAAAAAAAAATGATGGCTCTCTTGGCCATTTGGGAGAACGATTCCATTCACCAGACTTTTATGTTAAGATGAAGAAAAAGCGTTTTACAAAGTTGAAAATGTCAAGTTTTTCATAAAAATTTCATATTCATTCAATTTTTATCAAAAAAATACGTTTTTAATAAAGAACGGAAGACTGTTTGAAATATTAAAATTATAGTAACACCCATAATTTGCATGCTTTTATGTTTTCCATAAGTTCATTTTTTATTTGTCAAATGTGAAGAAATTCATTTTTAGCCGAGAAACACATTTTAATATATATTATACTAGCCCTAACTACCCAGCATTGTCTGGGAGTCTTTACTTTCATTTTTTCTTTCGCTCATCGTCATTCTCCAATTGTCTTTTCCTTAATTAATTTCTTATAAAAGATATCACAAACCAAAATTTTATTTTCATTATAAGTAAAAAAATTTTATATGAGCACATAGACCTTTGCAAAACAAACAATTAGCCACCAAATTATGACAATTCAAAGTTTTTTAGAAATTAGAAAATTTACTGTCTTGTGTGTGCTATTGGTCCAGAAGCCAATTTTCAAAGTGTATAACTTAAAATGCAGGCTTTAAATAAGTGAAAAATCCTTACCAATCTAATGTCATCTGGTAAATAAAAACTAATCATAATGGAAGCAATAATTATTTAATCAAACCAGTCTAAATATTGAGCAAAATCCCATTACCCCCCCCCCCCGTTCCAAAAAGAAAACTGACTGTTCATATAAGTTTTATTTCAACAGCTAGCATTGAATCTTCTTAATATGATCCATAACACATTAGCAATCAAAATAGATTTTTCTTTTAATAATAGATCAATAAAAGAATTCGGATTTAGACCATGTAAAAACAGATGAAAATTCAATCTGATAATAGGGTAACAAAAAAAAAAAAAAAAAAAAAAACAGAGTCAAAAGTATACGTTAGTGAAATTGCTGTAAAAAAGTATTCATTGGAGATACAAACTTGAAACTTTGCCACTTTACTATTTTTTTGGATTAGGAATTCAAAAAAATGTTTGTCTTCTATTAAATTTTTTTTGTCATAAATATATTTTAACTTGGGTGAACTTATTCAGTTTTTTTAACTTGCCAAGAAAAGGGCTAACAACAAAATTTTGAAAGTTGTAATACAAAATAACAAGTCATTTTTTTTTTCAAACAAATATTGTAAATATTATCATATTTATTGATATATGGGTACTGTCAAAATTGATTTATTCTTGGCCTTTTGGCTAAGATCAAAGTGTAGTATCTGTTCCGATGGATACTGCACTCCATAGACTGGTGTTGTCTTGGCCTTCGGGTCTTGATTTACGCCGGTCAATGGGTCTGTCCTGTGCAGTTCTGGGAGGTCCACCTTCCCAGGCTTTGCCTCCCCTCTTTGTGGAGGAGTAAGTTTATTGCTTACTGCCTGAGGCGCCTCTACCGGGGAATGCCGACGAGGCTGCCCAGGCAATTTTTAAACCCCACTTTCCCGACCCGACCTTGTGTCACATCTTACTTGTGGGAGTAAGATAAAAACTGGCCTTGTGCCTAACTCCTGGAGAGGAGTAAATCAATACTGTTATAGAGAACGCCCACATTTCTGTGACTTTGCGTCGTCAATGTTTGGGAAGGTCTCAGAAGCGCCCGAGAGTTGAAATAGCAATACACATCGACCAGAAAACGGTTTGGATAATCACAGATTTCAGGGTAGTTCTATTAAAATAGTCATATCTTAAAAACTAAAGCACTTTAAGTGCTCAAAATACCATCATTTTGTTAGGAAATGAATATCCTTTCACGTGCATTCATGAATAATATACATAATATATTTTTAAGAGTTTTGAGCAAATAAAGGCCAAAAAATGTTAACGCTATTTTCAGCAATTTACGTCACTTTTTTTTTTTACCCCCCCCCCCCTTTCGTTTAAAACTCTGGTACCATCCTTCTGTGCAGAATTTCGTCCTGAAATTTGGAAACCAATTAGGAGAAACATCACTTTTAATGTTTGTTAGTGTACAAAGTAAATCGGCTCATTCATTTTTTTGAAATTTTAAAAATAATCCTTCAATATGACGCGTGTTGAACATTTTTGAAAAATACATTTTCGTCGCCCAATTAGTAAGTAAATCAATCTTTTTACTTTTTTATGCATTAAAATTTTAAT
Source organism: Sepiola atlantica (assembly GCA_963556195.1). NCBI lineage: Eukaryota > Metazoa > Mollusca > Cephalopoda > Sepiida > Sepiolidae > Sepiola > Sepiola atlantica. The sequence continues at coordinate 27,291,074 of OY744521.1, read as the reverse complement.
TGTATATATGTGTTCTCTTTTGGTAGTAATAATATTTCATTACCCTATCTGAGAAAAAAATAAGAAAAGTTTTCTATTTATAGTTTGAAAAACTGACTGTAGTAGTAGTAATATTCAGCAGTAAAAAAAAAAAAAAAAAAAGCAGACGCCCATAAAAAAAAAAACGCACAGGATTTATTTGCCATAGAAAAAAATTGATTAATGCCCTAAAACGCTAGAATGGCCCGGAAATGGTGAATTATTCAACATTAAATATATGTGAAACTAATCCCCCACTCTAAATTCTAAATTAATTGTTTTTTTTTTCTGCTAAGTTTTCAGGGTGTTAACATGTAATTGCCTAAATAAAAAAGTAGAATCTAATATTTTGGGGAGGCAAGGGTTTGAGTTAGCGGAAGGTGTTAATCTATAATAATGCCAAGGAGATCTTGCAATATATTAATTTTTAAACAGTTCTAGTATTAGATTTTAGTTTCTTGTACATAAAATGTATTACAATTCAACTTTGAGTTTTCTAACTTCTTTCTTTTAATGGATACATGGTATTTTTAAGGTATTGCAGCATATTTATGTGCACTTAGTGCAGATTACTTGGAAAACATTAATTTCTGGAGATTTTCAGTGGCACATTCTGATTCCTTGTACAAAAATACACTTATATGGTAAATTTCATTGCTTAATCTTGTGTTTTAACAAAGATATAACATTTTTACTGAAAAATTAGTGTAAAAAAATGTGACGAAACCCATATGGTCTTAAAGAGGGGAAAATATCCAATTGTGCGAGGCACAAAAATAGTCATAACTTCCTTATTTTTAGTCAGATTTAAAAAATGTAAAAAGATTCTTTCTTAGATTATCAAGCTCTTTCTATATATGCCATTATTGAGATATTTTAAGCAATTTGAATTTTTTCATGTGTATTGCTAGTTGAAACTATTAACCAATCAGGTTACAGCAGGCATTAGATACTCAGGTTGCAAGCAAGCAGACAATAACTTTTGGAAGAAATTAATTTCTACAATCTGCAGAGCGTTAAAAAAAAATTGAATTTCTATCTGTCAGCGCGTTGAATCTACCAAAAGACTCATTGAGTTCTGTCAGCAATGGTCACTTCTAGCGAAAGACTAACCCTAACTCTAAACCAAAAAATCTTAAAAAGAAAAATTGAGAAAAAAAAAAATGAAAAACAAGAAATTGGTTAAAAGCAGTGGTTTCGTTGTTTATTATATAAAAAAAAAATCATCTTTTGAAACTTTTTAGTGCATGTAAAAACATTTAGTTAATAATGGTTCCTTTGACAAAAAATAAACATCTAATTAATAACAGTTGTTTAGCTATGGTTTGTTCGTTCTTTATTTTGATATATGTATTTTACTTTGATTTTCATCGTCTGAATTTATCGTTTGGCAGTCTTCAATTTTGGTTTGGCAGTTTTAGCCTCGTCAACTCTCGAGCGCTTGTTTCAGAAGCCCGAACGTTGACGACGCGAAGTCACGGAAACACAGTGCATTCTCTATAAGAGTACAGATATATGATATATCATTTTAGCAATGTAACCTCTTTAAGTGCGTCTTCAAAATTTGACAGATTTGTTAGAGGGCAGCTCTCGTCTGCTGATCCAGGGGTTTTAAGACCAACACGTATGCATTAGTTTCCTCAAGAATCTACCAGTAAATGCACCTCTACAGTCAATCTAATAACAACTGCAGATTGTTGATCCAGAATTCCAAATTCAGAGTATTTGATTGATATATTGATGAAAGTTATGAAGTCAAAAACTGTTGCAGTTTTCCAAATTTTGTTTCTTTAATTTTTTATATTAATTTATTCTCTTTGGCCAGTTTTTTTAACGTTGAGGATAAATGTTTTTCATCATAATTTGGTGACTTTTTAAAAAAAATTATTCACCCCCAAACAAGGTATATTGCCACTGATACATAATGGGCTACTGTGATAAAGACCATATTTATAGGAAAGCAATCTGAGTAGGGATTTGGGCAGCAAGATGTTTGTTTACATTGCATTTAAATTTCTGCATGTTGGATATGACTTGCCTTAATCATTGAATTTAGTTTGTTTATGTTTGTTTATAAAGCCAAGGAACAAATGCAGCAATTTGTCAAAATTATAAGAAATTGACCAACATTAGCCAATCAAAATGCTTGAAATATAAATATATCAATATAAAATCAGCAAAATTGTTCATTACTAAATAAGTATGGCCCCATTTTTATATGGGTGATGGTAATAGTATATTTTTAGAAAGAAAATATCCTACTTCCTCTATAATATCAGTAATCAAAAAATAAAAGTTGATTGGATTAAATATTAAAATCGATTAGAAATACAAGTTCTTTTTTAGAACACTGATCAATATTTGCAATAATTGACTGGCAAAATAGAATCAAGTATCTCCGTTGTATTAAAAAAGCTATTGATCACAAAGAAATGGAGAAGAGTTTGGTTCTACTTTATAGATAAGATATAGAATATATTATATATGTATACTAGCTGTATCAAGAGTCTGCTTTTTTTTTTTTTCAAATAAGATTTTAAAAGTTATTTAATTATTATGGCATTGTTTGTTCATTAAATTATTAATTGAACCAAATTGTTATAGAACTATAATTTTGTGAAGGTAATGTTTTAATCTCTATAAAATTATTGGATGTAAATAACTTTCAATCTTTTGATACATGAGGATTTGATAAAAGTTTTAAAGCCAGAAATGATTTTCTATTCGACAGTTTAAATGCTTCTAAATTCCTTTCAAATTTTGAAGGGTCAAAGTAATTCATTCATTTTTTTTTTTTTAACTATTAACAGAAGATTAAAATAACTGACTTTCTCTTTTTCTTATCTTTCCGTTTTTGCTGGAGATGGGGCATCCTACCGAATGCCAGACATTCACCGGCTATTTCAGACACTCCAGCCTAGAGATCTTTTTAAGATTCTAACCGTCCCTTTAAGTGCAATTGTTTGTATTTCTCTTGCACTCGGTTCACTGGGTATACTCGCTAGATAGCTTTTGAAATTCTTTTTCATTACTCCTGTTGCTCCTATAATTACTGGTACGATGGAGATTTTCCTAAGATTCCAGTTTCTTTTCATGTCGTACATAACACCTTGGTATTTCGTGATGTTTTCTTTTTCAGCTCTGTTTAATCCTGCATCATTAGGGACACTGACTTCAACTAGGGTTGCTACTTTCTACCTTTTGTCCCATATCACGATGTCAGGTTTAACAGCTCCATTTTTCTAGATATGTATGTAGCTGTAGGGATTGCATAGTCATAGTGGATGGTGTATAAATTATTTCCAACTGTTCTTTCTGGTATATGCTCCCAGAACTTGCTGCTACATTGGATATTCAACGTTTTACAAATAGTCAGTGAAGATTAGAATGCGATATCTTTTAAAAAGAGAATTTGAGATGATGTCATAAGATTCAAATTAATACAAATTGAACCGTAGCCATAATCAATCAATCTTAACTCTCTGTAGAAAATATGTTAACTTACCATTAATAGAAAGTAGTAAAATTCAGAAAAAAAAAAATTGGCTTTTATCCAAAATCCCAATTTACAACTACATGGAATATGGAGAGATTTTTTATTCGCATCTGTCAATCATGCAGAAGAAATCTGAATATGCTTGCCTTCCACTGGCTGCAACGTGAAAGATTAGCATTTTACAAAGAACCTGTAAAAATGAGTCTATATTTTCACACATTTATCTGTCCTAAAAAACAAAATAAAAAAAAAAATTTTTAAAAAAATTTCCCTGCCCTCATTTTCTCTCTCTTTTTCATCAATGCATTTTTTCACATTTTGATTCTAACTTATTTGCTTGCTCTATCTTACTGCTTCTCTCTCCTCGTATGTTTGATTACTCTCTCTCTCTCTCTTCATTTCCCCTTCTCCCTCCCATTCTTCCAATTTCCTCTCATTTCAACTAAATATGTACACGAGCCATTTACCAAATTACAATACCTCACATTGCCTTTGCGTATGTGAAAAGAAATCTAAATATTAAGAAAATGAAGAAAAAAAACTTGTGTTCCTAGATATGATCTCCTGCTAATCTCTTACAAGTTTATATGCACACGTATGCACGTGTAGACATGTGTGTCGATGAAGCCGTCAATGAAAGAGACATGGCTTCAAATGGCCAATGCATCCCTGGGTTCTTTTACTGCAAAAGCAGAAATACTGTTCCTTCTCCTTTGGCTCTGAAATGTTCAACTGACAGCTCGACTTGTAACAATGCCAAGAGATGTTATTGATTCCATTTGTTCACTCCACTCAACATAGACTTAATTTATCATACATGCACACACACACACACACACACAGACCACTTACAAATACTGATCAGGTTGCATATTTCAGTAGAACTATAAGTTAAATTACAGTTGGTTTAATAGAAAAAAATGTGTGCATTCGACTTATTGGAAAAAACTGGCTATTAAAATGTGTGGTTCCACTCATTCTAAATATATCAAATGAAAAAAAGAAAAAATAACATAAAATGAAGGATTGGGAGGGGGGGGTGAAGACTGAAAGAAACAAATGTTTAAATTTAGCAAAAACGAAATAATGCTGAATGAAGGTCTAGAAGTTTTTTTCAATTCATGCACATCTGTTTTTTTTTTATTTTCCATTGTTATATAAAAGAACAATTAGCAATATGAATTGTTATATAAAGTTTAATATTAGATGATGACAACATAGCCTAAACAAATAATTCTTATGACCATTTTTTCTCCTTTTTATCTGATAGTTTTTTGTTTTTTTGTAGCTTTAGAATTATTTCTCTTGTATGTGTAAAATATAAAAAGATTATAGATTATGGAAATGCTTCTATTAGAATGAAAAATAGGAATAAAGTTGTGTTGTTCAGCGGAATTTTTTTTTGATAATTTGTAATTTTCGGACTACTACTATTCTAATTATGATCGTTATTTTCACGTTTCAGATGATGTAACCTCCGACATTCTTCTAACCAGTCATGGCTGACGAAAAAAAACAAAACAATCTAGCCCTGTGGATTAAATAAAGATTTCAGTTCGAAATTCTGTATAGGTTCTCTAAGTTCGACAAAGATTCCAAGTTTGAAAAAATGCACCAACAAAAGGTTGGAGATTACATTGGCTAAAACATGAAAATAACCAAGATGAAAATAGTCGTCAGACTGATCCAAACAACACACAAAGTCTTGTCTGAATTTTCTATTTTTTTTTAGGAGGCAGATCTATTGTTCTCAACGTTGTTCATAATATTTATATTTCATTTGGGCCGATGTGATCTCCAGTCTTCGGGTGTATTGTTCACTGAAAAATAGTGTTTTTCCTGTGAAAGTTAAGTACATTTTATTATCATATTTATTGATATATGGGTACTGTTATAGAGAACGCCCACATTTCTGCAACTTTGCGTCGTCAATGTTTAGGAAGGTCTCAGAAGCGCCCGAGGGTTGAAACTATTAACCAATCAGGTTGCAGCAGGCATCAGAAACTCAGGTTGCAAGCAAGCAGAAGATAACTTTTGGAAGAAATTAATTTCCACAATCTGCAGCACGTTAAAAAAAAAATTGAATTTCTATCTGTCAGCACATTGAATCTCCCGAAAGACTCATTGAGTTCTGTCAGCAAGGGCCACTTCTAGCGAAAGACTAACCTTAACCCTAACCCAGAAAATCTTAAATAAAAAAAAAAAATGAAAACAAACAAACAAGAAATTGGTTAAAAACAGTGGTTTTGTTGTTTATTATATAAAAAAAAATCATCTTTTGAAACTTCTTGGTGCACAAAAACATTTTTCGTAAAAACATTTGATTAATAATGGTTCCTTTGACAAAAAATAAACATCTAATTAATAACAGTTGTTTAGTTATGGTTTGTTCGTTCTTTATTTTTATATATGTATTCTACTTTGATTTTCATTGTCTGAATTTATTGTTTGGCAGTTTTCAATTTATTGTTTGCCAGTTTTTGCCTCGTCAATTCTCAGGCGCTTGTCTCAGAAGCCCGAACGTTGACGACGCGAAGTCACGGAAATGCAGTGCGTTCTCTATAAGATTACCGATATATGATATATCATTTTAGCAATGTAACCTCTTTAAGTGCATCTTTTTCAACTTAGGGAACCTAATAGTCAAACTCTGAAACCCAGTACAGAATTTCAAACTGAAACTTTTGTTGTAACTTGCACCACAGATGGACATCATAGTAGACCTGCCATAGTGCATTACACAGTGGGCTGGCAAGCGGACATATGGATTTTTAGCAACTTTCTAAAATCATTACGAAACCTATATATTTGAATAGCTCAGAGTCTGAGGTTGCAAAAAATGGGCTCATTTGTCTTCTAACTCCAATTATTTCTCAAGATATGCCCGTTTGAAGTTCGCGAATTTCGAATTTTTGCAAAATCGTGACTACAGTGATTTTACCAAGGTGTAAATTTGGGTGCACCTGAAGAATTGCTGAAAATTTCTCCCAGAAAGCCCTCAATATATTCTATAAGCCTCTTAGATAATGCCAGATGCCCTAAATTTACTTCATTATAAAAAATGGTACATATGAACAAGTTTTTTCGGATTTTTCCACAAGATTTACCATAAAAATGAGCATTTTTTCCATAAAAAAACGACAAAAATTGCCCCCGGACAGCATATTTTAACGAAAGATTGCAGAAAAGCCCCGAGATGAAATTTCTCATGCTTCACAAATAAGAATCTAGACATAGAAAGCTATCATAATCCAATTGGATAAAAAAAATCACTCTCGAGAACCATTTTAATTCTAACATACTGAAACAATTTGATCAATTTATCAGATTGTATCAATCGATTATGGGACAAGAGAGACCCCAGTGTCATGAAGGCCAGAGAGTGATTAAATTGCAGACATTGTAAAGGGACAGGACACAGTATTCGTAGCTGTGAGCAGCTCAAAGTTGCAATACTTGGGTGTAACACTGAGTACGAATCTTTGTTGTGCTTTCAATGTTATTTAAGTAATCATAATGTGAATCACTGTTTGTTGTTTCATTGATGTTTGAGTGATATATTTTCATTTTAAAGTGGATATTTGACGAGTTCTCTTCCTGTAATACTAAAAAAAGGTTTTGTTTGTTTGCTCAACTTGTTTACTTTGCGAGTTATGATAATTTGAAATTTACCCAGAATTTAGCCCCTCTGTGTATTGGCCCAAAATGATGGTGATTGGGGCCTCAGACTCCCAAAATGGTATAATTCTGCTGAATATCAGTCTGTTAAACATCCCACTACCCTCCCTGATGCCTAACATGATGACCAACAGGTATAACAGCTAAACAGCTAACATTATGGGCACTCATAGATTAATGTCCGCTTGAACCCCCTTCTAAGCCCACTGTGCATTATAACCCTGCATTGTAACAAGGCACAAACATTCCTCAGAATAGAAAAAGATGACTAGGCACAGCTGCTACAATCAGTGGCCCTCTTGTGTTTTCACACACAGATGAACACAAATTAGCAAGATTGTGCAATGAAACGGCTGTTCCTAGAGTTATCTTTGTTGCACATTTTCGTGATGTTTTCTCCTCAGACATACTGGCAACCGTATGTCCAAGAAGTTCTTGCATTGGATTCACATTAGCAGGAAACATAAAATATGTTACAGTTATACCATACATATGTTAGGGCTCACTTTTAGGGGTCAAACAAATCAAGGTTGATCAGTTAAAATGGAAAAATACAGGTTGACATAGGATTGTCAAAGTAGCCTTGGTTAATGGTATATTATTGTACAAAGAAACTGAGAACAAAACTGAGAACAAAACAGATACTACACTTTGGAAGATCTATCTACAATAGTAAAAAAAAAAATGTTCAAATAAGGTTTAAGGCAAGTGTGGCGAGTGGAGTCTCTTGTCTTCCTCTATGCTACTCTTAACGAGACACATTTTGACCTGCATTGTTTCTTTCATCATTTGTCCATCACTTTCACTTTGTGAAACAGTGGTTTCAGCGACGGAGTCTGCACCCTAGGGTGCACTGGAATGCATCGGGGAGATCAGGCCCTACGTAGAAACAAGTGGAGATCTAGGAGCTAGTACATATTTCGACTGTCCAGGCCTTAATCGCTGTGGGCGCCAAGAAGTCTGAGATTGGTTCTTGGGTTGTCGTTGCAATTATCCAGATACAATAAATGACGGTTTCCATATGTCACCCGGGCCCTGTTAATCGCGAATACTGGGGGATATCAACAAAAAAGCGTGTTACGTGTCAGAAGCAGTTACCCACGCATAGGGCCAGTGGAATATCGCTGGGGTCTTAATAACTGATGGTGTGGACATCGACAGGGGAGGGAGGCCAATAGGGGCCCTGTCATGATAAGAGGTGGGGGTCCAATAGAGAAAGAGAGGCTAATGGTTTTCTTTAGTGTAGATAAGATCTAAAGAGAAACTAAAACGACGAATTACAATTGCCCGTACCACCCCACTCCGGGAGAGGAGGAGGGACACAGAAGAAGGGATGGGGGAAAGAAAGAGAGTAAGTCAGCATCGCGCGTACCACACAACGAGAAGAGAGAGAGAGTATGAGTTATACGCTTTTCGTCTTTGTTATTTGAGATGAGAAGGCGATCGCAAGAGAGTCAGATCTAAGAATTGGTCGAGAACGGACGTCTCCGCCGGGCTAGGGGATCACCGGACGAGATGCTGCGCGAACAGCTTCTTGTCTGGGAGGTGTTAACAATAGTGTCCCCCCCTCCACCGTTCAGTAGACAAGCCACAACTTGATTAACCACTGGGAAATAGTAGAGATTCACACACGCACGCAGAGAGATACGATAGTTGGTAAATAAGCCATTATCAAAAGAACAGACCTTTTGCCATCGCCCTTCCCTCACAGAGTAAGAGTTCGTTGACTGTTTGCGAACATCTTCGTACACTAAGACGACGACTAGTTTAGTAAACCGGGACAATTTACCAGAGTAAGAGACTCAATTCACTGTAAAATTAATCCTTTTAATTGTTATTAATAATTAATGGATACAAAAAGACCAATGTTGTTGAGTTATTCTGTTGTCGATTTGTACTGTTCGCGCGACATTGATTCCGCAGCGAGTCAAACATCCCGATTAGAGGAGATTCGAACCATCTTTCTTTTTGCAGCCGCTACTGACGATCACTGGCCAAGGAAGGTGTTCCCGGTCTGGAAGGATTGTGGAGCGCCGAGGAACACCCGCCATATTGGCGCCGCGACCGGGATATCGAACACCTGTGCGCGAGTGGCCGACTACGATACCCACGGAGGAAGAAGAGTAAGAGGCGTGGGGTCCATGTTATAACTTTAGCAATCACCACAATACCACATTAACTCTTAAAATATTCCCAATGATTTCAAATGAATTTTATTTACAGAAGAATACACTTTGATTCTAGCCGGAAGACCTGGGAGCCATATGTGTAGTCTGAATGCCTCTCTGTCGACAGCGAACATTAAAAGTTGGGGCTGGAGGGGACAATTATTATTATCCTCGAGTGGCTTTCAGACTTTATAAGTGGTAACATTAGTAAAAGAAAATTTTTAAAACTATTTTTGCCAATTTTATTTTACTAACTATATAATAACATTTATTTTTGAATTGAAAATTCGGTGCTTCTGCTGTTTCACAATATGTTAGGCCCCTCTAAAAAAAAAAAAAAAAAAAAAAAAAAGAGAGAAGCACCAAAATAAATTAACACATGTAAATACAGAAAAATGGAGGGAGCGGGTGCAGCTTCTTTTTTTTTTTAAGCGGTGAAAAAACATTTAGATTTTATTTAGGAGGGGGGTTCAGGCATAAAGGTAGAGTTTTGAGAAATACGACCAAAAATTTACAGGCGTGACATAAGCGTGACGTATGTACAACGAATGCTACGAAAACGAACGGAAATAGACGAAAGAAGGTACGCCGTTTCAAATGTTATCGAAGCCCCCGTCAAAACTTTTATTTTTTATTTTATGTCAAGTTTAATTAGTTACTATACGACGTTAACACCGGAAGTTTCTCAGATTGGAAACGTTTGCACTTCATGCCTGTTCTATTTTCTTGTTTCTCGTGCTTCTAAAATGAATCTGTCATGTCACATTAAATTTCACAATCAGTAGAAGGTTGCATATTTTTTTGCAAGGAAAAATGCCTTTTCGGAAGGCATTCTAACCCTAAATTCCCTATCTCTAAACCTCGACCCACCTCCGACAAAAAATTTCCTAACCTTAAAAAAAAACAAAAAAAAAACAAAACACAGACACAGTAAAAAAAATAAAAATTTCGGTACTGCTATCGATCCTGACCCAATCTCCGTTAACCTCACGTCGGCAACGTTCGGGTATGCTACGTAAACACCCGATAGATTACGAGCCGAATCGTAGCAGAAAGAAGTCGAGCGATTAGCCAATCAGCTGTCAATAACCAGACGACAATTTTTCTAAGCATTATTTAAATCAATTAAAGACGCACACATCTGTTCAAAGTCAGTGCATCTTATTTATTTTCCGGTAATTGCAAAAAAATAAATAAATAAGAAACAACAATGAATTACGAAATTTAAAATTCCCAAAGAACACTGCACTGGGAACTATTTTCAAACAAATTGCTGAATTTTACCCACCGTAAAATCCATTTTAAGATAAAGCGTGGTTGAAAACTAGAGTTATCTCCCTCTTATTTGACTCTTCAAAATTAAAAATACAATTTTTTTTTTGGCCCTACGGTTCACAAGCACCGAAATTTGTAAAGTAGTATATTTTATCATTTAAAGAAATTTGTAAAGTAGTATATTTTATCATTTAAAGAAATGTGTAAAGTCGTTATTTATATTTTTTTGAAAAACCGAGTCCAATAAAAATATAAAAAATGATATTAAAATTTATTTCTCTTTATTTTAATTCTTATTTTTCTGTAAAAAAACAAAAAAACAAGATTATCTAAAAAAAAAAAAAACATGAAATTTCTGCACAAAAATAATAGTCGCAATATGAGTTAAGGTAAGAAATAAAGTAAATGTCAATAATGAAGAAAAAATAAGATAACACTTTTTTTAATTCGTACAATATAATTTTGTAATTAAAAGAAAAAAAAGAGATTTATTAGTTGAATAACAAATAAAATTGATAAACTATTATTTCCGAGATTAAATTAATTCCGAAATCCAAATTTTTTATCGCATTTTCCGAAACAGTGCCAATTCAGAAATTTGTTTAAAAATATTTTTGCAAAAAAAAAAAAAAATTGGTTACACATCTCTATTTACCGCTAACTGGCCAGGAAGTGGTGTGCTCATTTTACGTTAAATTTATGTAGGAAACTGATCCTTTACTCTCAAACAATTTTTTTATCCCTTTTTTAGCGGATATTTTTAGACAGTTTACATGTAATCGCTAATATATAAAAGAAAAAAAAATCTGATTTTTTTTGGGGGGGGGGGGGACTGCGATGGGTATGATAGTAAGAAAATATTATTTTCAAAATAGTTTTTATTTTACTTTTCTTTTTGATTTGATATCTAAAAGCCCGTTCTAAAACTCAGCCGTAACAGAACAATAAATAATAATGCCATGTGAAGAGGCAGGGCAATTTAGATATCTAACTTGTCGCTGTTTTCACTTTGCAAATCAAGATCAATGTGTAGTATCATTTTGGGACCAGTCTCTTTTGGTGTCTTCTAAAACTGAAGAGACAGGTGATCTTTTTAATGATTCTGACAGTTAAAAAGCATTGATTCTCCATATTAGACAGACACCAGGTGTCAAACCATGGCCAACGAGAGTTAGTGGTCAAACTATTGAGGAGGGGAGGGGTAAATGCTGATAAAATAATCAAATAATACTATAAATATTCCGAATTCGCAGACTTCTTCTCTTGCACCAAACTGTCACAATTAAAAAAAAAAAAAAAAAAAAAAAAAATACAAAATCTTTTTCAGTGAAAATTAAATATAAAGTAAAAATTGAATTTTTTTTACTTGATTATTGAAAACCATAAAATAATTCGAATTAAAAAAACTGATTTTTAAAAAATAATTTAATTACTTTTAGTGTTTGAAAATTATTTTTTGGTTTGAAAACGTCTAAATTAAACTTAAAACGTTGTTTGGTACAAGAGAAACAGTCCACTGATGGCTGCCCACTGCTACGAATTCGGAATAGGGGCGTGTGAGCAGGAAAATTCAATATCGCCTATTTATTTAATCGGGAGATGTAGTCATCATAAAACGGAAAGAGTTTTTTTTTTTTTACAAGAAAGATTGTTTTCTAAACAGTTAACTTGTCGGTACTAAAAAAAAGTTTCACCAGGTAAATATGATACCGACATGATATGCAAGCATCATTTTTCACTTTTCATCGATTAATTCAATAGCGTCGTTTCTCTAACCAGACACCCAATTTTAATTGTTCCTTAAAGAATTAGAGAACTTTATTTAAATTAGTTTGGGTTCAAGTAAAACGTTAATTGCTTTGGTGAGGTCAAAACATTTCTTTTTATATACATTTTTAAAAATATTTCAAATTAATAAAAAAACAAAAACAACATAAATGAATACCGAAACAGCAGTACACCGGGCATGTGAGAGTCTCGGTTGGAAAAGAAAAAACAACGGATTGAAATAAAAGGAGTAAAAATGTGTTTCATACACACATTTGAAATTTAAATGTCGAGAATAACTGGTTTTATCAAACGCGGGGCTGAAGGGGTCCAACAACAAGCGTAGCGGCAAAGGTGTACACTGTACAGCTGCCCGACTTCTTGGCAGTGGGTGTAAATTTAGTCGGCTTTGTAGCTCCAACTTAATATATTGCGACCCACTCTCGTGCTGGATCAGGTAGTTTGAGGGGTTTTATTTACTCCTCCCCAGGAGTTAGGTACAAGGCCAGTTTTATCTTACTCCCACAAGTAAGATGTGACCCAAGATCGGGTCGAGAAAGTGGGGTTTGAAAAGCCAGCGCTCGAGAGGTGAGCACTCTGGCCATTTAAAAATTGCCTGGGCAGCCCCGTCGGCATTCCCCGGTAGGGGCGCCTCATGCAGTAAGCAATAAACTTACTCCTCCCCAAAGAGGGGAGGCAAAGCCTGGGAGGGTGGACCTCCTAGAACTGCACAGGACAGGCGTGCAGTATCCATCGGAACAGATACTACACTTTGATCTTAGCCAAAAGGTAGTTTGAGGGGTAACTGAGAAGTCTGTCACCGTCCTTATGTTAAAAAACGACATGAGGGAAATTACACACAAGGGTCACCATTTCTAACCTGGCAAGTTAGACAAAAGTTGAGGTAAAAAGAAGAAAAAAAACGCTCATCAACGAGGTATTTCACCTTTCTTTACCTGCTTGGTGCAATGCCGGTTTAAGACATGGACGGCGATAATCAAAAGTGGCCTAGCAGCACTGTCAGGCCCACAACTAGTTCGTCATGGAATCGGGATTAGCTATCCATATCGTGTGACCTAGCTCAGGATGGACAAAAGTGCGTTGTGATGGTCAGAAATGTCGCACTTGATCGGGAGCAAGCCGACCAAAGTCATAGCTACAAGAAAAAATAAAATAAAATTCCGAAATGGAAGAAAACGTGCCTTTTTTTTTAAATCCCCCCCCCCCCACCACGGACGAAATCACTTCCAAGTAAGCCCATCCCAGACCATTAAACTAACACCATTGCCAGAAAGCAATGATGAAAGAAATTAGAAATAATTCTCAAACTGCCTTTTGACCGGGATCAAAGTGTAGTATCTGTTCCGATGGATACTGCACCCCATAGACTCGTATTGTCTTGGCCTTCGGGGCTTGATTTACGCCGGTCTATGGGTCTGTCCTGTGCAGTTATAGGAGGTCCACCCTCCCAGGCTTTGGGGAGGAGTAAGTTTATTGCTTACTGCATGAGGCGCCCCTATCAGGGAATGCCGACGGGGCTGCGCAGGCAATTTTTAACGGCCAGAGTGCTCACCTTCTCAAGCGCTGGTTTATCAAATCCCACTTTCCCGACCTTGTGTCACATCTTACCGCTATGAGAGGTAGATAAATAACAATTCTCAAACTGCGAACCGCACTTGGAAAAAAAAAAAAAAAAAAAACTAGACTAAAACAATGTTTTTTTTTTTTTCGATCTTATTTCAATTCGTCTGCTATATACAGACGTTTTTGTTTTAATTTGTTTACTTTGAGTAAGTTGATTAACTTTCGCACTCAAAGTAATTTGTTGTAAAAACTCTTTTTTAAACCAAGATTTAGGAAGGATGGGCTCCACTGAAAAAAAAAACAAAAAAAACCGCCAGTGAAACGGATTCTTCCTCCTAAATGCTAGAAAAAACAAATAAAAATGGGATTGTTATCATCCCATTCGTCTCCAGATTTATTATTATTATTTTTGTTACTTACCCAAATAACCATCTTCTTCCATCAAGTCTCGCTTTCCCAACAATTTGGTCCGGAGTGTACAGTAAGTGACGACAACGATGGTTCGGATAAAATAATGGACATCAAACATCATATAACCCAATAAAAGGGCCGAACCGGAGAGAATGGCCAACATGTTTATGTTGAAGGTGGGATTTAGAGGTGAGAATTGGACAATGTGATTGAAAATGACTCAACAGAAGGAAGAGAGCCGGTAGCGTGTTTTTGCCTCTCCCTGTTGGTGTTACGGGCCAGGAAAGACATCCGAGAAAGACAAAAAGAAATAAAGACGCGTTTTGTTTAAAGAACTTGTCGTTTTCCTTTTTCAAAGCAATAGTAGAAAAGGCAGTTCACAACCAATGGATAAATAACTCTTGTCGTCATGTCCATGGGTTAAAATAATAATAATAATACAGCCGACGCGAGAATTTTCAATTCATTTGTGGCGGTGCGTACTACTGTACGTAAGATTTGTGAATGAATGAAATGGTGGTGGGTTGAGGGAGGGCAAAAGTGGTAGGAGGAGACGAAAAGGAAACAACGAATGAAAACTCATGAAGACACCTCTGTCGAGCCACTAACAACACAGACCCGATAGCTTTTAATTACTACACAAAATACATATAATCTCTGTAATTTACCAAGTTCATGTAAATTGCTTCTTAGCTTTCAGAGAGGAAGTCATATAGCTATATAATTACTCATGTCATCGTATTACATTTAATTCTCCATCGAAAAATGTTGGCTAAGATTCTATCTTAAAGATAGAGTTTATTTACATCACAAAAAAAACGGACTATAGTTTAACGGATACTTTTTCCATTAACACCGCTTGATGATGACGTAAATCTTCTCCCTGTGTGTGTTTGTTTCTCGTTTCTACGTGACTTAAACACTATTTTATTTATTTACTATTAAACTCTGGTTTATTGAAATAAAAAATGTAAAAGCGTAAAATAAAACGAATTTAAAAAGTACTATTAAAAAAAAATAATTCCGAAATTATATCCACCAGAGTGCATTACGGTTTATTCATAAACAAGTCAGCCATTAATCTTTTAATAGTTGAAACAGAAACGAATGAATCAATTCGTGAGCTTTCGAAATTTGAAAGGAATTTGGAACTATTTAAACTGTCGAATAGAAAGTTATTTTTGTCTTTATCCTATTCTTTTATAAATAAAGATTTTTAAAAAATAGTTTAACAAAATTAGTTATAATTTTATAATTACGGGGTGCTTATATAGATCAGGGCACATGAAAAACGCATTTCCAAATAAAAACTATTGTTTACACTTACGTATCAAGCAGAAATAAGGGTGTCTTCACAGATTAGGACGTACGCTAACTAACCCTAACTCTTACGCTAACCCTAAGCCCACCCTGCCCCCTAACGACGGGGTCAAAGTTAGCATGTATCCTAATCTGTAAAAGCACCGAAATAAGTGTCCTCACCAAAAATTAGGAAAAATTATCGAGTAGATTTTAATTTAAAAATAAAAATCAATTTTATCGTATTTTGCGACCGCTATTCAATTACTACTAGTACTTGTTTAATGACAGACTGAGTTATCTCCCCTGATTCCGCTCGTATCAATGGCGATTGACAGAATACGATAAAACTGGTTTTTATTTTTAATTAAAATCCTACTCGATAATTTTTGGTATAGATACCTGTTTTTGACTGATACATAATTATATCAAAGAGTTGTCCTGTTAATTTATTTGGAACTGCGATTTTCACCAATAATTAAATTTAATTGTCAAAATCCTATTTATAAAAATAATTATTTAGTTAAAAAAAATTGAAAGCAAAAACACTCCCAACGCTTGTTAGGTACAACTAGTTTTTTATATTTTGTTTTGGTGCTTATACAGATTAAGGGAGACATTCGAAAAAAAAATAAAAATAAAGCAAACTGAATAATATCTGTTTGATGTCACGGACTGAATATATCCTATACCAAAAATCACGTAAATTAATCAAGTAGTTTTTATTTTAGAAAAGAAAATTAAATTTTAACGAATAACGCCATTCAAGGGAGATAACCGAAATTCATAATAAGCCTTAATGGCGGGCGTATTTCCACATTATTCGTTAATCGGTAAAATTTAATTTTCCTTTATAAAATTAAAAAAAATACTTGATTAATTTACGTGATTTTTGGTACATGCATCAAACATATATTCCTCGGTATGTTTTATTTATTTTTTTCGAATGTCTCCCTTAATCTGGATAAGCACCTTAAAAAATATTTTAAAAATTATTGTTTTTTAAATTATTTTTTTAATAATTTTTATTTTTGTAATGTATTACAAAAACTATGGTAAACAAAGTATTTTGTAATATCTTGGCCGCAATTTTAATTGAAAGTAAAATAAGATGAACAAACTAAGCAAATAATTGTTATTCTATAATAAAAAAAGAAAGAATAATACTGTACTCTACTACACACCGACACCAAAAAAATGTTCTGACATCTCATGCAAGACAAACAAGAGTCAACATAAATGCACGCATCTACACTAAGTACCATTAGGGTAATGGGATAATATCGGATTTTGTTCAAATCAATAAGACAAATTATTTATGATTATCTTCTCAAAAATACACCTAACGAGCGACTTTTAGCCTAGTTACAGTGGGGGCTTTATTTAAGCAAGTGTCGTAGGCGGTTTACAAATTACAACTGTCACTAACTTGGTAACAAACTGGACACTGTTAGATGGCGACACCTTCACGTTTCGGTCCAGGTTAAACAGAACCGGAAGTCAAATTAATTTGTGAACCAATCGAAAGTCGCCAGTCTGTTAAACTTGAATTCAGCAGTCAGCGAACAGAAAATCGCCTCAGGCCATGGCCACCGAGAGTTAACAAGGCCAAGCAACTAACTTATTGCCCCCCCCTCTGACGTCATTGTGGTTGGTTAACTTAATTTCGCGCCTTTTTAAATTTCATTTCATAATTCACAAAGTTAAAATGCCTACTGCATGTGTTTGGATTTCCAAAAGAGAAAGAATTACGGCAAATATGGATACACGCAAATAAGTTCGAAATTTTTTTTAATTATATAAAAAATCAAGTCTGAATTACTTATCCATTATTTTATAAAAAAGTAGTGTATAGCCAATAATTATTATTTCCATTTTTTTTTAAATTACTTTTTTCGATGTCTTATTAAGAGTAGTATATTTTATCTTTTCTCTGTACTTTTGTCGATTAAATAAATGAAATAATAACGGCATATTTAATCAATATTTTCACACGCAAAAAAAAAAAATGATTAAACAATGCTTTATTCAACGATAATATCGTTAATTAACAAAATAAATTTTTCTTCGAGTTATAATGGTTTTATTAACACAGAGTTTAGGGGCATTAACATATACAGATCTTTATTTTCATTAAAAAAAATGCTAATCTTTTTCATGTTGCCTCTTGTGATGAGGGTCACACTATTGAAAAAATAGAAAGAATGATTATCTGGAGTTCCTCCAATTCTATACTGAACAATTTGTGTGATATGAAAAATGATCACATCAGTAAGAAAAAGCTCAACAGAAAAATAAAATTAGAAACATTCTACTAAATATTTTCTATAAATTTATATTGAATAAAGATCAATTTCAGGATAAATCGAATCGTGTTCCTTTCTTTTCTTTTTTACATGCAATCTTTTAACTTTTCTAATGCTTTGTTTTAAATATTTACAATATCGTATGGTCAACATGTTTTGATATTTTGGATAACTTTAGTAAAGGTGTTTTTTGTTTACAGGAAATAATACATTTGCACCAAGCTTTCTAATAAAGTAATGGATTTATTATATTCCGTGATCATCAATTAATAAATACTGAAAATTTCATTAAAATTGGTTGATTTCCTGAATTTTGATGGATTATTTAGTGAATGGAGAAGTCGAAATGTTTTGATATTTTGGATAACTGTTTTTTGTTTACAGGAAATAATACATTTGCACCAAGCTTTCTAATAAAGTAATGGATTTATTATATTCCGTGATCATTAATTAATAAATACTGAAAATTTCATTAAAATTGGTTGATTTCCTGAATTTTGATGGATTATTTAGTGAATGGAGAAGTCGAAATGTTTTGATATTTTGGATAACTGTTTTTTTATTTACAGGAAATAATACATTTGCACCAAGCTTTCTAATAAAGTAATGGATTTATTATATTCCGTGATCATTAATTAATAAATACTGAAAATTTCATTAAAATTGGTTGATTTCTTGAATTTTGATGGATTATTTAGTGAATGGAGTAGTCGAAATGCCTTCTTATTATTACGACGGCCATTGTTTGACACGCAATGCAGTGACGTCATTTTCGAGCCAACATGCTTGTAGTAACTCTCGGTGGCTATGCTCAGGTCAGCTCCTTGACACTAAAAGCCAGTTAGTCAGAACACACGCTAATTATAGCGATCAATCTTTGAATACAGATATATTTACATAAATTTGGGATATGTTAAGTAGGACCCCCCCCCCACAGTAAATGTGGTATTGTGACTGAAATTATTTTAAAGAGTATTTTAGTATTCAGTCAAGATTGCATTTCGAAAGTTAAGAAACCTACTGGTCAATGGTCATGCGCATTAAGGATTCTGGAAATAAAGAAATGACTGAAATTTTGGGGTCGTTACCAAAATTCGTCTTTGGTTAACATGAATAAAGAAAAAGTGGGAATCAACAATGAGACAAAAAGAAGCAAATAAAGAAACAGACCCAGAAATGTAACTCAATACAGTTTATTTATAAAACAAAAAATAGCTAGTTCCTGCTTTTGATTCCCAAAGCAGGGTTAATCACGTTAACCTTGGGTAACAATGGAAAATATAATAAAATAAAAAATAGCTCAATAAAATTAGAATCAGATTGAGCACAAAAATATTCATAAAAAATGGAATCTCTACTTAAGAGACTTTTTAAAAAAAAAAAAGAGGAGGTTGCCGTTTAAGACAATAATAGGAAATAACCAAGTTATTCCAGTAAATATCATCGTCTCAAACGACACCGGAAAATAGTCAGACAGGACTAGAACAAATCCCTCTTGAATAAATGGTTATCGCCTCAGGTGATAACGAAAAGTGGCGATAAAAACGAGGTGTCGCTTTTCCACCAGATACAAACACAAAACAAGATATCCGTCTTGAAAATGCTGGAAAGAAGAATTCAAACAAATACAATAAAAACTGTCCATAAGAAGGATTCAAATGTATTCTTTCTCTTCAGTCTTTCGATATCTTTCAAACGGTCACCTCAGACCAAAATTTTGTTCGTTTAAATAAAGCTCACAAAGGGGTGAAAGTTCTTGGGTTTTCTCGCCCAAAATCTTTAAATGTTCTTTAAATTTCCTTTTCAAAAAGATAAAAGTCGCTCTTCAAACGATGAGGTTTGACAAAGTATGTCAGCAAAAACTTAAAATTTCCATAATAGAGCCAATTTGCTCTGTACATAAAAGGAGAATTCTTCATTTAAGGACACTCAATCCTGTACATAAAATCTTTCTTCATAGGGACGCTCTGTCCTTGTACATAAAAACTTTCTCAAATACTTCTTTGTTCTTTTAAAGAAGTTTTAACGTCTGCATATTCTTACAGACGAAGCCCGGCTTAAAAGGTCCTTTCTTCAGGCTGGTACTGAAGAAAAAAGGTGCCAAAAGAGCTTGGCCAAAGGGACGACCTTGACCTTACGGGTTCCAAATGTCACATCGGTACACTCTCAACACAGCTATTTCCCCTCCTCCTCGTTTTCGGAGGACTGCTAATGTCACTGCCGTCCCAACTTAGACGGACAAGTTGGATGAAGCCAGCAACTGGTTTATAATGAAAATAGTAGGGGATAGCAGATACATAGCAGGGAATGTTGACCCCCTCCCCTCAAGCCACACTGACATAATGGCTAAGAAATTAAATTTCTCAAAGAAATGCCCAGGAAAATCTTATCAGTTTAACTCCGGCACGAATTGTAAACACAGGCATATCTCTTCATTTTTACTTTCATTTTACTTTTTGTTTCAGTCTCGCGAGCCGAGTCAACGACGAGAAGTGACGAGCTAACGTTCTCTCCAACATAAAAAAAAGAAAAAAAAAGGAAATCTGCACGAGAGATTTTATTTAGCCAAAAAGAGATATGGCTAACAACTTGCCTGTTTTTCCCAATTTCAGCATCCACGCTGACCAAAATACAATTGGCATTTGCTGGCAAAAGTGGATAGATAAATTGGAAAACCTGTTTATTGCCTTAGAAAGCTGGTAAATACACCTGGTGTGGGATGGTAATGAAAACGGAATCTTTTTCTGCTGACCTAGTGTAATAATGTCGTTTGTATTCATTTTAAGAAATGAAAGAATTGAAGAGTAAAAAATAATACATCTGCAAGAATGATAGTAACATAAGCAATGGTTGATATACTTTATTGCACAAAACTATTTATCATGGAAAAAAGTTCTAACGCATATTTAAGCATATAATTGTTAAAAATAATAGCATTTATTTATTTGTATTCATTTATTTTTGTTTCGGAATAATTTAAGATGAAGATTAATAATTTATATTATTTGGATTATTTGGATTATTCGGACTATTATTCTTATCTTGGAGATTATTCGAATGCCGCCGAGTCTGTCCTCAGCTATTTCTTTAACATTCCAAAGTGTCCCCTTGGTGAAGCCGGATTTCCTATCCCAACGTTAAACTGAATTCATGTCTAAACTTTCTACAGCAGAAAGCTGGTAAATACCCCTGGTGTGGGATGGTAATGAAAACGGAATCTTTTTCTGTTGACCTAGTGTAATAATGTCGTTTGTATTCATTTTAAGAAATGAAAGAATTGAAGAGTAAAAAATAATACATGTACAAGAACGATAGTAAAATAAGCAATGGTTGATATTCTTTATTACACAAAACGAGTGTTAGAAATGTGTACGTCTATATGCCTATTTTCTGTCAATGTGTGTATGTGTGTGACAGTGTGAAGATGTGTGAGTGACTTTGGTAGGCAGTGTGTGTGAATATGTGTGGGGATAAGTTGAGAGATTTTGTGGCAGGAAAGGCGATATCAAATTAAAAAAAGTACAAAGTTGTAATGTACAGTCACGATTTGCCTCCTTTTGCATGTCAAGTTAAAAGACTACCGAGCATGCGCATTGAGAGATACCGGAAATAAATAACGCTCGCTAAAAACTAATCAGTTTAACTCTGGTGCGAATTAAAAACACATGTACATCTCTTTGTCTTTGTACTTTCTTTCTTTATGCCTTTTGTTTTAGTCTCACGAGCTGAGTATACAAAATTACATCTGGTAAGGAGAATTTTAGTGACATGGCTACATTCTCTACAACAAAAGAAAATCTACACTAGAGAAGAGAGATATGGGTAAGATCTTGTTCGTTTTTCCCAATTTCAGCATCCACGCTGACCAAAATACAATTGGCATTCGCTCGCAAAAGTGGATAGAGAAATTGGAAAACCTGTTTATCGCCTTAGACATCGATACTGACGAAAAAAAGAAATATGACTTTTACACTACGACGGAGGGAAGGTTTTTAACATCTTTCGCAATTTCACTGACAAACAAAAGAGCATCGGAGCAACCACTGAAGCGGAAGATGGAACAGTAATATCAACTATTATGAAGCAGTGAAGAAATCACTAACCAACCACTTCACACCTAAAAACACCCACATCATACGAAATTCTTAAATTTTGATGCACATTACAAAACCAGATGAAAACTTGGATTCATACTAGGCCAGGCTAAGAACTCTAGCATCCACATGCAATTTCTAAGATACAGACCGGGAAATATTGGCTGTAACTCGTCTAAGGTTAGTAGAAGGGTGCTAAGAGATAATTCTATCCTCAAACAAATACTAAACGAAGTAAGGGCCATTGAAATTGCTCACACAAGAGCTGCAGACATGGAATGAAGAGAAGTCCATGCACTTTCGTCCTACAACAACAATGAAAAGCACAATTGATACACATGCAGAAACGAAATCAGTAAAAGTATTAACAACTCCAACAGCGGATATCATAATGGATACACACAAAATAGTAGACACCGTTTTACCCCGAAATCCTGACCACATCGGAAACAAAATGAAGATGGCAGACAGGTCTGTCACTATTGCGGATATTCGGCAACACACATGACGTGTCCCGCCAAGGGGTAGGAGTGTAGGAACTGTCTAAAAAGAAACCACTTTGCTAAAGTCTTCAATTCTAAGCCAATAAGACAACTTGCTCATATCCGAATGAGACTGTATCCCCGTCTATATCAAGTGATAAATTTGTGTTCATTATGAAAATTCCTACATCAACAAGAACACTCATGCCCACCATTTTTGTTAATGACTCCCCAATGTTTTAGATACTGGTGCCAGTGTCAACATACTTTCTGGATGCACATATGACGGTCTGCAGTACAGACCAACAATACGAAACACTCTTACACAGATATTTGCATATCGATTGAAACATGCAATGTCCGTTCGTGGATTTATTATCACCACAGTTAAATTTAAAGAAATATGCTGCAGAGTGAAAATATTCATGGTCGATAATAAAGACCCCTTGTTTGGATACGAACTACAAAATCTACTCAGTGCCCACTCTGCTAAGGCATTGGGTACGATTACTTTTAACTTCACTTTCGTGTGACAGCATATACCCTGACGAATTCCCCTTACTATTCGATGGAAAGATAAGAAAGATTTCTGGACCTGCCATTAAACTCCACATCGACTTTTCTGTCTCACCAGTGACCCAGCAACACCGGAGAATACCTTTTCATGTGAGGAAAGAAGTTGAGTCAAAATTAAAACGACTCAAGGATGTTACTGAGCTTACCTCCTGGGTAAGTCCTGTGATGATAGTCCCCAAAAAACGAGTGGTGTACAGATCTGCATCGATTGAGGAAAGCAAATGAAGCCACTCTAAGGGTTAAACATCCCATGCTGACCATGGACAACCTGAGTGCAGAGTTAAACCACTCAACAGTGTTTAGTAAACTAGAGCTGCCGGGTGTGTACCACCAACTAGAGCTTGGGGAATCCAGCAGATGTATCACCACATTCACCACACATGCTTTCTGGACCTACCATTAACCTCCACATCGACCCTTCTGTCCCACCAGTGATCCAGCAACACCATAGAATACCTTTTCATGTTAGGAAAGACGTTGAGTCAGAATTAAGACGCCTCTAAGAAATGGATGTAATTGAGTGTGTTACTCGGATGGATAACTTCCATGGTGATAGTCATCATAAAAACGAATGGTATACTAATCTGCATCGACATCGGCAAAGAAAACGAAGCTATTCAAATAGTTAAACATCCCATGCCAACTGTGAACAACCTGATTGCAGATTTAAACCACTCAACAGTGTTTAGTAAACTAAAGCTGCCGGGTGTGTACCACCAACTAGAACTGATATATCACCACATTCACCACACATGCTGGACTATTCTGATACAAACACCTACTTTTTGAAGTAAATGCTGCCTCAGAGATATTTCAAAATGTCATTGCAGACCTCTCGAGAGGCATTCTAGGAGTCAAAACCTCTCAGATGACATTATCATCTATGGATGTGATCAAGCCTCGCATGATAACAGCTTGAGGTCCATACTGGGGCGTCTACAAAATGTCGGGGCCAGACTAAACAGGGAAACATGCATTTTCTCAGTGATCCAAGCAAAGAGATAAATATCCTTGTGGATGCAAACTCTGTCAGATTAGGTGCAATACTCAGACAAAATTGAAAGATATGCTATTCCAGCGTCAAGTCTAGTGTCAACACCCGACCATCATCGTTGGAGATGTAAACCTACAATGCTGGCAACTGAATCTAACCATCGGTAATCGTAACTTCATCATATTCGGTTTAATGTCCGTTCTACAATGCTGGAATGTGTTGGACGGCTTTTAGAAATTAACTTCCAAAATAACGTATCTCTGGTCAAGTCTTTATTTATCCCTCTATCTCACAAGTCCATTCTTATCACTTCCCCCCCATGTTTTCCCTGACCTTCCCCCGTGAACTGACCCTGCTATCTCAACTGTTCTACATCTACTAACCCAGGAACTCTCATCAATTCTTTACACCGTAGCCATACCATACAGATTTCCTGTTCTGCATACATCTCCCTATACTGTCCAGATTTAATCTTCTGAGCTCATCAGATCTAAGCCTGTTTTAAGACTCACATTACGCATCCATCGTATCATTATCATATCATTTCTCTCCATGCAACGCAATTCTAAACTAGCCAGATTTAACTTCCATACATCAACACACTGCGTATACATGTGTGATAGACTCTGTAGCAGTTGCATAACGGATCTAATGCTCATGAACACTCGGCATCAAAACATTAAATCAGCTGTTCCGAAGGACACTGCGACATGGACACATGTGTTTATAAGGAAAGATTCGGTTATAGCCCCACACATCACCCTTTTTTCGGTTTATATTGTTTGCTCACATGAAACGACAAATTTCTTACTCTGGACATTGCGGAAACTAAAGAGACCGTGTCAGTTGACAGACTGAAACGAGTATCTTTGGACAACGATACCCAGGAACATCATGTTCCACCCATATGCATATTTCCGGAACAAAATAGGATGGAGCCTCTTGCGAATTCATGTCTTCAAACTCACGTTACCCCCACACGTTCTGATAGACATGTTCATTGGCCAAACAAATTATGCAAATCTATGTATATTTGAACAGTCATATTTGAACAGTCATATTTGAACAGTCATATTTGAACAGTCACATTTGAACAGTCATATTTGAACAGTCACATTTGAACAGTCATATTTGAACAGTCATATTTGAACAGTCACATTTGAACAGTCATATTTGAACAGTCATATTTGAACAGTCACATTTGAACAGTCATATTTGAACAGTCACATTTGAACAGTCATATTTGAACAGTCATATTTGAACAGTCATATTTGAACAGTCACATTTGAACAGTCATATTTGAACAGTCACATTTGAACAGTCATATTTGAACAGTCATATTTGAACAGTCATATTTGAACAGTCATATTTGAACAGTCATATTTGAACAGTCATATTTGAACAGTCACATTTGAACAGTCATATTTGAACAATCATATTTGAACAGTCATATTTGAACAGTCACATTTGAACAGTCATATTTGAACAGTCATATTTGAACAGTCATATTTTTCAAAAAAACACAGACGTTTTTTTAGATTGTTACCTGAACTTCTTCAGGTATCAGGTCTGTTTGCAGACATCGATGATCATGGCTCTCCATTCTTCTCTGCATTCGGTCTTTCTGATGAGATCTAGAGTCGTGATTCCAGTGACCCTGTTGAGACCATCTCTGAACTTGGCACGCTGTCTTCCTCTACTCTTTTTACCGTCGATTTTTCCTGACATCAAGCTTTTCTCCAAGCCATCCGCCCGCATTATATGGCCGAAGAACTTCAACTGTCTGGCGTGGACAGTATTGAAACTAAAGAGACCGTGTCGGTTGAGAAGAACATTTTTCACTTTTCAGCAAAAGAAAATTTTCTCTTTTGAGCAAAAGAACATTTTTCAGTCCACAGGGGAAGGTCAAGGAAAACATGGGATGGAAGTAACAAGAATGGACTTGAGAGGAAAAAGTAATAAATAAAGACCTAATAAATAAAGATAGGTCAGTTTGGAGCTAAATTTATAAAAGCTGTCCAACACATGCCAACATATAAAACTGACGTCATATCCAGTCAGGAAGAATTAACTGACCTTCATATTCAACTCTTCATAATTTGTATAAAATAATCTACTTTCATAGTATTAAGGGGAAGTTACCCATGTTTTTCTTATAATAAGTAATCTCCCTTAGATTTGTTAAGTTATTTTTAAAACTCTTTATGTTACTTTTGAGTCTAAGCCATATTAACTTAATATTTCTTTTTTACTGAAATTACTCTCTGGCTAAGATCAAAGTGTAGTATCTGTTCCGATGGATACTGCACCCCGTAGACTGGTATTGTCTTGGCCTTCGGGGCTTGATTTACGCGGGTCTATGGTTCTGTCCTGTGCAGTTCTAGGAGGTCCACCCTCCCAGGCTTTGCCTCCCCTCTTTGGGGAGGAGTAAGTTTATTGCTTACTGCCTGAGGCGCCCCTACCGGGGAATGCCGACGGGGCTGCCCGGGCGCTGGCTTTTCAAACCCCACTTTCCCGACCCGACCTTGGGTCACATCTTACTTGTGGGAGTAAGATAAAAACTGGTCTTGTGTCTAACTCCTGGATAGGAGTAAATAAATACTCTCTATCCATATTTATTATGTATTTATTAAGCTATTACTATATATTTGTGGGCGCTTTTAGATAGAAAGTAACCGATCCGATGGAGATAATTCTATTTGGCGATTTTGGATAGTAAGTAACCAAGTTGACGTAGATAACTCTATTTTTCTTAAACGCCGCTATTCCGAATCCGCTGAAACTTTGGCATGATAACTTTTTTATCGCTGCATGGAAGAAAATGCGACTGTTTTTTAATTTTTTTTTATCTCACAATGCTAATGTAATTTTCAATAAAGTCTAATTAAAAATAACTTTTAAGCGTTTTTATTTACATGTCACAAACTTCATAAACTTTATAACAAGTAATAAAAATGTTACGGTGTTTAACTTAAAGAAATAAAGAAAATGCGACGCTAATTTGTAATAAATCTCTATTTTTAAATCTCACAAATGTTATAATATTAATTAAAAAAATGTTAGTCTCTTTAAAATTAAAGAAAGAAAATTGGACGATAGTTGTAGATAAATTGTAATTGTTATTTTAGAAAACTGCACAGACTTTAATTAAAAAAAAAAAAAAATTATTGCTCTCTGATGTAGATTATAATTCTATGGAATACTTAGCCAGTTCCCCTTCTCCTCCACAAAATCTTAATCAGATGAAGGTGGAACATATCGTCTTCTGTACCCAACAATCTCCTTATGTGTCTTTTTGCATGAGACCACGAACCTTCATTTAAAAAGAAAAACAATTTTTAAACGTGCCTGAATATTTAATAATGAAAAACATAAATTTCGCTGTTAATTATTTGTAAACGATTCAAAAGAAAACAAACCTTCGATAGTTTTGGTATGGACAGTTTCATCATCCGGGTTGACAAAGTTTTCCTGGTGGATGTCACACTGTGTTTGCTCGTATTGAGTGGTTTATTAGTAGAGACAAACGAGAGACGCGTGTTGTTGGTTTTAAAAATATGCATGGAAGACTTTGTTGAAGTACGCATGCGCGGCTGTTACAAAGCTAGAGTTGGTCACAAAACGAAACGATAACATCGTTACATCCCCCCTTTACCAATATGAAGATTGTGATATTGAGCATATTCAATATATAATAAAAAGGTAAGGGCTAATTCAGGGTAGACTGCCTGAATAGCTACAGCGAAGCAGGGGATTATTCTGCCCCATGAATTGCTTGCTATAATTCTCTAGAAAATGTTCACAAGTTCATTTTTGATGGTGGTTGTACCATCCTGCCACTGCGAGTGTATTGTTGGGAGTCTCTTTGTGAAGACTGAGTTGTACATACAGGTGGTTCTGCAAATGTTACATGCTTTGGCGTTTGTGGTGGGGTTGGCCTTATTGGAGCACTCCTAATATGCTGCCGGTTTCTCCGTAGCACATATCCGTTTGCAGTTTTTAGGAGATATGATCGGGGACCATCTGCTTAAGATACTACGGTTGCTAGGTCCCAGTTTCCGTGTGTAGGTTTTGTGCTCTTACCCTCTGGCCAGGATATAAAGGTGGTAGGTCTTCCTTGAGTGCATGCTGGTCAAAATATTTCTTTTGCTTATGTTGCCTTTGTTTAAAAGCATCATAAATTTGATCCTGATCTTGGTGGTTGTTTTCTATTTTTGTTGTAATTGGGGATTGGATTCGTCTACCCATGAGTAGCTGTGCGGGGCTGGATATGGCGTTTGAGATAGGTGTGCAGTGCCAGTGCAACAATGCAATTTCGGGTGTTGTCCCAGATTGCTTGGCCTTTTTGAGGATGGTCTTGATGGTCCTTATCTGGCGCTCTATGAAACCATTTCTCTGTGATCTTCGAGGTGAGGTGGTCTGATGGTTGAAACCCCATTCTGTGGCAAATTCGTGGTAAAGGGCGCTTGAGAAGTGCGGCCCGTTGTCACTAACCACTTTTGACGGTATGCCAAACTCTGCGAAGGTTTGTTGCATTATTTTTACGATAACACTGCTTGGTGATTGGGCAGGTAACTGTTTGATGACAAGGTACTTGGAGTAGTAGTCTGCTATGATCAGCCATTGATGTCCATGGAGCTCGAACAAGTCTGTTCCAACTACGTCCCATGGCTTTGTTGGAATGTCGTGCTGCAGAAGAGGCTCTGACATTTGTGATGGCTGATGTTGTTGACAGATGCTACATGAGCTTGTGAATTGCTCGATGTCTCTGTTTATATTTTTCCAATAGACAGTGTCTTTCGCTAGGAGTTTGGTTTTCTCCTATCCTAAGTGAGCAGTGTGGAGTTGCTTTAGGATATCTTCTTGGAGGGTCTGAGGAATGACAATTTGTTGTCCTTTAAGGATAAGGCCGTCATCAATTGATAGCTGATCTCTTAGGCTCCAGAATTCTCTGATATCGGTAGGCAGTTGCTTGATTGTCTCAGGCCATCCCGTGACAATGGTATCTCTTAGCTGGTTAAGCAGAGGGTCGGCTGTTGTGCAGTTTCTCAGTTTTTCAATGCGGTCAGCAGAGAAACGAATGGTGTCAACTCGAACATCCAAATCGATAGGGTCCGAATTACCAGGTGATGGCAGGCGTGATAACCCATCAGCCAATATGTTTTCGGATCCCTTGTTGTAGGATAATCTGAAATTATATCCCTGTAGCTGGATAAGCATTCGTTGTAGGCAAGCTGGAGCTGAGGTGAGAGGTTTGTCAATGATCATGACAAGAGGTTTATGGTCAGTGATAATTTGGAAACCATGACCATATAAATATGTGTGGAATCTATGTGTGCCAAACACGATTGCCAGTAGTTCCCGCTCGATACATGCGTATCTTTGTTCTGTTTGTGTCAGACTCTTGCTTGCGTATAAGACAGGCATTAAATTGCCAGCTGCGTCTGGTTGTAGAAGCGCTGCGCCTATTCCATGAAGACTTGCGTCACAGTGCATGTAGATTGGGCGCTTGGGGTCAAAGTAGTGAAGTAGGGATGTTTCAGATACTTCACTCTTCAGGTTTTTGAAAACCGTCTGGTGGTGTGGCTCCCATTGGAATTCTGACTCTTTGTGAAGTAAGTCACGTAATACAGTGGTTTTTGAGCTGAAATCCTTAATAAAACGGAATAGGTATGTCATTACACCTAAGAACTGTTACAGTTCTGTTTTATTGCGTGGTTCTGGCATTTCCTGTAGGTCTCGTACCTTTGCTGGGTCAGGTTTCATCCCAGTATGGGTGTATATATTTCCGAAGAAGGAGATTTCCTGGCGTTTTATCTCGCATTTCTTGGAATTCATTGTGAGGCCCTCTTGTGTGGCAACTTCCATGAGGTGCCTTAGGTTGTTGTCATGTTCGCGTTCTGTTGAGCCATATACAACAATATCATCCGCTATACCGCATGCTCCTGTGCACTTCTCAAGTATTCTGTCCATCTCAAGCTGGTAGATGTCTTGGCTCACGTTTAAACCAAATGGAAGTCTTTGGAAGCAGTACCTTCCAAATGGTGTTTGAAAAGTGGTCAGGATCTGGCTTTCCTGGTCAAGCTTTATAGACCAGTATCCTGCCTTAGCATCCAGTTTTGAGAAGTATTTTGCACCTGCAAACCGGTGATTGAGTTCCTCAACTGTTGGAATTTGATGATATGGCCGCATTAGGGCTTTGTTTAGTGCCCTTGGGTCTAAGCAGACCCTTATTGTGTTGTCGCGTTTGGTTACATATGTAAGGGAGCTTACCCAGTCTGTTGGCTCCTCAATACGACGAATGACATTCTGTGACTCCATCTTGTCTAGTTCAGCCTTGATCTTTTCACACATGGCTATTGGCGTTCTTCTCGGTGCGTTTATGTGGCATGGGATGTTAGGGTTGACAGTGAGCTTGTGTGTTTTCTTGAACTCGCCAATGCGGTCGAATCTGTCGAGGTGTAAATGCATCAGATCATCTATGCTGTTCATAGGTTGTTGCTGAACGGATATGGCACAGTTCATTGTCACAGCGTTAAATGCTACAGATGTTGGCAGGCCCAGTATAGCTGGTCCTGGAGTGTTGACCACATAAAATTGAGTGTTGAGCCATGAGGAGTCCTTGTATTTGCACCTGATGTTTGTGGTGCCATGGCATTTTATTTCAGTGTTGTTGTATGCTGTCAGTACGCATTTCGTTGGGTTTAGTGATCCAGGTATTGGGTTTCCGTCTTCGTTTATGGCGGAGGGGCACATACTGCGAAATATGCGTAAAGGTAGTGTGTTTGCTTGTGCACCTGTGTCTACCTTCAGTTTGAGGCTGTGCGTACCTGGGTGGTCTGTCAATATAACGTTGATATTGACAAATGCTTCATTTTGTGTTGTTTTTTGTTTATGCAGTGGATGTTCACTGTTAATAGTGCTGAATGTGAGGTGCTCCATCGCCGCATCTAGGTTTGTTGTAGCTCGGTCGTCATGTTCAGCAACGCTGTCGACTTTTCGGCCTGTTTCATGTTGTCTGTGCCTTGACTGGCTACGGCTTTTGTGCCAGGATTTTCCTTGTTTCCTGGGTCTGAGTCTCACTGAGAAGCACAATTTGGCCCAATGGCCCATTTTTCCACAGGAACTGCATATGTCGTTCTTGGCAGGGCAATGCTCCTTTTCAAAACAATGGTACCGTCCACAATTTTTACATAAGTTGCTGGTATTTCTGTTGCCTTCCTGGCGTTTGCGACCACCGCGATTTATGGTGTCTATCTGTGATAGGCCATGTAGTTGGTGTATTTTGTTTATATACACGGCTGAAGCCTCATATGTGCGTGCTAATTTCACAGCGTCTTCTATTGTAAGTCCGGTATGGGCGCGTTGGCTATCAGTATTTCTACTAAACGTTCGTTCATTTCATGGGCTGTGAAGTCGCATTTCTTCGCCTGTAAGCGACACCTGTTTAGAAATATGTCGGTCGTCTCGGTAGGCTTTTGTTGGTATCTACCAAGTTCGAGCCTACATATACGGTGGTTGGTTGCCGGTTCCAGCTGCTCCATAAATGCGTTGAAAATTTTGTCGGTGTCTCTCCGGTCTTCGCTTGACATAGACCAACTGTTGTATCTACGAATTCCTTCCTCGCCAGTTGTGAGTAGAACGATAGGCGCTTTCTCTTCTTCTTTAGTTCCCTTCGCTGTGAAATAAAGTTCCAAACGTTGTTGGAATATCTTGAATGACTCTGCAATGTTAGGCGAAGAGTCCCAGTCAAGAATGGGGACTGGTATAGATATATTAGCCATAGTAGTAGTAGTAGTAGTGTTGTTATGTGTGTGCGAGAGTTCTGTTCCGAGCTTCGACGAGCGTGTGTGTGTGGAGTTTTACGAAGTTTTGGTTCGAAAAGAAAAAATATAATGTCTTACTTTTATCGTTGTTTTCTCTTATTCTTCTTTATATCTCACCGCTGCCACCATGTCACACTGTGTTTGCTCGTATTGAATGGTTTATTAGTAGAGACAAACGAGAGACGCGTGTTGTTGGTTTTAAAAATATACATGGAAGCCTTTTTGAAGTGCGCATGCGCGGTTGTTACAAAACTAGAGTTGGTCACAAAACGAAACGATAACATCGTTACAGTGGACAACTGTGGCATGTGTGTATATATAATTTTCATATTGTTAATTATTTGTAAACGATTCAAAAGAAAACAAACCTTCGATAGTTTGGGTATGGACAGTTTCATCATCCGGGTTGACAAAGTTTTCCTGGTGGACAACTGTGGCATGTGTGTATATATAATTTTCATATTGTTGCAAACCATCGTATGTTGCTCATCCATCGGAAATTATTTGTGTTCCCGGCAAAATCCGCGAACGAATTTGTTGGGATTAAAATAATCCTGAAATAAAGTTCAATTCTCCCACGTGAGAATGGGGTAACCATGTGCAGATAAATTCATCAAAGATATATAGGACGGAAGTCTGAAGAAGGAACACAAAACACAAGGGTGTAATTTCATATCATTTAGTAAGAAAGAGAAAGTTCGAATTGAGTATTTACAGTTTCAAACAGTTTATTAGGCATTGGTAAATCATAGAGAGGATGGAAAAGAGGATGGTAGAGAGATGGGTTTGAGGTTTGGAGTTTGGTTGGTTGCGAAAACGTGGTTTGCTAGAACTTATCTGTTTTAGAGTTCTGGTAACGGCGGGGGGTCTTTCTCTGTGATGCCATCGTGGGCTGTATCACTGATAAGGCCGCCCGATGTGTTGTTGACTGGAGTGGAGTCATTGAAAAAGAGCCTGCATAGAGTTCGGGTATCGGCGGGAGGTCATTCTCTGTGATGCCGTCAAGGGCTGTATCACTGAGAAGACCAGCCGATGTGTTGTTGACTCGAGCAGAGTCGTGGAAAAGAGAGCGGGAAGCCGTATACAAGGGTTTTTAAGGGCTTGCTCACGTGACACCTAAGAAAAAAGGGGTTGCAATGCCTGACAGCCAATCCATGAGGCCCTTTAAGGAACATGGCAACAGCCAATCAGTGAGGGGGGCTTTAACAAATTCCAATAAATTATTGGAAATAATGTTCCGTGATCTCTCTGCTCCACTGTTTTAATGTTGCATCTATTGCTTCCTCTTTCCACTGCTCCGAAGACCCAAACGCCGCTTCTAAGTCGTCCTCTGTTGTACTTTCTCTTGAAGAAATAGGACTCGTCGATTTCCACTTCCTTAGCGGTACCGTCTTCATGTAACCCCCTCAAGCAATATCGGCTTGTTTAAGAAGTCTTGCTCACAAACTTCTCTGATGAAGTTCATCCGATCTATAATAGTGTGTGATGAAACGCTGATTTCTTCTTGGATTCTGCATTGTTTTATGTCAACGCTCCATGAAAACAATAATTAGCCTTATTTGTAGAGGGCTTTAAAAAAACCTTTCCGTATTGTAATGAATGAATGAATGAATGAATGAAAGAGTTCGAGGAGACTGAGTTTACTTTTGATAAAGCTTTATTCAGCAAAGATATAACGCAGGGAGCGAGGCCTCCACGAAGAAGTAATGACGTATTTACAGAGAAAAGGAAAGGGAAGTAACAAAGGGAAGTAATTCACTTCCGGAGCAGAGAAGAAGTAAAGAGTTCTTTTCATCACACGTATGCTGATAATTGACCGACAGTCTTTGCATCTCCATTGGTAACCATCTCCAAGTTGCTTTCTTTTTTACCAAAAACCTCGGTATTTCACATGCCTCACATGTGCTAGAATTAGCTATTGCACCCACTGCGGCTGCAGAGTGGACTTCGTCTTCCATTAAATTTGGTAAAATAGAAGTAAAACCCCATTTTACATCTTTTATTTCTTGTGGAGTGAACACATGGTCAATTATAGTCATGCGAGCACATCCTAAGTTTGCCATCTCGTTTGCTTTAAAATCTGAAAAATGATTAGGGAAAAAGCCGAAAGAGCTTAAATATTAAATTCTTATAGGATTCACATGTATCCTAATTCTATAACTTAATCGACCAATCGCGTGAGAAACCCTACAGTGACCAGGTCACAGTGCGTGATTCATCCCTTTTTATGGCTAGTCCAAGAGAAATCTGCTACTTCGATTATGGCTTCTTTGTGACATTTAAAAATGGAGACTTTATTAAAAAATAACTTTCTTTGAGTTAAAAACCGTAAAAAAATTTTTTATTAATTGTTATAAAGTTTATAAAGTTTGTGACATGTAAATAAAAGTGCTTAAAATTATCTTTAATGAGACTTTATTGAAAATTACATAACATTGTGACATTTACAAAAACAGTGGCATTTTCTTTCATAAAAAAGGTTATCTCCCTTTGATAAAGTTTCAGCGGATTCGGAATAGCAGCGTGAGTTATCTCCCTCAGCTCGGTTACTTTCTGTCCAATTACTTGGCATAAATGTTTTTCATATATGTTAAAATATTAATGAGAATTTGTCAAGATAAACAATACCATTTCACTCCAAGGAACGATTTTATCCAACATTTGGGCTACTAATACCAAGTGAAATGAATCGTTCAAACTTTTGCATTTTCTTTTCTTTGTATTATTTGTTTGTTGTTGAAAACGATAAAAAGTTTGGGTGCTATTTTACTTATAGGGCAATCAAGTTAATTGTGTTCATGTAAAAGCATTATTTTGTACTTACTCAGTCATATTTTATCTCTCACGCCCCGAAAAAAAATTTTAAAATATCAAGCAGAACTTTAATTAGAACGATTTTTCCATTTCGATGTTCAACCTGTATTTGTGCCCGAGCCGACATTTTGGGCTGTGAGCGGTCGGTAGAATAGACAAGGGGACACTTATCTGCCCTTAGTTAGCTAACCGGTCACTAACCGGCCACTCCGAAAATCGCAGACTCGCCAGTTCATATAACCCATATGGAAATGGAAAAATCCTTCTAATTAAAGTTCTGCTTGATATTTTAAAATTCTTTTTCGGGGCGTGAGAGATAAAATATGACTGAGTAAGTACAAAATAATGCTTTTACATGAACACAATTAACTTGATCGCCCTATAAGTAAAATAGCACCAAAGTTTGGGTATTTTTAACAATAGCCCTACAACGAAAACGCTGAAAAAACAAATATACAACAAATAAAAGTTACCGTAGCCGATAAAACTGAATTTCCAAGTTAACTGTGACAGTTATTAATGATTATAATCCGTTAAAAGTGCTATTTTTTTATAAATTGATAGTTTTAGCGTACGCGAAGTGAAAAAAAAAATGAATGGCCTCTTCTCGATAGAAACTGGAGCCTCGTTTTCGTTTCGATTGTTTTTTTTACTGGGACTCATAGTCAAAGCGCAATTTTTGCATTTTTCAGCCAAGCAGAAGAACAAAACAAAACTGCATTTTAAGCAAAAGGAATAAAATAATTTTCTTTTGATTTACATGTCAGCGTGCTTTTATTTACATATTATTTTCGGTAAATTTTTACTATCCATTCCCAGCGCAGTTTACCCCTTAAAAAAGTTCAAATACTACTTTTTTTTATGCAAATACATTTAAACAGCCTAAAAAAATATCCACAAAGAAGGAATTAAATTTTTTTTTAAATATTTAAGATTTTAGAGTGGGGGTTCACTTTCCTTTATAAATGTAACGTAAAATGAGCACCCATTTTCTGGCCAGTTAGCGTCAAACGAGACTTGAGTTTTTAATAAAAACACGTAAAAATTTAGCGATTTTCGTGTTTGTTTTCGAGGGGGTGGGCAAACTTTGACTTGAGTTCCCCCCCTAAAAAACCCCAGAAAACTAAATTGGCTAAATTTCTAAGTGTTTTTATTAAATAAATAAATACCCCCACCCCAAATTGGCTAAATTTCTACGTGTTTATTTAATAAAAAAACCCACCCTAACTCCATCCCTAACCCTAACTCTAACTCCAACCCCAGCCCTAACCCCAACCCTAACTCTAACCCCAACTAACCCCATCCCTAACCCTAACCCCAGCCCTGATTGTTAAAAAAAAACAAACGTCGCTTTGATTATGAGTACCGGTAAAATAAAAACACACACTTGACAACGAGAACCCGAAACGAGGTTAACAAAACAAGACTGTCAACGCCATGTTTTTGCTGTAAAAATCCGTGCCCAGAAATTTTTTTTTTCATGTCTAATGAAAAACCATTTATCCTACGTAAAAATAAAAACAAATGGAATAGCTAACTAGGAAAATCTCCAGTCTCGAATTAGAAACTCAAGTCGGTTACATGTCTCGTTTAATGTTAAGTGGCCAGGAAATGGGTGCTCATTTTACGTTAAATTTATAAAGGAAAGTGATCCCCCATGCTAAAATCTTAAATATTTAAATTTTTTTTTAATTCCTTCTTTGCGGATGTTTTTTTAGGTTGTTTAAATGTATTTGCACAAAAAAAGTAGGATTTGAACTTTTTTAAGTGGTAAACTGCGCTGGGAATGGATAGTAAAAAAATACCTTATTTTCATTCGTCACACCGTAATGTTTTTTTTTCTCCTGTTGTTTATGTAAAAAATCCCATACCCTAACCTAACCCTAACCCTAAACCGAACCCCAATTTTTCATATTTCAGTAAAGCAAAAGAACAAAAAAAACGCCGCTTTGATTATGACTCCCGGTAAAAAAAAACACCACGTGACAACTGTTGACGCCATCTTTATTAAGTAAACATTTTGTTGGCGAAATTTTTTTTTTTTCATGTCTAATAAAAAGCCATTTATCCTACGTAAACATACAAACAAATGGAATAGATAACTAGGAAAATCTCCAGTCTGTACGTACATCGCATTTATTTGTTGCATATTCATTTTTTTTGACTACATTCTACAACTTTTTTCAACCCGACTCGCGAGTTGTAGGGCTATTGTTAAAGATTCCCAAAAGTTTTGTTTATGTTTGTTGTTGAAAAATCGTAACATTCAAGAATGTTAAATCTTTTACTTGTTAAATGTTATGGTTGCTTCTTTCAGTAGATAATTTCGTTGAGAAATAGTTCGTGTGCGTGATTATTTTTTTAGTCCCCCCCCCCCCAAAAAAAAACAGTCCAATTCCTTCTCACCGCAGAAATATGTGACACAAGGTCGGAAAGTGGGGTAAGAGTCAAGCCAGCGCCCCTAAAGAAAGAGCACTCTGGCCTAGCAAAAATAGCCTGGGCAGCCCCGTCGGCATTCCTTGGTCAGGGCGCCTCAGGCAGTAAGTAATAAACTTACTCCACTCCAAAGAGTAGAGGCAAGGCCTGGGAGGGTGGACTTCCTGGAACTGCACAGGACAAACCCACCTACCGACGGAATCAAGACCCGAAGGCCAAGACGATACCGGTCTATAGGGTGTAGTATCCATCGGAACAGGTACTATACTTTGATCTTGGTCAAAAGGTCAAGAAGTGCGCGACCGCCAATGTTCACCGAATGGGAGAAGGCAAAAACTAATATAGTTTTTTTTTTAACTACCTTCCCACCCCAACAAAAATTGCCAGTCCGACTCTGCTATGTTGGGTATCATACCCCCCCCCCCGTTGAACGCCTCACCTACTTAATAGGCTCGACCGTCTATTTTCTTTTTATACAATCAGAATTTACTTCAAAACTTTTTCAGACAATTAGAAAAAAAAAAAACCCTCTGAGTTTTTAAACGTTTAAAACTTCGTAAAAGACAGTACTCAATTGTCAGCAGTTGCGTTTATTTAAAAACCTATTATAATGGCATCCAGCCGTATTTTATCATACAAAAGTACAAACCGGATTGACCCTAAATTAAAACGACGTCTCCGTCGTTCGGGAGAATCGTCGGCTAAACGTGAAGAAGAGATTAATAGGCGAAGAAATCTTTTGTTATTGCG
Source organism: Sepiola atlantica (assembly GCA_963556195.1). Taxonomy (NCBI): domain Eukaryota; kingdom Metazoa; phylum Mollusca; class Cephalopoda; order Sepiida; family Sepiolidae; genus Sepiola; species Sepiola atlantica. Next base: position 27,253,100 of record OY744521.1, on the reverse strand, counting down.
TCCAGGCAAAAACCTCAATATCGACCTTTCAGCAGAGACGAAAGCTAAAGAAAAAAACACAAAATGTAAGTATGGACAATGTCATGTTTTTCTTTTGGTTTTATTTTTTCCAACTTAATTTAATTTCTTATTGACGGTGTTCGAAATATTTCTTGATTATGAACCATATTACTCGAATTTTGCCTATAATTTCAATTCTAACCAGAAGTTACTTTCTATCCGACAATTTAAAGGCTTCAAAATTATTTTCACTTTTTGTATGTTTTCAGCGTCTCAGATTGTATCTTATGTGAAAGTGGATGGTTATGCATGGAGGATAAAGCCTTCAAGGGGGGAGGGGGTATGTTACCACCAGGAGCAAAGTGGACGAGTCAGAATTTAGGTTCTGCAATTCTCTTGGAGAGGTTCTTCAGCTCAGTGGACCGTGCACCTTTGCTCCATAGAAGCAGCAGCAGCATAAAACATTAATACTGGACCTTGTTGGGTGGGTCGCTAAAGATCATTTCTTTGTAGCAGCCTTTCTCCTCCCTACTGCTGCTTCGGCCTTCTTCAGGGTACAGCCAGGAAAAGATACTTCGTTTGAAATATTTCACAGATATCTTATATTTTTCCCAACACTTAAAGAAGTCGATTATATTCAGTTATTCGTTTTGTAGTTTAAAAATCACATTGAAATTTTAGATATAACAAATTCTCAAAGATTTTGTAACGAATGTGATTGCCGTGAGCCAGGATCGAGCGGCGGAAGTGGCCCCGACTTGCTTCTTCTCCGCCATAAAAGGATCCGTCTTTGCTTGGCGTGCAGTTTTGAAAGTGGGGAAATGTCGAGCAAAGAGGTTGCTAGCAAGGATCGAACTCGGTATTTATTTATAAAAATATTTATAAAATGCGGTACAAGGCCAAAAAGGGGAGGGGAAAGGTTCGGTCTTCACTAACTGATGTTAAATATTCTAACTTAGCTAGCTTCATTCAAGACCATGATTCACCAAAATACTGCTTTTATATTATACAGACTTCTCCAATCACCAAAAGAATTTGTACCATGAAACCCTACTTAAAACCCATGTAAGTTAAAAATGTAACGGGGGTATGGTAATAAAAATTGTATGTACAAATATATATATATATATATATATATATATGAACAATATTTACAATGAAAAAAGAAAAAAAAAGGTTTTTAAAAAGGACCCCCACCCCATTCCTAAACTGTGACAGATATAGGTTTGCCAGTCAAAATCGAAAAAAAAAAAAGATTGATGTAGGCCCCAACGCTTTATCTGGTACTTCTATCGATCTTGACCCAGTTTTCGCGAGTTTCTTGTCGGAAGCGTTCGGCTATCCTACGCAAACGCCCGAGAGATGACGAGCCGATTTATACCAGAGGATAATTTTGATACGGGGATGCGTCCTATGATTTTAAGTTATATTTTCAAGAAATTTTCTAAAAGAAACAAAAAAAACAAACAAAAAAACAAGCAAAACATAGCGAAGTTACTGTTATCAAATATTTTAAACCCTAAACCCTAACCCTAACAGCAAAGAAAAAAACAAAACAAGGAAAACATTATCATAGGACGCAGCACCGTATCAAAATTGTCATCTGGTACAAATCGGCTCATCTCTCGGGTGTTTGCGTAGAATAGCCGAACGCTTCCGACAAGAAACTCGCGAAAAGTGGGTCAAGATCGATATAAGTACCTATTATCTAACACTACCTTCGAAAATATCGAAGGGTGACCTGCATCTCTGGCAAATAAAGCATTCTGTCACCTAGCTGGGGGCGGGATTGAGGAGTTACCAACTCAAAAATGTGGGAATGACGAAATAAACAGTCCATAATGAAACCATTCATACATTAGTTTAGTTATGAACTAAAATCAACAAAAACATGCCTTCTAGTTAACTTTAAACGGGTCATAATCGATGTTCGTTTTTGTAACCCAATATCCTGTACCTAAGGTACGTCTAAATACCACTCCAGTCACTCTATACAGTCGTGCACCTCTCACCCACCATTCACCAAAATCTGCAGAGGGTCTCACCTTCTCGGCCCTAATGCAGGCTTTCTGGTAATATTTTAAATAAAAAATAGTTTCAGCACGTATAAAAGTATATAGGTCGATAAATAATTAAATTTTACTGCGTTTGGTAGAAGACATTTTTTTGTTGTTGTTTACGATTTCTCATTCTGCACTTTAGTCATTTACTCTGCTCCTATTTACTTGCCTCCCCAAAAGGCCAACATTCATATTTGATCTATTTTTTACTTATTTTTCAACGTTTATTAAATTTATAATGCGTGGATCACCTTTTCTAAGACACACATATTATTTAAATGTTTACTGTAAAACAAATAAAACATTGTAATATTTGCTTGCCTACCCACGATGACGGTTAGACACAAGGTCGGTTTTTAATGCGGATAAAATCCTGCTCCTCCAAAAAAGGGGCACTCTGGATTAGGACAAAAATCAAAATTGCCTCGGTCTAGAAGTATTTCTCCTTCACTGACCGAGGACAGAAAATATAAATTATAGTATCAGAATAGATACTACACTTGAATGTTAATTCTATTTTGAAAAGTAAACGATAAAAATAAACCGAAATAAAAGACATTGTAAAATCGGCATATATTTAAATCGTAAGAATATTTTTTTTCTTTAAGTACTCGGAGCAGACAAAAACAAATCTCTTATTGTGATTAGTGGCGGGCATGCAAAGTGCTGCCCGATTAACGTAAAAGGATCCTCCCATTTCCATGCCATTGTAATGTTTTAGTACCCCGGACTGTTAATCTTTTTTTGTTAGATAAATTTTGTGTTTTGCTTTTAAGACGATTTCGTGTGGGTTTACTACTTGACTAGTCTGACTTAAGGTTAGAGATAAAAAATTGTTAATGCCCCCAAAAGTTAGAATGGCTAGGAAATAAGATCATTTTCCGTTAAATTTATTGCAAATCTAATCCCCAACTTTATTTCTTTTGTTCTCACGTAATCGCCTAAAAAAAAAAAACAAGAATCTTATTTTGGTGGTGCAGGGTATAACTGAGGGTCCTCATCTACATTTAAATATACATATAATTTATTTTTTATTTGACAAACTAATGTTCTCCCTTTATTATCTCCAAGATTTTCATAAGCTCGTGAGATTTTCATCTTGCGCCATTTTTTTTTTTCTATTTGTCAACTTGTGCTATTTTTACTGTACCATTTTTACCTAATCCGCAAACCCCCTTCAGGGCGGTTCTAAAATCTATCAATTAAGCTACCTATAAATTTGTCCGATGTTTGCAGATTTTTAAAAAAATATTATTTTGCTAATATTGTTTTTTTTTTTTCTTTTTGATTTTGCAAAGAATTTCTAAATATTCTATATTTAGATACGCCATTGTGATTAATTTTTAATAAACACTGCTTGATTTTATTTGTTTCTGACAAAACAAAATATATATACCCTCCTGCGAAAAACGGAAAAGCAAATTTGGCAGCCATATTTGGAGCTAACCGATTTAATATACCCCCGATATATATATATATATATATATATAGATATATGGAGAAAATACTGAGTATATTCATGCAATTTTTATATAGGGTCGGTTCGAAGTAAAAAATAAAATAAAAATAAAAATAAAAAAAAATGGGGGGGGGGAGGGTATTTTTTTTCGATCTAGCAGTTTTTAAAAATCTAAGTTGTCAACAATGACGAAAAGTTAAAATCTAGCGTTTTTCTGGAGATTTTTTTTTCCCTCGATCTGGCGGGTTTTTGAAAATACTGGTCAGAATGTGCAACAAAGCTGAAGGAAATACTACAACCAAGAAAAATCTAAAGAAGGTTTAAAAACACAAATCTGACAAATATTAGACCTATAACAGAAATTAGACTTTTCGAAAAAAATTAAATTCAAAATTTTAATAATTATCCTATGTGAGGATTTCATTTGATAGCTTTAGTTGGCATTTAATAACCCATAGATGGTTGATATGCCGTAAACCAAATCAAATTCAATAAGTATTTCCCCAAATTTTCCTGTTATTTTATTTATCACTACCATATTTCATATGTGTTTACTAGTGATGAAACGATTCCAATATTTTTACCGATTCCAATACAATTTCCGATTCTTTTAAAATCTCTAAAGTTTTTTTTTCTTTCAATTTTTAGATTACCGTGAAAACTTATGTAATATGTGCATATTTCGCAAATGTAAAAATACGCTTGGGTGAGTTATAGATTTTAATTTTACTGGTAGTTTAAAATCAACAAATATTTATCATTAGTACTGTAGGGACTATTTAGTTGGTAAAGATGTTTAAAAGAGTAAAAACATGGAAAAACATTTATGAAAGTTGAATGTTAGATAAAGGCATGCATAAGTTGAAGGAAGAATAAAACGTAATTTAAAGGTAACACAAAATATTTATATATTTACAAATCTTACATGGTGGTAAAATGTTAGTTTGAAATGTTCGTTGGAAGCCAGTTCCGAGAATGTGTGTGGTGGTGTGAGAGTTGATAATTCGTGTGTGTGTGGTGTGTCAGACGATGCGCATGGCACCACCTCGCCCAAAAGAGGGGTAGAGAAAGCGTGAAAAGAGGTGGATTGTGTTGCGCGGTCTGCTTTTATGTTTTCAGCGTGGTTTGGCGAACGTAGCACAGAGCACGTCACGTGATTAAACATTTTCGGATTTTTGCGCCTTTTTGTTCGACTCTCTGGGAGCTGATTTTTATGGCCTCAGTTATAGCTTTCGTTGTTGAAGTGAATTTGGGTTGGTTTCTGTTTGTGTTTACGCCGTTTGTTGATAAAATAGAGGATATCAATCCGATAGTACCAGCAATTGAAAATTAAGTTTTAAACTTAAAAAAAAAAAAAAAATAAATAAAAAGGATCGTTTTTGGCATCGAAAAGTAGACACAAATTGTTCCGATTTTTTTCGATCATCGTCCCAACACTAGTGTTTACATACATAAGTACCAAAATAAATTATTCGTGAGTCATGCCAAAATCTATCTCACTCTAAATAATTTACATGACCGAAATATGAATAAACCGAAATTGTCATGGAGAGCTTGTTTTTTGTTAATCTTTAAGAATATGCAACTCCTCAACTCATTTCGAATTTTTACACTAGGATCGGTCAATTTTTCATTTGTAAAAAATATCAACTTACCTTGGGCACCGGAAGTTGTTTTGGTATAATAAATACTGATACCAAAAAATAGGTCATTTACTTGCACTGTTATTTGAGGAAATGGCATCAAAGAGCGTCTGCATAAACGCTTTGAAAAATCCTCCTTTTTGCAACATTTGACCGATAAATTGGTTAGAAAACTTAAATTTCAGTATTGAACCCAGGAAAGGTTTTCATTTAATTCCATTAAAATAAAGCAAATAAAAGATAACTAAAAAAAAAAGAATGCTCCCCCCCCCCCCCCATCAGACCACGAGCTTCAACATGCTGCTTTTCACCTCGTTAATTAAGCTGTAAAAGTGATGACATTTTAAAAAATATTGAAATAACAGTTGATTATTTTTTTGTTATAAACAAGACAAATGAATAAAACAAATATGTATCCTGCTGGTCTCAAATTAGGCCATCAGTTGATTTATAAATCGCAATGTTAATTTGAACATCTCTCAAAAACAATTGGAAGATTTGAAAATGGAAACTAAAAACGATTTCTCTACTAATTATAAGTCTTGAAAATATAAATTTTGTACAATAATAAACTATAAAAATAATTCTGCGTAGTGATTAACATTGCTCTGTAAGATCGTTTAGGTGCAAAGGAGGCTTGATTTTATGACAACACCATGACAATTGTTTGCCATGTACAAATTGGGAAGTTTCTGTCAGTAATTTGATTGTCTTATCAAAACTTTCAGAATGTAAGTGCAAATCTGGCAACTTCAGTTTTGTGCCATTCATAGGTGACTCTAAAGATTAATTTTTAGAAAACCCTTCTATAAATGAAGATTTGCTTCAATTTGTGAAAGGTTACTTAGATCAAACCAATGCTTGGTTTGAAAATTTATTGCTAGTTTTTTCTTTTTGTTCAATCATTTCTTGGCTTGCTGAAAAAATATAAAAGTTTTGGAATTCTTGGCCTTTTGGCCAAGATCAAAGTGTAGTATCTGTTCCGATGGATACTGCAACCCATAGACTGGTATTGTCTTGGGCTTGATTTACACCGGTCTATGGGTCTGTCCTGTGCAGTTCTAGGAAGTCCACCCTCCCAGGCTTTGCATTCCCTCTTTGGGGAGGAGTAAGTTTATTGCTTATTGCCTGAGGCGTTCCTACTGGGGAATGCCGACGGGGCTGCCCAGGCAATTTTTGTAGGCCAGAGTGCTCACCTTCTCGGGCGCTGGCTTTTCAAATCCCACTTTCCCGACCTTGTGTCACATTGTGGGAGGAAGATAAATAAAATAAAAGTTTTGGAATTAATTTGAAAATGTAATTCTATTTGCTTTAATTGTTATGATCAAATTAGAACAGAACTTTAATGTAATGCATTTAATTTCAGGTTGCTGTTTTTATCATACTGAAATGAATCTGTCAAAATTTCAGTTTTCATTCGGATGTTTTTAATATTTTTACATCCCACCTCCAATCCCTAATTAGTCATAAGTTGTTTCAAAGAAAAATAATCTGGCAACTTCAGTTTTGTGCCATTCATAGGTGACTCTAAAGATTAATTTTTAGAAAATCCTTTTATAAATAAAGATTTGCTTCAATTTGTGAAAAGTTAATTAGATCAAACCAATGCTTGGTTTGAAAATTGATTGCTATTTTTTCTTTTTGTTCAATCATTTCTTGGCTCGCTCCCAACTCCTGAAAAAATATAAGTTTTAGAATTAATTTAAAAATGTAATTCTATTTGCTTTAATTGTTATGATCAAATTAGAACAGAACTTTAAAATGAATCAAATCAAAATAACCAATTTTGTCAATTTTATATAAATTAATGTTTACTGAACTAATTAGTTCAAATTTCTTTGATTGCTTCTCTCACTGCCAGTTTGTCTGATTTTAGTCTAGTAAAACACATTTTCAAGCAATGAAGAAAAAGCAATAGGCTGTAGATTTTTAATGTAATGCATTGAATTTCAGGTTGCTGTTACTTGATCCTTCTGATCATATTTAAAATATAAAGTTGATGCTTATGGGAATTATCTCAAACCATCTAACTGTGTATATATCAATGATGAATTTAATGAGGCTATAAAGTTTGCCAGGCATTTCTTGTGAGTAAGCACTTAGTGTCCATGAACACATTAGTCTGATGGCCAAAGTTAACCATCTTACCTGATTTATAAGCTCAATTTTTTAGGCAGGGTCAAACTTTCCCCATAAAATGCCTACTATATATTCTTAGAGAAGTCTCTGGTCACAGCTCAGGTCATTTCTTTTCACGATAAGAAAACAAGCATCCAGAGGATGACCAACTGGTGTAAATGTTTCCACAAAATTTACCTAGTAGCATAGTGAAGGTTGTTGCGGTTTCATCAATATTCCTAAAAAGAGCTCTAAAAGGAAGTTCATTTTCATGCAGTGAAGTAACCAATGATGTGTAATCTTTTATCTTTCTACCGGAAGTGTTACAAATTCAGCCTCACAACATGTATTTGTATTAGGGTTATTGTAAAACAGTCTTAATTGTAGCCGCAATGTGGAATTATCTCAAAACATCAGCAACTTCCTCTCCAAGAACATTACCAGTATTAAAGAAAACCGCTATGAGTGTATTCCATCTTTGTGAAAGTCAATTTGCTTATTAGTATTTTGTCTCCATTTTGTTTCTAGATTTATTTATAAAACAGAATGTAAATATTTCTTCCATTAACACAAATAAAAACAAGGTTTTCCACTGTTTCATCACGTCTTTAGACATTTGCTTTCATTATTGCCATTGTTCTATTTTACATTTATCAATGATGACATTATATGAACATTAGGTTTGTAAAAGCCCATGGCCTTTAAGTTTGTTAGCAAGGCTAGTTCCGAGGTTGGAAGAAACATCACCCCTTAACTTATCTGAGAATTTTAATAATGCTGTAAGGTCCCAGAAGTCTCCGGCTTAAAATACGCATCTTCCATTTCATCACTATTAGGAAATGACTGGGAGTGGAAAAGAGTATTTCGGCAATGAAAATTTTCTGGCTTTATTACTTTGAATAAAACTTGGAGCATCTTTTTCCAACCATTTTTTTTTCTCAAAATATCATACAATAGTTTTTTCAAGATATTAAGTCACACAAATTGAATAATTACAAATTTCACACATACCCAAGGCAATGGCTGAATCATTAGAAAATGCCTCCAGTCTGTAGTAGAATGGGGCCAAAAATGGATGGCTATATTTAATGTTACCAATACAAAGCTCCTTACCGTTAAACAATTATAAAAAAACCTTTCCAACAACCGATTGCCATGGCTGGTAGTGATAGTACCTTTCCCGAGAGTTCAACGTTCAAACTCCTTGGACGGACATTTTCAGGCAACATGAGTTGGATAAGTACATAGATGTTACCAAGTCTGCTGCAAAGAAGTTAGACTCCCTCTACCGGACTAGAAAACTTCTTGCATTTGCCAATATCCTGTATCTCCAGAAAGCCACATTCGCCAATGTGTGGAGTATTGTTGCCACATCTGGTGCACCCACCTCTAGTCTCTCCCTCCTGCGCAGGGTATATAAAAAAAAATAGCCTCTAACCTAATAGATCCCGCACTGTGTACCAAGTTCCAGGCCCTGTCCCATCGCCGCAATGTTGCATCCTGTGCTTGTTTTTAAGTACTTCTACGGAAGGTGCTTCAATGAACTTACTTCATTTATACCCCGTAACTTAGATACCTCTGACAAACCTGACTAGCAGCAAAATCCCACCTTTTCACTGTAGAGGTCCCTAGATGCAAGAAAACTTTCTACTATAATAGCTTTATCGAACCACTTTCCTTTAGAATTCCCTCCCTCCCTGCTTGCTGTTTCCCCGAGTGTACCAACATATGTAAATGTAATGTGGACAAACATCTTGCTGCACAACTCCCCACTTAGAATGCCCCCCCCCCTCCCCTATAATTCTGTCTCCTAATTCACAGTATCCCTTTACGTCTCGGTGACAATAATCTATGCTTGGGGTAAATAATAATTTTTAGGCGATTACGTGTGATTTTTTACAACTTTGCCAGAAAAAAAATGATTACAAGGCTTAGAGTTAGTGGTAAAAAAAATTAGTCAACAGCTCTAAAAAGTTAGAATGGCCTGAAAATGAGGAATCCTTTTACGTTAAATTTAAATACGAAAACTTTTTTTGCCAAGTTTTTCAGTATGTTCACTAGGGACCTCCAAAGCTAACTATAGAATCTCCCCCCCCCTATATGTAACACGATTTAACTTTAATATATGTTTATATTATAACTTTTTTTTACCCTTCAAAAGAAGAAACATAAAATAAACTGCTGATGATTTAAAAAAAAAATTTCAGCGTACGTACGAGAATAATGAAAATGAGAAAATAAAAACGTGCATACTTTATTTACGCCTTAAAACAACGTTCCTATGTAGTACCCAACTTTTATGCGTTAACACCCCTGTGTTTAATAAATGTAGTAAAAATCAAGTAATGATCATTTGTAAAAGTAATAAAGTTATATTTTGGAAAAGAACAAAAATGATAACTGCTGTTTTATTGAATAAATATTTTGAAGAACCAACAAATTATTATTGTTATATTTAAAAAGAACCGGAATAATAACTTTTTAGAACTCCCCACCCCACCTCGTTTCGCCGTGGGTGTGGGTGTGTGGCTGTAGGTGGGTGTGGGTTTGTGTGTAAATATAGTATTTGTAAATATCAAAATCCTAAAATTATCCATTTTAATATTCTTAAACAAAAGTAAATACTAGTTTAAGCAGGTAAGTTATTGAGGCAAGTCTTAATCACTTTCCTTTTTTTCTTTTTACTGAAAAAAAAAAAATCTGTCTAAAAAAAAAAAAATAAAAAGTAAAAAAACAAACAAAAACCCATTAATTTTGTCTTCAACATAATGAAAGTAATTCTATCACTTTTGGACATCCATAGGTACATAACATCTCGCAATGTTTCACATGATAATGCTAATTTTTTGTGTAAACAATACATCCAGTTGTAGAAAAAGAAAATTTCGTACTTGTATCGCAAGATAAAGGGTTTCTTTCCAAATTAGATAATTTAATCTTTAAATAAACTATTTTACTTTAAAACAACTTCCTATAAGTATAACTTCATTTGAGGGAGATTTTTAAAAACGCTAAATGGAACGCAAATGTATGAATTTCTTAAAGAAAGCAAAAACCGGTGACGTCAGCGATTTTATGGTTGCGCTTGAAGGTCCCTAGTGTTTGTAGCAGCCATAAATTAGATTTACTTTGTATTGCGTATCAGTGTCCGTGTGAGCTGGTTTGGCCAATAAGCTCGTAGGGCGCATTGATATCATTAGTTTCCTTAGGCACTACTTGAGCTCTCTTAGGATATTGCGGACAATGATCAGACGGTACCCCGAGCCTTTCTCCTCGTCCACTGGACGTATGGCTCACGGCGCCTGCTATCTTCACCTGAAGATATTTGAACTAAGAACTCATTTTCTTCTTTCGGACACTGTCCTAAGTTTCTTCTACCCATACCGAACGATATAGGTAACCTTTGATCTGAATAAACCACTTTCGTTCTTGTTGTAAAAGGTTTTCGTTATTTCGTTTCGTGTGTTAAATTAAGATAGAAGATAACAAATCCTTTATATGTTCACATGTATGCTTCTTCAAAAAAAAAAAACTAATTTGTGTCAATGAACCATTTAGGAACTTCCGATTAAGAGTGGATAATAATAATGGTGATTACGTCATCACTTTGTTGTAATGACGAATCTGTCAGCACTTAACTTCAATCTTCATTCGGTTGTTTTTAATTTTTTATTTACATCCTACCCCTACTCCCTAATTACAGTAATGAGTTGTTTCAAAGAAAAATAATTTATTTAAAAATTAAATTATCCGATTGGGGTGGGTGATTCACCTTCAACAGGTTATAAATATGATATATATTAATCAGAAAAAGTTACTATTACTTTTAATTTTTTTTTTATTTTTACCTTTTTAATGAAATCTGAGCAAATTCTTGGCAATTTTTTTATTTTTATTTATTTTTATTTTTTTTCCAGCTTCACAAGCGCGTCATGAGCGTTTAAACATGCTGCGCAAGTGGAAAGAGGAACGAGAATTATTAAAGAAAGAAGAAGCTTTAAAAAGAGGCAAAAATAAACCATTCATTGTTTCGGTCACTTCCCACGCTGCTTCGGACATAAAAACCAATTTTGAACGGAAATGGGAACAGGAGCAAAAAAAGGTAAGAAATAATTAAAAAAACAAAAAAAAAACCCCAAAAAACTCTGCATTATTTTGATTATTTAAACGGCTGTTCTCATCTCAAAAGTTCCAAAACAAATAATTTTATTTCAATTTTCTGATTTACTGTAATGTAAAAAAATATTTTCTGCTTATCAGCATTGTAACGATTTGTTTGCAGTTGCAAGTTTAACAATGTTACCTTTTTTGTAAGGACCTCATCATTGATTCTGTTCTTCTCCACAAAGACAAAGTTTGGTTTTAAATGTGGTAAAAATACAGCTCTTCAAAATGGGTCATTTTGGATGGGAACAAAAATCCTTGTTTCATCCTAGAGGCAATCCCTGTAGTCGTCGTGCGAACCCACGCCCATAAAATTACGGGAAAACGATATCCACATCACAAGAGGGGTGAATTATGCAAATTAGGTGCGTTTAGTGGCAAATAAGGGTGAATAAAAGGAGCGTTTTTATTTAAATTTTTAAATTTTTTTTTTATCGACGGCGTCAGTTTTGTGGTGAACATCGCGTTATTCACATGTGTCGATAAAAAGGAAACAAAAGAACTCTGTATTTCAAGCTATTTCCACTTTTATTATGGCGAAGGTACGCATACAGTTATATGGTAAAGCCATTTACTGGCGAGGGAGACATGGTTGCATGGCTAAAGAAACTGAGGTTGGTGGCGAGACTTCAGAAGGTGGACGATGTGACGAGCTTGCTCCCATTATATCTGAAGGGGGACGCGTTGGCCCTCTACTTGGAGATGAACGGGAGCGACCAACTGAATGTAGAGCAGAAAGAGGCCCGGTTAAAGGAAGCGTTTATAGATGGCACATTCACAGCTTATAGAAAGTTGATGATGGGTAGACGTTTACGCGAATAAGATCAGACGGTTGGTCGGACTAGCTAGGTTAGAGTGGTGAACTGGGAAAGCTTGTCAAACTGGCTTTTGTCACGGGATTCTCTGGTGCCATCTCCAACAGGTGCCAAAAATTGATACTCTATGGGAGACCTAAGAGCGAGTGTGTGAACCACAGTTAGGGACCAAAGCCAACATGTGGTCGTAGCCGTGCGTCCACCCCGCAGTAAAGCCGCAGTTTCCACCAAGAGCTCTGCCCCAGCGCTGGTGTAACCTGCTACAGATGCGGCGGCAGGGCTCACATAGCAAGAGACTGCCGAAGACGTGAAACACGTTGCTACCAATGCGGCAAGGTTGGACACTGGGCCCAGAACTGTTTGGGAAACAAGCCAGTGGATGAGGCATCAGCGCCAGCCTTCTCCCCCACCAAGATGTAAACACGCCGCTCCTGGAGGGTATCTTCCATGTTGATGGAATGCGGTGTTTGGCATTAGTTGACACAGGCTGTTCGCAGACAATAATAGATGCGAGTCGATGCCAATCTTGGAAGACGGTAAAGGTGGACATCATGACTGTTGGAGGCATGTCCTGTGCATGCTGCGGCAATTGAGTGGTCACCATTTCCACTGATGAAAGCAATTCTGTCGAGATCTATTTTCTGGTAGTGCATGGTAAACCACTGGGGTTTGATTTGTTATTGGGGATCGATGCGATTAAGGTGTTGTCAGGTACCACTGTGGGGCCTACAGAAGCGGTTCGGATCGGCGACAGGAAAGTTGCTATGTGTGCGGCCATCTCATCAATGAACCTGACTTTACTGCTACTTTCGACAGTCGGAGATAATAATGGACTGCGGCGTGGAAGTGGGCAGATAACTGTGCACCTGAAGAACTGCGTAATGGAGTGTCCGAATATTAGGTGGCTGCGGAAATTCGATCAGAATATGATCAGGAGCTCCGCACATTGATAGACAAAATACACGGAAAAAAAAGGCTAGAACCTCCCAAGGGGTTGATTCTGTTGATGGCTGTGTTACAGCGAAATAATGCAAAGGTGCGCCCAGTGATGAACTATTGCGAACTTAACGATCATGTGGACACATTTACGGCAAATGCAGATGTTTGCGCTGTTAATATGTGCGAATGGTGTCTGAAAGGAGTTAACACATCTCTGCTGGACCTCAGGGGAGAGTACCTCCAAGTCAGTCCACGAGACGCTGTGGCGATCGATGGAAAGAGGTACTGTCTGGCGCGTCTAAGATTTGTATTGAAGGTAGCTTCCCTTGTCATGAAGGCCATCGTCAGCACGGTGCTATCGCAGGAAGAAGCCATGGACCACGCAGCATTGGCTTACATCAATAATATCCTGGTCGACGAAGATGCCATGCCCGCGTCTTGTGTCAGGGAACATTTGGCACGGTTTGAACTGGAATGTAAGGACCCAGAGCGGTTGGGGGACGGCACACGCATGCTGAGATTAATGATCTGGAGAGAGCACAGCATCTTGTGCTGGAAGCGAGGAAACACGGTTCCAGAAGTTCCGATATCGTCACGATTAACCGTGTTCTTGTGTGGAAGGCTTGTTGGGCACATCCCAGTGTGTGCATGGCTTTGTGTTGCATGCGGAGTGATTAAGATGAGAGCCAGTTTGATCACAAAAGGCTGGGATGACAGTGACCGACTCCCTCCTCCTGAATATGTGCAAGACTGTGGATGCAGTAAGGCGGAGTGTTCCAGCTTGTGGAGACTGGTGCGTGAATGTGTGGGTCGATGCCAGCTCGCTAGCAACTGGGGTGGCATTGGAAAGACACGGGACAGTGTTGACTGTGACCTGGGAACGATGCCCAGCATATCAACTTAGCCAAACTGACACCGTGTTGAAGGGCATCAACTTGGCTCTGCAGTGGCAGAGAAAGGTATTGCACATAAAGACCGACTCTGCGTGTGTGTACCACTGCGTGTCGGACACTCTAACTGAGAAAGCACAAGTTCGCACTAAGGCAGCCAGTGAGATGCTAATAAGGGGACGGTTAAGCACACTCAAGGAGTTGGTGATGGAGTACAAGCTCTTGGTGGACGTAACATTGGTTGCATCGATTCAAAACATGGCCGGCCAACTGACTGCGGTGGTTTGATTCAAGGGAAAGGGGGGCCCAAGCCCCTGATCGGTACTGTACACATAGATGAGCTGAACGCGGCCTTAATCATGGCTATTCACAAATAGTGGACACCCAAGAGTGCGATGCACTACTTATTTCGCCAGAAGAGTTTGTTCTGCAACAGCAAAAGCAATAGTTAAGTCGGCTATACGAGCGTGTGTTGAATGCCAATCAATAGATCCAGCGCTGGTCCACTGGGAGAAAAAAAAGCTGGAGGTGAGCAGCAACTGGCAGAAGTTGAGGATGGACATTACACATTACGGTGGCTATCATTTCCTAACTATCAGATTCTGGCCCGTCGCGGTTTTCTGTGTGGAGGCAGTTGGCATGACAGGACTTGGCAAGCGTAATCGGTCAGCTGGGAGTTGTCTTTTTTTTTAGTGTGCCCAACTGCAAGAGCTACTCACAGATATCGACACAGCCTTTCGCAGCATGGAATTCAGGATTTTCGCAGTTGAGTGGGGCGTGAACCTGAGATTCCGTTGCGCATATACCCTGACCAGGAATGGAATAGCAGTGATGCCACCATACCGTGAAACGGATTGCGGCTAGAATGTGTTACTTCATACAAGAGGCTTTTTACTGGCACAATGTGACCCCAAAAGACAATAACTTACATTTGACCGCACCAGTCAATGTGATCGATGATTACGAAGTGAGGGTAAAAGGGGTTGATGTGGAGCCACCATCTGCAGGTACTGAACACGGTCCTTACCAGGTTGGAGACTGCGTGTGGGTGAAGTCACCGGAGAATCGCTACACCATGAGATTTGGCCAAGGTCGGCTAACAGAACTAATCAGTCCAGTCTGTCATGGTGGATGGAATGCCCAGACATGTGAAGGACCTGTGCCCCCACTACAGTGTCCTCTCGTTGGAGGAAGATTCTGACAGAACAACATCTTCAAATGGAAGTAGAAGAAGCCACACTTTTGCGAAGGGTGTCACACTTTTGCGCTGGGGTGTTATCTTTGTGATCATGAGATCAGGAGGAGTGTAGTCGTCACATGCAGGCGCGAACCCACACCCATTTAATTACAGGAAACGATATCCACATCACGAGAGGGTTGAATCATGCAAATTATGTGCGATTAGCAGCGAAGAAGAGTGAATAAAAGGAGGGTTTTTTTATTTACTTATGTTATTGGCAATGAACTCATCCACTCCTTCGAAAGGAAGAGGTAATGAGACTAAACAGATCCACTTTGATCCTAAGCCGGATAAAGAAATAATGAATACAGTTTGAGATTCTGCAAATCACTTGAAACTTAAAACGAATTTCCCCCAAAATGACCAAAATGTTATTTTCATTGTTCATACTGCCTTTACTTAGGAACAGATTGTTATGGAATTCGACACAACGGGAAAGGCTGTCTTCATGAAGATGTTGTCATCTTCAAAAAATGTTTTTTCATGCTTTATTGATTAATTATAAGGTTAAAATAAAAACGGGTATATTCATAAAAAATGATGAAAAAAAACATTGGCGAGTTAGTAATACTATCGATGCTTGTGTTCCAGACACGATCAAATTAAAATCAACGACCTTCATGCAGTTTATTGATCTAATGAAAGTCGGGTTAATTGAATAAAGTTTTTGAAATAAACTGCTTGAAATAAATTGGCCAGAAAGCATCCCAATTGCGTGTGCGTTTTGCCTCCCTTGTGATCCAGCCGGTGCAACGATGTTGATACTGAAGATGCACCAAGCCATATACCAGGAATAATCTGTAAAAAAAAGAAAAAAAAGTTGTTAATACTTTTTTATAAAGAAACAGAGCGGCTACCAACAACTAGAAAAGAAAAGGCAGAAAAGAAGTCGGATGTCATACTTGATTATTTTATATAATGAAGTACATTTTGGTGCCGAACGCTAAATTTAAAAGAAAATTTTACATTCAGAAATGAAGGAAGAAAAAAAAAAGTTTGTCTTAATTTGAACTTAACACCAAAATTGTATCCATATCTCCATTTCTATTGTTATTTACTTAAAATAGACACTAAAAATGAACTCGTTTGAAAATTTCTCTCCCTCTTAGAAAGGGTCCCAAAAAGAGTATCTAATAGGCCCTACACTGTCCACTAAGCTCCAACCTCTGTCCCATCGTCGCAATGTTGCCTCTCTGTGCTTATTTTACAAGTATTTCAATCGAATGTGCCAGACAAGAACTGACATTGCTACGTCGTGTATGAACCGTCTGAAAACTATATGGAAAAGTCGTCATGGTGAAAACGGTGATTGTGAAAACGAAATTACGGTTATATAAATCACTGGTAATATCTATCTCATACGGCTGTGAGAGCTGGACAATCCTGAAAGATCAAAACGAATTCATGCATTCGATATGAAGACATTGTGAAAGATTCTAAAAATAACATGGCACGCTTATAAAACTAATGTCTACCTTAATAAATCAGCTGAAGATTTAGCGGAACCCAGCGAGACATCAATTATTACCATCAGATGCTGCAAACTACGATGGTTCGACTATGTATTACAGCATCAAACTCAAGCAAACACCATACTATAAAGTTGGGTACATGGTTTTTGCAGACCAGGACGCCTGAGAAAACAGTGGAAAGACAACGTGCTAGAATAGGCAGGGTTATCGGTAGATGCGGATTGCTAATGATCATATGAGGTGGAGAGAAGTCATACGAATATTTGCCAGACCCCCCAATGATGTCCCTTGACATTATGGGATATCGTCATCATCAAACATGTTCATGTTTTTAAACTATTATTACACACAGAAAAAAAGTTCGAACATTCTTTTTAGACAAAAAAAAACTAATTTTAACAGAATTTAATGAATTTAAAAGCAAAATTAAAGTTGATACTTTCAATATGAACAAAATTTTTGTAGACTCCCCCCAATAAAAACAAAAACAAAATTGAGATTCTACTTTTTTTATGTAATGTGAAAACCCTGAAAAACTTTAAGAAACATTGCTTCGCATATGAACTTAACATAAAATGATCCTCCATTTCCGAACCATTTTAGCAGCTAACCAATATTTGTTTTTGCTATGATAGGTAAACTCTGCAATTTTTTTTGTGTTGTGGTTCTTTTTTTTTTTCTTTTTTTTTTTTTTAGAAGATTGTGTGGTTTAACAAGTATTTTTCTTTTTTGGAGAGGGGGCTTGCCACTCGAACTTAGGGTTAGTGGTAGGGTAAGTAATTATTTTTTTACTAACTTTTTAACATACACCCTCCTCTCACAAAAATCTATACAGAATTTCTCCCGTAGCAAAAACATTTGGTTACTGCCCTAAAAAGCTAGAATGGCCTGGAAGTTTATCTCAATCTCAGATTTTTTTGCCATTGGCTACTCGCATCCTTAATCCTGTGACAACTGTGTCCCAACGTCTCTTTTCCACAAATTCTTCACCCTGGACTCTCTGTACTCTACCCCTGCACGGTACCACTAAACTGTACCTCCTGTGGGGAATTATAAAAATGCAGCACTCCTGGTCGTGGCGACATTGAAATGTATCTCAGCTTCTTGTAACGTCCCCGAAGTTGGCCGTTCCTGGTATTCGGTTCGTCACTCGGTACCTGTTTGCAGAAAAGGTTGCTGTACTGATGAAGACCGTCGGGGTTGAAGGTCCTTCGATTACCACTCTCTCCACGTTGTGATTAGGTCAAGAGTGTAATCGGCTGGCGTTGGTCTCCAAAGTTTGTACCTCTGAGGGGGCGAAGGCAATTTTAAGCAAAAAATAAAGGACAAATTCGGATGTGTGTTTTTTTTTGTATGAAAAAATAATTATTAGGGTAAAATATACAAGACTGTTTTCTCAATAGAGCCACACCAGGCTGGCGATGTGGGGCTCCCTACAAAACAATTAAATTATCTTTTTGCAAAATGTGTTCTCATTGCTGGACGCTCGTTTTCTTAACCTACGTCTATTCAATGTTGGGAACGTCAACAACTCGATGTCCACTACCGTGTCACAGTAACCACATGGCCTATTCCCTATTTAAATTCTCTTCGGAAGAGACAATAATAACGTTCCAAGAAACACCCATTAATTCCTTTGGCATTAACGATTTTAGAAAACTTTTTTTTTATGGAAATCGCTACAGACAAGGCATGAATACACTTGATGTAAGGAGTTAACAAGAAAAAATATGATTATCGCAAAGACAGGAGATGCCTATTGACATTAGTCTTGAAAAGACCAAGATTATATGTTCAACCGATTATCTTCCCGAGTCGTCATTACCTGTACGGCATATAAAGGCCAGGTGCCCCAGCGGATGTCGTCATTGCACTATTGGGAACTTTTAATCACCTCAAAATATCAAGAGAAACCCCATCTGACAGTGATGGATGATATCCTCTAACCATAAGTTATTTCTCACTCACCAACTCCCAAGAAGAAAGTAATTCTTCTCTCTCTTATCAGAGATCGGCTTTTCCTCTAATGTACGTGTACGTGTGCGTGTTTGTTTCTGCGTTCACTGCACTGGCCATAATCGTCTCCGCATATAGTGCCAATCCAAAGGTTGTTGTGCGATCTCGTCTCCGTGCTGCAACAAAGACTCACATACCAATCAGTATCACAACTCCAGTCTATAAACAAGTAAAAACATTATTTGTTAGAGGTTACAAATGAAACTCGTGTTCCCCGATTGATTGGCAAAGTGGCAAAATCAGATCTCTCTAATCTCGATGAAATAGAACATGAGTTCAGCACAACTCTTTAGCTAAGAGACCCAGATGGGCCATCCTGTCTGGCCGACACCCTAGCTTTAACTGCCTGCCAGTTTTCCCAGCAAACCTCCAACTTCCTGTCATGCACAGTGGGCCAGATTTCCCTTCCCATCTCTTTCTCCCTGGCTGGGCCTTTCTCCCTGGTCATAGACCACCTTTTACGAGATACTCAACTCATCTCAAAGGGAAACAAACTTCTGGGGTGGCCTAAATAAAACCAAAGTAAGTTCCACTTTATTTTGTGTCCCCCTCCGTTCTCTGGTCGAGCATCTAACACCTGCAACGTCTACCATTCAGATGCATCACTTAAAAAAAAAATGTAGCCTACTGCATTTTTTGCAATAAAAAAAAAAAAAATCTGGAATTCCCCAAAAAGACAAAACAAGGTCTCTAGATCGAATCAAACTGATCGCCGATCGACAATATCATCACACTCTGCCGTCTCTTATTGCAACATATTTTGATGGTTCTGATATGCAGCTTGTTGCCAGGGTGGATTAATTCCCGATGTTATACTCTCTGCCTGGGTGGCACAAGCATATCAGTGGGTAGATGAGGACGTGGGTAATAAACATCAGGATGGACTTGACTGAGCTCTTAGCTCCACCAGTGGTCAGTCTTTGATAGTGTAATCCTGATTGGTTAACCATCTTGTGTGACCTTCTCACAGCTGCCATAGTTAGGATTTAGTGCAAGCCAGGGAAGAAGCCAATTGAACTTGACTAGGGTAACCGATATTGCAACAATAGATGCCTTAAAACAAAAATTGCCATCAAACGCTGTAAATAGATTATAGGAAATGCCAATAGGTCCTATGCCCAATCTGTTAAAACCAGAGTTGTTGAGTGGAAACTTGGTTATCGCAAGTTTTGGAGAGTAAAAAAACTACTGAATAGATGTAAGACTTCTATTCCAACCATCGTTAATGGACCTGAAGTGATTTCCTCAGCATCTGATGAAGTCATGCTTTTTGCAAAAAAACTTTGTTTCAAATTCCACCCTTAGCGATCAGGACCATCTACTTCCAGACTGTCCCCGTATGACTGAAAATATATTCAGTGACATCCATATATCTGTCTGGGATGTTGCTGATCTTTTCAAGGATCTTGATCCTTGCAAGTCAACTGATCCTGACAACATTCCAGCCATTGTATCTAATCTGTTGCTAAGGTTGCTGGAAAAATAGTTGGATCATTCTACCGCTCCAGAAAGTACCTGACTCCAGATGCAATCCTCTACATTTTAAGATTGAGTACTGCTGCCACATCTGGGGAGGTGCTGCTCAAAGCATTTCCTGGCTTTGACAAAATCAGCTTTGCAATAAAGTGGGAGATGATCGCTTCTGTTCTTTACAGCCTTCTTCTCACAGAAGAGACATTGCTAATGTTCAGGGATGTGAGTCCTCTTCTTTTTCCTTGAATTTAGAAAAAACTTCTTTTTTTTTTTTTAAGAGACTGATTTCTGTCGGATTGCATGAGCTTTGTCCTTATTTTTTTGTCATTTGGCTCAATTTTATTTATTTATTTATTTCTCTTTTCCGCGTTTTTCCTTTCCTCTATACATCTCTGCTTGATTTGTTTTCTTTTGTTTCATACCATATATCAAACGATTAACATGCGGGTAGGGGAGGTGAAAAACCTTTGTTTCATCAAAGAATAATATAATACGCACTTGGAGTCTTTCACTTGCTAACAGCCATGTTTGTTTTTCTTGTTTATTTCTGAAAAAAAAAACCAAAAAACTTTGAGCATTCTTTGTAAACAAAAAGCTAATTTTAACTGAATTTAGCAAATTTAAAAGCGAAAATAAAGTTAAAACGCATGAGTCGATGCTTTAAGTATGAAAAAAATGTATTCTAGATAAATACCCTTCACTACAACCCTCTCCCTCCCAATGAGATTCTTTATTTTTATTTATTTATTTTTATTTTTTTTAGGCGATTATGTGGGAACATCCTGAAAAACTATGCAGAAAGAAAAAAAAACAAAAAAAACACAAACAAAACAATTATTTTAGAATTTAGAGTGAAGAATAACTTACGCATATGAATTTAACGTGAAATGACTCCCCCCACCCCTCATTTCCAGGTCATTCTAGAATTTTGTGTCAACCAATTAAAAAATTGTTTTTGCTAACTATATTGTACATTTTTAAGTGATTACGTGTGATTTTTTACAATCTTTTTGGGGCGGGGGGGGGGGGGGTCAACTTGGAATTGGGTTAGTGGTAGGGTTATGAAATTTTTTTTTTTTTTAGGGATCTTACCATTCGGACTCAGTTAGTGGTAGGCTAAGTAATTAGTATTTCTTTTTACTAACTTTCACCATGAAATAAAATCCAACTCTCAAAAAAATGTACAGAATTTATTTTCTATAGTTAAAATATTTTGATGTTAACTGCCCTAAAAGCTAGAATTGGCCGGAAATGAATCATTTTACGTTAAACTTAGAGAGAGAGAGATTCTTTGAAACAAATCTTCCACCTCCCCCAACCCGCATCGTGAATCGTTTGATGGGAAATTCTTCTCAATTTCAGCTTTTTCGGACACTCGGATCCTTAGATCTTTCTCTACTCTATTATTATTTCCATTGAAAATGCTCGACTGAGCTCCAATTTCTGATTTTTTTTTTTTCCCTCAAGACATTTTTTTTCCCCTCAAGACATTACCAGCAATAACTCATCTAGTTACCAACTTTCCTTTCTTGTTCCATGCCCTAGCTTCATGGTTTCTTGCCTACCAAGTTTCACTCATGAACGTCCCACCTTCACTTTTATAGTAGTTCAATGATATGCGGGGACACTTTGGTGAGTGTCTCATTAGTAGATGTGATCCTGGATGGATTCATCAAACCATATGAAAGATGTCATTTACTTAGAGTAATGACAATTTTGAATTTTCATTTCTAATTACTTACTGAATTGCATTCCAATATTTATCAGCTATAAAGGTACTTTAGTTAAAAAATTTTATTTTACAATTTTTTTTAACAAAGTTCTTTTTCTGTTATGAGGGTTAAAACGTACAAAATTTTCGCCATCTTTACTAAAAAATGCGGAAAGTGCAATAACGGGAATGAAAAATGATTGCTGGGATTTAAATTACAATTTTCTTTTAAGCATTTATTTGCTTAAATTCCTGTTGCATTTTGTCCTAGAAATCTGGTAATTTTAAATCTCTCGTTGAGTGCACCACTTGTAACCATGCAATGCGCCACAGATTGGCCATCCTACTACAAATAATACCAGCTGTATCTACACGGCGTTACCTGGGATGCAATGAAGTCATTTTAATTTGTTTACACAACTTAAAATCTAAGGGAGATAACTATAATATATTCAATTTAAAATGAGTTGTCCTCCTTTATTTTTGTAGGTGATTGTTTATATTTTTGATATAAGTAA
>OY744521.1:27205582-27223082 GCA_963556195.1 Sepiola atlantica | reverse complement strand
ACAACTTTATTCGGCATTAAATAATCCATAGATTGTTGATCTGCTGTAAAACAAACCAAGCCAAAATACTTGAGAGAAACCTATCCAGAGAACAAGCTTGTTTCCGACTTTGATTTTTCCACCCTAGACTCCCTTCATGTTGTAAGCCAACTCCAAGAGAAAGCTAATAAGCATAGTATATCACTGTTTTGCATTTGTCAACTATAAAAAAGCATTTGACCGTCTCGAATCCATCCCTATGTTCACACGTTTGAAACGTCCAGGAGTGGACAGCACTTACATCAACTTGTATCAGGACCTTTACGATGGAGCTATAGCAACTTTAAAACTCCAACAGGATAATGAAAAGATCAATATAAAGAGATGCCAGACAGGGTGATAACAGTTCACCAAACTTCTGTACATCCTGCATGCAAGATTCGGTGATTAATAAAATTGACTGGGAAGGCAGAGGTATGAATAAAAACGGAATACTTTGCTCATCTATAGAATTTGCCGACGATATCATTGTCACGAGCCACATACCTAAAGAACTAGAAGAGATTCTTAAT
Source organism: Sepiola atlantica (assembly GCA_963556195.1). NCBI lineage: Eukaryota > Metazoa > Mollusca > Cephalopoda > Sepiida > Sepiolidae > Sepiola > Sepiola atlantica. The sequence goes on along the minus strand of OY744521.1, from coordinate 27,222,531 downwards.
GATATTCAATTTACTAGCCATATAGTTGATCTTAAAAAGCACACTGGAAAAATCAAGGTCATGTTAAACAAATAGGCCACAAAAGCCAGTGAAAGGTGAAAATGTCAAGGAAGTTGACAATTACATCTGCTTAGAGAGGATGGTGAGAAGCAACACTGAAATCAAACGGTGAGTGGCACAATGCGAAAAATGGAATATATGTTCTGCGTCAGTTTGTAAAAGAAAAAAAAAACACCTGAATCAGATATCACCACCATACGAACAGACAAAACATAGATGGGCAGGTCATCTTTCGAAATATACAAACAGGGGGACATAAAGAGCGACAGAATGAATCCTGAAACAATAGAAAAGACCTAGAGGAAAGACAAAAACTCGGAGACAACCTTGACAACTAACTGTGTCCTAGCCAGGGAGCAAACAAGATGGAAGGAAACCAGAGAGGGGTTTCGTCCTCTAGGAGTGATCAAAAACTCTGATAAGGCTTCTATCTGCTCCTGGCTGACGGGATGAGAACAGGCAATCTTCATGGATTAAATAAAGGGTTGTGTTTTAAATTCCGTACAGATTGCAGAGTTTAACGAGATGCACCTTAAGAAAATTGGAGGTTACATCGGCCGAAACGTGAGAATAGCATCCAAGATAAGAACAGTAGTCCATATCATATAGATATACATATAGATCTGTACATATAGATATGCATATAGATCTGTACATTCAAACAAAATTCAGCCTTTTCTTGCAGTGATATTATTTATTTATCTTAAAATTACAATTTGCAATTTAAAAATGTGGCACAAGGCCAAAAAGGGGGGTTGGGAGGGGGGGGGTCCGAGAGTCGTCCATTTGTCTATTCCCTGTGCTAGTATCTGTCACCACAATACCGCATTCACTCTATGGGCTTAATCTATTTAAAATTCCCCAAATGATTATTTACAACGCGTTTTAAACGCAAGAGTCTTTTGGTTATATATAAAGTCTCTGAAAAAGTAAATGGTATTTACAAAAACTTTTTTTTTTGTGATAACATGTAGATTTACAATAGAATACAATGAATGATAGGGGGGGGGAGCCTAAAAACACCCAAAATAAAGAAAAATAACAATAATTAAAAATAAAAGAACTAAATAAAATGCTAAAAATTGGAGTGGGTTAGAGAACTCCCTTACCTGTCTAATTGTGAACTGCTCTCTGTTTTCCAGTGTAAACTGAAAACAAGAAAGACAGTTCCTAAGTAGGATTGGGGATTTACCTAATGGATAAAAGAAAAGTGGGGGGGGGGGGGCATTTTGAGGACAGTTGGTATTTTTCAGGATAGGTACCAATTGGGTCGGGCCAGGGATAAAAATAAATCTTGGAAACGGGCATCCTGAAAGTTTACTAATACCAAAAAATAAATATAGTGACAGGACTCAATTATACCTCTAGCTAAGGGACTTTGAAGTCAAGCTTTTTGTCAAGCTTCTTGTCTTTTTAAAAACTTTTGTGACTTAAAGACTGCGCACGCCATGCCTAGACAGGGAACATGAACTCAAATCAAGTTCGACCAAATACACATAAGCTAGCGGTGTGTATCCACCTTCTTCTAAACTGTGAGGCATGCAATCTCCTATCAGATTTAATTTTGATTTTAAGCTGATGTTTAAAATGCAAAATCGAATCGTGATCAGAAGGCGACGCACCCCCGTAACCTATCTCTAAGCGTGAAACCCACACTACTAGTCTAGCTACGGCTAGGATCGTGAGAAACATCATTCGTTTGTCCCTGGTCCACAAAGGAACCACATTGTAGATTACAGATGCTACATCCAGGTGAACCAGCTGATCAGGTACGATGCGAGCCGTCACCTCATTGACACATTTCCAAAACTCACAAAGCCTGCTGCAAGTGAAGAAGGCGTGCTCAGCCGATTCTTCTTCGTCGTCCTCGCAGCGAACACAATATGGACTAAGCACTACTTTGGCTTTGTGAACCCTGCCATTGAGGGGTAGAGCGTTCCTAACCAATCGCCAGGTCAGAGAGAACTCAGAATTATTGAGATACCCCCGGCCTGGTGCCACACACCACTGAGAGCAGATCTCCTCCTCCTCCAACCATCCCAGCCGCTCACCCAGTGGATCAGAAGCGGTCCCCTTCACTAACTCCCTATAAAGGGTCCTTCTAGGCCGTGCACGGTCACTGGACCCCGGCAGCAATCTGAGCGCAGCGCAGCTCGGCATTCGGCGAAGAAACGTGTCTGTCCTCTTGGTCTATGTCGGCCTTCGACCAAGTGGTCGGGGATGAGGTGGGGAAAAGCCTTCTCAACCGCAGGGCCCCATGCAGTTTCTTCCATCAGAGTACAACTCAGGAATGACAATGAGTGCAGACCTGCCTTCGGACAAGCGGCTTTCTGTCTTGCCACAAAAGTGAAAAGAGCAGACACGTAAAAGCCGCCAAGCGGTCGTCAGGCAGGAGTAGTACAGCCAAGCGGTAGAGGATGAGCGGAAAAACGTAAGTGGCGCACGCCTCAGCTCTACCCCTAAGGGAAAGCCCCCTTCGAAGCCAAATCCTAATAGACGCTTCGACCTTAGACTGTACTTCCGACCAGTTCTTATCAAGCTGGATACCCGGACTGAACCACACGCCGAGGATCCGGACCGGGCCATTTGTCCAGTTGAAACGGCCCGGCAACGCAGGCGCGTTGCTCCAGGCAGCCAACTTCAGGCCATTGAATTTGCTGAAATTGACTACGGCCCCTGTCACATCTTCATACTGTTTGAGTGCCTTAACCACAGTGCATATGTCTTGTAAGGTCGACACACACAGTGACATCATCGGCAAACATGGAAACCCTGGCTCGCGCACCACTACGTAGAGCAATTCTGCGAAGGGCTGGTCTCGTCGCCCCGTCCCTGAGTTTGCGGAGAAAAGGCTCCAACGCAAGGACGTAGAGCAAATGTGACAGCGGACAACCCTGACGCACCGACCGCGAGACAATGAACGACTTCGATCGCATCCCGTTTACTTGCACCACTGCTGTCAGCCCGCGATACAAAATGGAGATCCATTTGCAGAAGTCCGGTGTAAAACCGGCAGCTTCTAGAACAGACCCCAGAAAACGATGATCAACCCTATCAAACGCTTTGGACTGATCTAAATTGATCAGCGCGGCTTCAATGTCGTCTTCTAATCCCTCTATGATCGTGCGCATCAAGTGCAAATTGTTTTGAATCGATCTCCCCTTCACAGTGTAGGTCTGCTCAGGTTGGATCAAATCAGCGATAACAATCTGCAAACGATTCGCAAGAACTTTGGTTAAAATCTTTAAGTCTGTGTTAAGCAAACTTATGGGCCTGTAATCATCTAGCCCCCATCATGCCCATCCTTCTTCTTCAGTAATGTAATCACGCCCCTGGTGATTTGACCGGGGATGGAACCCGGTTCAAACCAGTGGTTGAATACATTCGTCAGGAGAGGGACGAACATGTGCGACATCCTCAAATAGAATTCTTAATAAAGACCATCGATTCCTGGTGATTTGTGTAGCCAGCCTGCTTTAGCGCAGCAAGGACCTCACGCTCTGTAACCGGACCATCACAGCTAGTCGCTAGAGCCGCGTCCAGGCGGGGCGAACCGGCCAAATAGCTGTCAAACTCCTCGACCCGTAGTCTGGACAGCTGCGTAAAACGTTCGGAAAAATGCGACCAAAACCCTCACGTGTCGATACCAGGGATCGGGCTTCCAGGTTTATTTCCCGAATGTATTTCTCCGATCTACGATGGACAACAGTGCTACGTTCTCGAACGTCATAATTCACGGCTTCGTTGGACACTTTATCTAACCTAGCCCTAATTATTTGACCTTCATACCGCTCGTTAGCCGCACATTTCAGGTCCCCTTTAACTAGTTCTACGGTTAGAGAGTCCCCCCCCCCCCCAGCTACCGCCTGGGCCAACTTATCTTCTAACGACTTTTTTGTCCTGGCCTTATCTAATGCGAGGCGCTGACCATATCGGACACAAAAGTCTCTAACCTAAGACTTAGTATTAACCCACCACCTACTCCCTGTAACCGCCCCCACTAAGCCCCGCTGTAGAAAATTTTCTAGCTTTTCCTGGAAGTCACGCACCTCCAGTAAAGAGGTATTTAACTTCCAGTACCCGGCTAGGCTAGGCCTATTTGCTAACTTCAGACGGGCCATGACTAATTTATGGTCTGAATGACTTAACCATTTGAACATGGGACAAGATAAAAAATCTACGTCGCCTCTTCTAACTAGCATCCTATCCAAGTAGGTATTTGCAAAGTATGTGCCACTAGAGTTCCACGTCCACATCTCCCGCCCTGGATGATCGAGACGAAATTTGTCGGCAAGATCATCAGGTCAGACAGACTGCTCTCACACCGCACCAACCCACTAGTCCCGCCCACCCTGTCTATTTTGGGATCAAGGCTGGCATTCCAATCGCCCATTAGTACTAACCGCTCCGAACCACCAAGGAACACCTTCAACCGCCGAAAAAAGGAAACCCTCTCCCGAATGATGTTGGGCGCATAAATCACGATGACTCGGAATGTACTATTGCTAACAGCATCATCGGCCACGACCAACCTGCCTTCTGCATCTGCGTGTACAACGCTTACATTTGCGGAAAGGTTACGACGCACTAGCAAGGAGACCCTCTACTACAAGAATTGCCATATGCTGAGAAGACATCGTAATGTCCAGTCAGCACACTGCAATCCCCGTACAAAATGTAGTGAGTCTCCTGTAGCGCAGCCACATCTATGTTACGGGCCATAAGATCCCTCAGAACGCGAGCAGGATGGCTTCGGGATCTCATGCCCCTGGTATTCAGGCTAGCTAGAAACAAGTTCGTGTCCATTATTCTATTCAGTGTCGATCAACGGCTTGAAGTCATCAGGGACTAGGATGCCGCAGGCATGGCCGATACTGCCGGTAAGCAGTTCGGACGTAATTCGTCCGTCTCGGGCAATACCTCCGACATCCAAAGGAAAGGTTAATTTTAGGGCCCTATAAAACGAAGGGTGGACGTAAATAGGGACCTGCCCAGTGCACATAGTTCTCAGCTCCTTGAGGGAATCGTGCTTCTCCTCCACCAACCTCAGACCCGGGATTGCCCCCTCCGCTGCTTCAATCATATGCCAAAGCGTCTTTGTCCGGCCCACTCTGGTATCACGGACAAAGGTAGTTACGAAGGGGACGTCGGGAAAGTTTTGTGGCTTGTCTATATCAAGACCCCGGGCCCGAGTAAGAAGCTCCAGTGGTCGGATGGTTTTTACTAGCCGTGCCGATAAGTTGACTGCTGATGTGTGAGGCTCCATCTCACAAATCCGGTCACCAGGAAGAAAAGGGAGACTTCGAGTTCTCTCGGTTCTTGACAACGGAGAAGGAGAAGGAGAGGGGGAAGCAGATCTGGCGTCGACGAAGACCTCCTGCTCTGGCTCTGGCTCCGGCTGTTCTTTGTTGACTGGGGGAGGGGAATCAAAAAGGGCGGGGGTGTTCTGTTCAGTTGAAGGAGGTGGAGATTGGGGCGTTGGGGACTGAACAGCAGAGATAGTCATCTGTTTCTACAGGGGTAGGGGGTTGGGTCCCAGTCTTTTTGACTTTTCTCAGTTTTCTGGGTTGTTTTTTGACTTCTTTGCCAGAGCAGTTGGTCGCCATCAAAGTTTTGTTCGCCTCCCGTTTGGAGTCAGACGAAGTAGTGGTGACCGGAATCTTCCGTTTAAGGTTTTCTCCCGCTTCGGAAGAGGTAGACGGCACGGCTGGGGCAGGCTGAAGCTTCTTAGTGGGTAGCTTGGTACCTGACGACTTAGTGGGAGGCTGCACTCTTCGGTCATCCGGGGGACGCATCGATTTATCGGAGGGAACAGAACTGGTTTTTGTAGTGTTTTTGCTGACTACAGTGTTCCACCCCTCCTTTGTCGGTGCAGCTACTGGAGTCTGCGTTGAAGGAGCTGCTGGTGCCACTTTGGTTATCCCAGCCTGAGCAGCCAGCGGCTTGTTGGGGGCTCTGGTTAGGCAGTCTTTAGCCATATGCCCCGACTGCTCACAGTGCCAACAGATGGGTCGTCTACCTTCGACAATGATGGACATTGTCCAAGATTCGTACCTGAGACACGGTGGAATAGCTTTGAAGCCAGCCCGGTCCAGGCACATCTCGATCTTGTAATCCCCTACCATTAGGTTATGGAGGCCTCGGACCGGGATGATGGCTTCGACGTCCCCATACTGGCTCATGACAGCACCCAAATGTTTGGAGCTGACATAGCAGGGGACGCCGAGAATGGAGACTAGTTCTCCTGCGGCTCGGGTACTCCGGTTTTATTTTGATTCCGGCGTAGGCGAAATCTGATTTGGCCAGTTTTGTGGCGATCTCCGCTGTTGGGAGCAGCAAATCCCATGAAGCAAACCCCTTTTGGCAGATGTATGTTGCTGGGATCTTCAAATCCCCAAGGAGTTTGGCCATTTTTTCTTTGGGGACCCTAGTCAGTCCTTTGCTTTTTGCGTCAGACGTGACGAACGTTAGTATGCGCTTTTTAAACTCTTCCACAGAACCTGGGGCGGGTCGAATTATATTTCCGTCCGTCAGGTCTTTGTATGTGGAGTCAAATAAGTCCCTGTACTCTTTTGGGGACAATTGTGACTGGGGTCCCGAGGCTGCTCCCGTCTTCGCTGGAGACGTTGATATTGGAGTTGCTGGTTGAGGCGTTCTTTGACCGGCCGGGATAGATTTATTTATCGACGCTGCCGGTGTCTTATGTGTGATCAGTCCTAAGGTTAACTAATTTGCATATTGCTTTAAAAAAAGATGTCTCATTAATTGTTTCTCCATTTTTAGTTATAGTTTTTTTCAAAATCCTGTCTAATAATAAAAAATAATAATGAAAAGTATTTGATCATAATAGATTTAATTTTAAAGTTTAAAAATTTTTTTTATATATCTCTTATAATTTAAAAAAAAATCTGTTATCAGCAGTGATTGTCTTAATAAAACTTGGTTTCAAAAAGATTTACATCTTTTTTACTTTTCAGTTCATCTTCTCCAGAAACAAATAATTTTGTCACCACCAGAGGTGAGTAAAAGCTTTCAAAACTCTTAAAAAAAAACAAACAAAAAAAACTCCAAAATGTACCAGTGTAAATTTTATGAAATTAAGCTAGAAGTGATCCAATAGTGCTCTATACTAAAATAGTTATTAGTAGAGCTGGTTGTTTTGCTTACATTGACATGTCATATGACCCTTCAAAGCTAATTTCTCTTTGTGCATGTTATTTTTGAAGGGGTGAGATGAAGATTGGGCGTTGATGGGCACGGAATTTCAACTTTGATTTAAATTAAACTCTTGTAGCAAATGGAATGACCACTTAAATGTTGAACAAGTCTACTTAAAAAAAAAAATTTAAAAAAAGATCCCAAATTTCTTTCAGAGATTGCGTTGAGATTTAAAATAAAACTTGTTCTTAATATTCCCTAATTTAATGTGTAGACTGATTATTAAAATTTCCGTTTTCATTTAATGAGGCTATCAGGCATGTGCACGCAGTGTGATGACGTATGGAAGTGAAACCTGGCCAGTGAGGGTTGAGGATATGTGTTGCATGGAGAGAAATAATGAGAATGATGCGATTGATGTCTACTGTGAATCTTTAAGCTCGGCTTTGATTTGGTGACTTCAGAGGAAGATTAAATGTGGACAGTTTAAGATGTGTACAGAACAGGAGACTCCATTTAGTATGGTCACATTCAAAGAATGGATTGAAGTTCTTGGCTGAGAAGATGTAGAACAGTTGAGGTAGCAGGGTCAGTTGGCAGAGAAAAGCCAAGGAAAACAAGAGTAAGTTATGAGGAAGGAATTGAGAAAGATATCGACACCTGGCCAGAGATAGGTTAGTTTGAAAGTCAGTTTCTAAAAGCCATCCAACACATGCCAGCATGTAAAATATGTTAAACTGATGTTTGAGATGTGTTTGCTCCTCTTTCTTAAGATATCAAATTTTTAATTACAAAACTAAATCCTCGCTTTGTGATGTAATCATTTTTCTGACTTTTAGAATTATTAACTCTTAAAATCTTTAAGAGCGTGCATGATAGGCCTAATGGATACCCCCATGAACTATGGAATTGGAATCTCTGCACTAGTTTATCTTCTATATAAATAAAGATTTTCGCATATTTCAATTCCTGGAATAGACCAATAAACAAAAACTACATAAAAACTACTTTTGTCATTCATTATCAACATCTATTGATTCTGCAGAAGATTTTTCAATTGTTTTTTTTTAACTTAAAAATTTTTTATTTTTTTTGTCTTTTTTACATGGTAAGAACCTGTATTTTGCTTTTGTGAATCTGGAGAAAACTTTTGACAGTGCCAAGAGATGTCTGGGGGGTATCGTGTAAACTAGGGAAAACGAATGGTTAGTGAAGGTTGTTCAAGCTATGTACAGAAATACTCAGTCGTATTAAAATAAACAGCACATTTAGTGAAAGCTTTAATGTTAAATTGGAAATACATCAGGGACCTGAGGGATAAATAAAGATCTGGCCAGAGATAAGTTTGTAAGTCAATTTCTAAAGGTCATCCAACACATACCAGACCTAAACCGAATATGATATTTAGTAGTAAGGGTGGGACGTAATGGGTGAAAATTTCTGATTCATGCAAGTAGTATTTTTTGTGTTCATTTATACATAAATAACACTAAATAATCAAACATTTTGAAAATTTTGCAAGATTCAGAAGGTGAAAGCCAAAAATAGCTGTTAGGGCTCCATGGGACTCAAAATCCATCATTTTTCGGTGAAAAAATGGTTTCATGCGACATTGCAGGTCCTAAAACATCCTGAACTAAAGCTATGAATGGATATAGATGGTTAAATCTGATATAATACTTTAATTTAGGACCATTTTCAGGCTGTGAAAGGGTTTTCATGAATGTAAAATAGCCAAAAAACTAGTGAAAAATAGCCAAAGTTAGCCAAATTCTTCCGTTAAGCAACCTAATTGGTTCCCAAGCCTCTACAATGGTTATGAATGGGTGTAGATAGTTGAAACCATTGTAGTGTCGAAACCATTGCATTGTATTATATTCAAGCAGTTTAATAACAATTATTTTCTTTTGTTTTCAGTTCAGTTTAGTTGAGAAGATAGGATGAGTGGAACAAAGTACCAGTACGATGATTGGGATTTCACTTTGCTTGAAAACCTCCCAATTTACATGAGTGCGTTTTGGCCATAGTTCATCATGCTCCAACTTATGGATCTACAAAACAGAAAGAGCATCTCCATTAATTTTCTCTGTGTCTGCTGGCTCACTGGCAACGAGCATTTGGAAGAGACATTAAACTAACAACAATAAAAGGAGTGAAAGATAAACTTGATCGATACTTGAGAGAGTACAATAGCAAAGTTCAGAAGGGCCATGGATCGAAGAGGTCAAGCTTGATTCAATGGAAGACAAAAAATCACATTCTTTTCAATATTCTGGGAAAGGGTGTTGACGTGGAGACGTTTGGTGCAAATGAGAAACAGTTTTTCTTTGATCAAGTTGTATTCAACCGGAAGGTCATAATTGACAACATGCATATCGATGAAGAACATGAATCAATGGTTGTTGAGACGGAGGAAAGGGAGTGACAGAGAGATGTAAATACATTTGGGAATTCTTCTTTCTGGTGACTATGATGAAGATGCAGACGAAGAAGCTTTATTTCCAGATGAAAACTCCATTCTGCTTTCTTGCACAACAGATAATGATAATAATGTGAGCGTTGATACTGAGGGAAATGTTGAAATCCTAGAAGAGTCTGATGATATTCCGCTGAATGAACCTTGTGTTGCAGTTTGGGACACTCCACTTGGAAGAAATTGGTACATCGGAATGACTAGAAAAAAGGTTGACGAGAACAACTACATGGTGGAGTATCTGGAATGTTTCAACCGTGATTCTGCAAGGCGTTCATGGAGATATCCCCAGATAGATGATGAACAGAACAAATATAATCCAGATCATTCCATGCAATGTGCTCGGTGCTTGGGACATGAGTACATGCCAAACCAAGTTCGAAGTCGAGAATTGGGAAATCATTGAAGGTTTATTTCAGTCGATGTACAAGTAATTGGCTGATCTCCTGTGCAGTTCCCCATGGATTTCCACAACTTCAATTGACTATTTCATGACATTTCATAGCCATTAAGGATGTTTTATTAAATTGACTGCATTATCCACTATTCGGTTTATATGATTCCAGCAGTGTCATTTGGATACATAGTTTGTGGTGCATTTTTAACCATTTTGGCTGAAATTTGACCCCCATTTCTACCTTGGAGGGCTTCTTAAAACCCCAAAACTGGTGTTAAACCTTAGTGTCTTGTCAGTTTCAACTATCTACAGCCATGCATAACTATTGTAGAGGCTTGGGAACCAATTAGGCAGCTTAACAGAGGATTTTAGTTAATTTTGGCTATTTTTCACTAGTTTTTGGCTATTTTACATTCATGAAAACCCTTTTAGTCTGAAAATGGTCTTAAATTAAAGTACTATATCAGATTTAACCATCTATATCCATTCATAGCTTTTGAGGATGTTTTAGGACCTGCAATGTCGCATGAAACCACTTTTTCACCGAAAATGATGGATTTTGAGTCCCGTGGAGCGCTAACGGCTATTTTTGGCCTGCACCTTCTGAATTTTGCAAAATTTTCAAAATGTTTGATTGTTTAGTGTTATTTATGTATAAATGAACACAAAATACTACTTGCATGAATCTGAAATTTTCACCCATTACGTCCTACCCCTATTAGTAGGTATTCAAAACTGAATAATTTTTTTGTTAATATACCAAAAAACTTTGTAGGTATACATATATAGTGCTGCAAGATATAAAAAAAATACCAAATTTATCTTGGTGTCTCAATTGGTCCATTAGTTATGGCCATTCAAAATTAGTCGGACATTGCGTTTTGTGCGATACTGAATACAATGCCGACTTAAGCAGTGTATAACTGAAGATAAAAGCTTTAAATAAGTGAAAAATCTTTATAAATATGTTATAGTTTATTGACAGAAGGATAATATAGATGGAATTAATAATTCTTAGATATACCCAGTCTTAAACGTTGGTGAAAATCACATGCTGTCACAGAAATTGTGTGGAAATGATACAGAAGAGCAACTTTGGCTGTTCATATAAGTTTTATTTTAGCAGCTAACATATTGAAACTTATTATGATTCATGACATCATACACATTAAGCTAAAAAATATTTTTTAATTGTACTAATTAAAAAAAAATTCATAAAAACCTTATTTCTCACATGTAAACATGGCCCGGAGCCCAATTTGTCAGTTGGGCCAAAAAATGGGTAAATGTACACTTTACCGAACCTTTTGTAAAAAAATAAAAATAAAAAGTGAACCATTAAAGATACAAGCCTAAAACTTATATTTGACTAATATTTGGATGATGAATTTAAAAAAAAATGTTGATATCTTTTTTAATATTGGAAGATTTTGTGGCGTGATCTAATTTTGGACACGTAAAAAGATAAAAAAGGATTGACATCAAAACCTTGAAATTTGCTTGATAAAAATCAGTCAATTTTTAAACAAAGGCTTATTATAAAGTGTTATTTAAGTATATTAATTTTTTTTAATGCTAAATTTCAAATGTGTAAAGATAAATTATATTTATTTAATAATGGAAGATTTTACTGGTAGTTTCACTCATCTTATGTAACTTAAATTTGGTTATACGCTTCTGTTATAAGCAATACATGTATTCTCCCATTATGTGGTTGAAGATACCGAGAAGGTTCTGTATGATGTCATAAGGGATGATGTCATCCGTTAAAATAGACCATAGACGACCCGTGACTCGAAGAATTACGGGTCATTAAGTATAGAACAGGAACCTAATTTAATGAATATTTAAAAAAAAAAAGTCAGATAAAACATTTTTAAACATGGAAAGTTAGCACAAAGTTGTAAATCTTTATTCAGAAAGTGAGGACAGAAAAGGAGTTGTAGAAAAGAGTGAAAGAAAATAAAAAGTGGGGTGGGGGGGAACTGAACACCTTGCTTTTACTGTAGCAGTCTGGAATAGGACCTATTTCTTATGCGTCCACTGTTGGTCTTAAACTAGCCAATCGGCTCACAGGGCGTATTGATTTCAGCTAGTCCCTTGCGGACTATTTGCACCGCTGTTGAAAGGTGGAACGGATCGTCAGAGAGACACTGGCCTAGAAGGAATTCTTCTTCACCTCTCTCCTGTCCCCTCATCCACTGGATTTCCGAGCACCGCTCCCCAGACAGTAAAAGAACTTCGTTTCCTTCCACCGGACACCAGTCCTACCTTTTTCTATGCTATACCCCAACGGTATAGGATACCCAATAAACATTTGTTTAATGTTAAAAGAAGCGTTGAGTTTTCCTTGTATGACTACCGTCTACCGTGCTCATACTTATAGTGGGGCTATGACTACTAGCTATTATAATGGTGACCCGACATGATTAATTAATCACACACAACACGACTAGACGGTTTTGTGAAAAAAAAAACAAAAAAAAAAAAACACGAGGTGGATTCGGCTACGCACGCGGAAAACCTAAACAAATTAAAATAAAAAAATATGCACGCCTGCTAACAAACAACAACAAAAAAAAGTTGACACGGAAAACTAACAAACAACGGAGAAACAAGAACGTCAACTACTAGAGAACAAAGCTTCGTGTCTAAAACTGTTACGACGAATATTGGACTCAAATGAGAAAGAAAAATAATATTTTCCAACCCGGACTTTCAAGATATTATATATATTTTTTTTTCTTAAAGCAAAAAAAACAAAACAAAAAAACTTTCTTGTTCCTCTCATTGTTAACGCTCGTCGCACGCATGCAATAACTTTTTGCTTCTTGAAGATATCTTTCTATCTTCCGCTATTTTCGTGACAGAAAGGGTTTAAAATACCCTTACGGACAAAATATCGAAAAAGAAAATTCTTTTTTAAATTTAATACCTTTTTTCAATCAAAAAGTTGGCCGGACATTCCGACGCCACTTAGTTCCTCCCGAGAACACAACTTCTACGAAGAAAAGCAGAACTCTTGCCTTAGAAAAAAAAAAAAAAATTTTTTTTACGAATAATTATTTTTTTAAAGGCCCTTAAAAATACGTGAGTACACGAGTTTTCCATTTACAAACACTGTTTTTTTTCTGTCTGCCATATATATATATATATATATATTTACATATAATTACACACACGCATACATGCACTCGCACACTTTTTCTGTCCTCATATATATATATATATATATATATATATTTTTACACTTTATTCCTTCCTGCACGGATTTCTTGTCTCCTCTTTCCGACCTGTTACATAACAGGAAGAAGAAAAACGAGCAGATTTCACTGAATGATATTTAGCTGAATGCATTCAATGAAGTGAAGCAGAAACTAGCTAAGATATCCTGTGTCCGATGTCCAGTTTTCACTGGTTGTTGACGCATGTGGCACAGCTGTAGGTCCAGTGTTGCAACAGCAGCACCAATAACTACAACCTCTCGCATACTTTTCGAGACAGCTAAAACCGGCGGAACAACGTTATAGCACGTTTGGCCACAAACTCTTAGCGATGTACCTCGCGTTCACTCAAGGGCCGTCAATTTGTGATCTATACTGATCACCGTCCACTTACATACGCACTGTGTACTAAGCCAGACAAATATTCTCCTCGTGAAACTCGCCATTTGGATTTTGTTTCGCAATTTACCAGCGATATCCGACATATCTCAGGTGAACAGAATACAGCGGCAGACACCTTGTCTCGCCTGTCTATCAATTCTCTGTCCTCACCTTCGAATATCGACCTGTAGGGGACAAGGCCTAACTGCCACCGGGCAAAAGACACCGGTGAGTTAGGTCCCCTTGTTAACACACAGATCCGGGCTAGATAATCCAGAGAAGGACAAAACTGTCAAAACTTTTGGGCACCAGGAACATCCACACTACGGCTTATCACCCCCAAGCAAATGGTATGGTCGAGCGTTTGCACCGCAGCCTGAAAGCTTCTTTACGTGCGGAGCTCACTAACAATACCAAGTGGCTAGAACACCTTCCACTGATCTTGTTGGGGCTGCGCACCACAGTAAAGAAAGAGATGGACTTTTCGGCAGCTAAAGCACTGTATGGAACGACACTGCGGCTACCTGCACAGTATTTCTTCGAGGCGCCAAAGAAAGTGTGGGACGTAACAGCGTTCGTCGACAGACTGACCTAAAAAATGGCCAAGATGGCATATTCACCTTCAGGGGAGAATAAGTGCACTAAAGTGTATTTGCCAAAACATTTAAAATCGTGTACTCACGTATTCGTCCGCGATACTGCTAGGTCGCACTCGCTGCAACCACCGTATCGCGGTCCATTTAAGGTAATTAAGAGGCACGAAAAATTTTTCAGCGTCCTTATTAAGAACATGGAACAAAATATTTCTGTGGACCGGCTAAAACCTGCAGTACTTGAAGATGCCTACCTAGAAGTAACACCTCCAAGAATGGTGCCCATGGACATGACACTTGATAAAACACAAAAAAAGACACATTCAGGCAGACACGTGAGGTGGCCTAGACATTTAGAGAATTTTGTCTCCATGTAAAAATTTTTTTTTTGTTTGTTTATATTAAATTTCAGATACTCTGTAATTTTGGGGGGGGGGAATATTGTAGGGGACAAGGCCTAACTGCCACCGGGCAAAAGACACCGGTGAGTTAGGTCCCCTTGTTAACACACAGATCCGGGTTAGATAATCCAGAGAAGGACCTATTAACTTTCGCCGTGTAGGGGAAGACCCCACGCGGTAGAGAACTAAGTACCACCTACCAAATTGGTAGAGTGCCACCATAAATGGTGAGTAACATTTCTTGTGTGTTCTGTTATGTAATGTTGTGAACTGTCTTTACCTTTGTCGAAGTGAATAAATGTTTGTAAACGGTACTTGGTCGATTCCTCCTTCATTTAATATTTCCCCATAGATAACGTAGTTTAGCAAGCATCTTTTCTCATACGGATTAGTATAAATATAATAAACTTTACATCCTAACCCTGGGAACCGCTATGCCAACAGACCTAAAACAAATGGCCTTAGACCAGCCACGTTTGGACACTCTGGATCTGTTGTTACCTGAATTTGCAAATTCACATACATGCCTGTGCCCACTTAGGACACGCAGATCATCTGTGACACTTCAGCAGATTCACCTCGCCCGTTTGTTCCACGGACTCATCGTCGGGTTGTCTTTGATACCCTCCACAACTTGACACATACCGGACTCAAAACCACAGTGAAGCTGATTTCGGCTAGATTTTTCTGGCCTAATATGAGGCGCGACATCACTGCATGGTCACGTTCCTACATAAACTGCCAAAAGTCATAGGTGCACAAGCATATCCATGCAGCTCTCGGAACATTCAGCACTCCAGACGCTCGTTTCAGCCATGTTCATATTGACCTGGTTGGACCATGGTCTGTCAGTCAGGGATTTAATTACCTCTTGACCTGCATAGACTGCTTCACACGGTGGCCTGAAGCCATTCCTCTTATTGACATTTTGGCTAAATCTGTAGCGCGAGCCCTTATATCGGGCTGGATATCGCGTTATGGAGTCCCCACAACTATTACTACCGACCGTGGTGGGCAGTTTGAATCCCATCTATTCTGGGAACTTTCCCGGATTTTAGGGATCAAACGTATCCATACGACCAGTTATCATCCAGCTTCTAACGGGATGATAGAACGCTTCCATCACCAATTAAAAGCAGCGCTGCATGCTTAAGATGATCAACAGCGATGGAGCGAGTACGTACCCATAGTCCTTCTTGGCTGTCGTGCTGTGCTCAAGGAGGACCTCGGATACTCTCCAGCCGAACTCGTCTATGGGATACCTCTATCTCTACCTGGTCAGATGCTGACTCCCGATAGATTTCACAGCAACCGACCCAGCTCTGTACGTTAACAGACTACAAGCTTACTTTAATAAGCTACCTTCCATGCACCCTAGGCAACAGACAATAAAATCTTCTGTCCCAAAGGATATCTCGTCATGGACTCATGTTTTTCTAACAAAAGACTCAGTAAAAGCCCCTCTTACTCTACCCTATACTGGTCCTTATTGCATACTTTCACGCACTAACACATTATTTACCCTAGAAATTAGCGGCAAAAAAGAGACCGTATCCATAGATAGGACTAAAAAAGCTTTCTTAGAAGTCATTCATGAGCCCCATTATACCCCTACAGTGCATCAACCAACAGTCACTACACCTGGACTGTTGGAAACCCCAAAAGACAACTATGTCACTACCACACGTAGTGGTAGGCGTGTACATTGGCCCAAGAAGCTATGGAAAACTCTCTCTCTATCTCTATATATATCTCTCTCTATCTCTATATATATATCTCTCTCTATCTCTATATATATATCTCTCTCTATCTCTATATATATATCTCTCTCTATCTCTATATATATATCTCTCTCTATCTCTATATATATATCTCTCTCTATCTCTATATATATATCTCTCTCTATCTCTATATATATATCTCTCTCTATCTCTATATATATATCTCTCTCTATCTCTATATATATATCTCTCTCTATCTCTATATATATATCTCTCTCTATCTCTATATATATATCTCTCTCTATCTCTATATATATATCTCTCTCTATCTCTATATATATCTCTCTCTATCTCTATATATATCTCTCTCTATCTCTATATATATCTCTCTCTATCTCTATATATATCTCTCTCTATCTCTATATATATCTCTCTCTCTATCTCTATATATATCTCTCTCTCTATCTCTATATATATATCTCTCTCTATCTCTATATATATATCTCTCTCTATCTCTATATATATATATCTCTCTATCTCT